>JAKCOX010000204.1:197516-614965 GCA_022605575.1 Laterallus jamaicensis coturniculus
TCCATCCATCCATCTATCAGTCCATCTATCCATCCATCCATCCACCCACCCATCCATCTGACCGTCCACCTACCCATCTATCCACCCACCTACCCATCCCTTTATCTCACTCTCGCTGTAACAACCCTATTCGGACGCTGGCTCCAGGTTTGAGCGTTCCAGTGCCTGACGCGGGGTTTAATGCCGTGAGGAGTCACAGGAGGAATGTCACGGGGAGAATTTCGTCCGCCTCGTAAAAAACAAACAAACAAACAAAAAAAAGGCAAAAAACCCAAAGCCCCACCAAACCCCACAACCCCCTACATTTTGGGTTGGTTGTCCGCCAAGCACAGCGACAGTGGGGACCGAGAGGGAAGGTTAAGTGCAGGACGGTTAAGACGACAAATGTTATGTCGGGTTTTAATTCTTTTTTTTTTTTCCCAAGCCTTATTTATTGGTGAGCTGCCGGCCCCGAGATGATTATTTTTCAGCCACTACAAAACAAACCAAAGCAGGGCCAGACATGTATTTACCGGAGGGGGAGGGGAAGGGGACTTGTTTGCTCGGGGTGTGTGTGTGTGTGTGTGTGTGTGTGTGTGTGCCGGCTGTATGCTTTTTTTATTCCTGCCATGTAAGAATCCGGTTTCCAAATAACAATGCCAGGGTGGGTTTTGGGGTTGGGTTGGTTTTTTTTTTTGCTTTGGGTTTTTTAGGGGTTGGGTTTGGGGGTTGGGGTGGGTTTTGGTTTTTTTTTTTTTTTTTTCGGTTTTGTTTTTGTTTCTTCTTTTTCATGGAAGGGAAGAGACAAGGAAAACTCCTAAAGCATCTGCTCTCGGATGCACATTCACAACACACGCAGACCGGCTCCTCTGCTCCCGCACAAGTGGTATAAAACCCCAAACAACTAGAGCGATCGTTCCCTCTTCTGTTTTTCTATTTTCTTTTATTACAATGATTATTTTAGATCCCTCCCCCAGTCTCTATCGCTTCACCGACAGGACTTTTTATTTTATTCCCCCCCCCCTCCCCCCTTTCTCCCCTTCCCCTCCCCCCCCCCCCCCGCTCCCTTTATCGATCACGGGGTTGCTTTGCTTTAGCCGAAAAGGGGGAAGGGGCTGCAGGACGGGTGAGTTCCTCCCTCCGGCACCACCTAAAAAAAAGGAAAAGGCAGGACAGCCCCCCCCCCCCGGCTCCAACCCCCCCTGTTTATGTTTTAAGCCCCTCGCTTTGTTTGTTTGCCTCCCGAGGCAGGATCGCATGGCCAAGCGCACATCGATATTTTCCGTGCGTGTGGCTCGCCGCGCCTCTCCCCCCGCCATGCTACCCCTTCCCCTCGCCGCGGGGGGATGCGGGGGGGGGGGGACATCATTACCCCACACTCCCCCCTCCGCCCCCCCCCCCCAAAAAGAGGAGAAGAAGACGCCGGCGGTGCCGGGGTGAAGGCGGCAACCGGGGCCGTGCCGTGCCGTGCCGTGCCAGGCGGGGGCCGGGCGGCCGCGGGGCGAGCGGCGGCGGCGGCGCGGCGGGGCGCGGGGCGGGCGGCGGGGCGGGCAGGGCGCGGGGCGGCCGCGCCGCCATTAGCCGGTGGCCGGGGACGCCCGGATGGACGGGGCGGCTCGGGCCAATGAGCGGGCGCCGGGAGAGCGGCCGGGCGGCGGGTAAAGGCGGCGTCGGGAGAGGAGCCGACAGTGCGGGCGGGGAGAGGGAGAGAGGCCGGGGGAGGGAGGGAGGGAGGGAAGGACGGACGGACGGAGGGAGGGAGGGAAGAAAAAGAGGGGGGAGGGAGGGGGAGAAAAATAAAAAGCCGCCGCCTCAGCAGCGCCCACCGAAATAAACAGAGGAGCGAGAGGGAGCGCGGGCGCGGGCGGAGCGGGGCTGCAACTCCGCCGCCCCGGCCGCGCCGCTCCGGCCCCGGCGCTCCGCTGCCGCTTCCCGCCCCCCGCCTCCCCTCCCCACCCCCACTGCCGCCCTTATTGTTTTTAATCCGCCTCCGGCACCCCCCTTCTTTCCCCCCCCCCCCTTCCCTCCCCACGCCCCTCCGCGGCGGCGGGCGGGGGCGGCGCGGCTCGGGGCACCCCCCCCCCTCGGGTCCCTTCGCTCCGTGGGAACCCGCGGCTGCAAGTTTTTCTCCGTGAGAGACACCGCTAATGCCCGGCGGAGGATAAAACGAGAGCAGGGGCCCGGGGGCGGCGGGGGGCCCGAGGCGGCGGGGAGGGCCGCGGCCCACGCGGGGAGCGGCGCGGGGCCGGGCGGGCGGGGGTCGGCGGCGCTGACATCCCGGTGGCGGCGGCGGAGGAAGGGGGGGGCGGCGGCGTGTGTGCGAGTGTGTGTGTGTGTGAGTGTGTGTGTGTGTGTGTGTGCGTGCGTGTGTGCCGCAGGGAACGGCGAGGCGAGCCTTGCCCCCCCCTCCCCGTCCCCGTCCCCAGCCCCGTCCCTCCCCTGCTCCCCCTCCCCTCCCCTGCCCGCCCCCGCCTCAGCTCCTTTAATACACTTTGGTTCTCCGCTCGCCTTTGGACTCTGCTCTGCCTGGCTCCGGATACGGCTCCGGCGGCGGCGGCGGCAGCGGGCCGGTGCGGGCTCAGGCGGCGGCGGCGGCGGAGGCGGGGGGACGCGGCGGCTGCCGGGGGGAAGCGGCGCGGAGCGGCGGCGGCCCCGCGCCGGGCCGGGCGGGCGGCGGTAGCCCGGCGGCAGCGGCGGCGGTAGCGGGGCGGCGGCGGCGGCGTCCCCGGAGCGGCGCGGACCATGCTGCTGGACGCCGGCCCGCAGTTCCCGGCCCTCGGCGTGGGCACCTTCGCCCGGCATCACCACTCGGCCGCGGCGGAGATGCAGGACCGGGAGCTGAGCCTGGCGGCGCAGAACAGCTTCGTGGACTCGGCGGCGGCGGCGGCGCACATGGGCGCCTTCAAGCTCAACGCCGGGGCCCACGACCTCTCCCCCGGGCAGAGCTCGGCGTTCACCTCGCAGGCGCCCGGCTACCCCGCCGCCGCCCTGGGCCCCCACGCCGCCCACGTCGGCTCCTACTCCGGGGCGCCCTTCAACTCCACCCGGGACTTCTTGTTTCGCAGCCGCGGCTTCGGGGATTCGTCGCCGGCCGGCGGGCAGCACGGCATCTTCGGCCCTGCGGCCGGCAGCCTGCACCATCCGCACACGGACGCTCAGAGCCACCTTCTCTTCCCGGGCATCCACGACCAGCACGGCCCCCACGCCTCCCAAAACGTCCTTAACGGGCAGATGCGCCTGGGCTTGCCGGGGGAGGTGTTCGCCCGGTCGGATCAGTACCGCCAGGTCTCCAGCCCCAGGACTGACCCTTACTCGGCGGCTCAGCTGCACAACCAGTACGGCCCCATGAATATGAATATGGGCATGAACATGGCAGCCCACCATCACCACCACCCAGGTGCCTTTTTCCGCTACATGCGGCAGCAGTGCATCAAGCAAGAGCTCATCTGCAAGTGGATCGACCCCGAGCAGCTGAACAACCCCAAAAAAAGTTGCAATAAAACTTTCAGCACCATGCACGAATTGGTCACCCACGTCTCGGTGGAGCACGTTGGGGGACCCGAGCAGAGCAACCATGTCTGCTACTGGGAGGAGTGTCCCCGGGAAGGCAAGCCCTTCAAAGCGAAATACAAACTGGTCAATCATATCCGAGTGCACACGGGAGAGAAGCCCTTCCCCTGCCCCTTCCCCGGCTGCGGAAAAGTTTTCGCCAGATCAGAAAACCTCAAAATTCACAAAAGGACGCACACAGGTAATTCGGGTTTCTTTCCGCTGTATATCCCCCCTCTGCCCGTGCCTATATGTGTATGTATAGAAACAGATAGAGAGACTCGGACAGAGAGATGTACAGTGATGGGACCGATAAAATAAGGATCGCGTTTAATTATTCACCCCCCCCCCCCCCTTCTCTCTCCAGCACACTGCCGCGTTTGTTTTGGTTTCTTCCTCAGCAGCATCCCCACCCCCCTCTACCCCCACCCCTCTTTCCCCAGATTTCGAAAGGGCATTTTTACTGATTTCTTTTCATTTGTGGGGTGAGCGATGTAGGTTCGGGCCGGGAACCCGGCGGGGTCTTTCCGCAGAAGCGCAAAATACGGCGCGAACTAAATCCTGCCGTCCTGCTGAAAGACGGGGGGGGGATACATATATATATACATATATATATATATTAACCGCCTTATACATTAGCAACGCGCAACGTATTTGCGATATAAGTCCTGCGCTTGTGAGCACGGCTTTCACGTGTGGATACGGAGGGAGAGGAACTATATGATACGTGTGCAAACCCCGTCATTAGTCTAAAATCCCCCCCTGGAAGTCGCAAAACGCCCCTTTCTGGGAATGCTTTCCATTAAATTTAAATGGTGTGAGCAAGGCAATAAAATTTTCTCATTTAAAAAAAAAAAAAAAGTAAAAAAAAAAAAAAAGGAAAGCGTGTTTTTAAAGTCTCGCTCGAGGTGATTGAAAGCGCTTTTGCAACAGTTTATTGAATTATGTAATAGGGGACAGAGGATTTAAGACTCGGAAACTTCCACCCAAATCAGGTGGAAGAAGGGGGCGAAGGAGCCCCAAAGCTTTCCCGGTGGAAAAGCGCCGGAGCCGAAGGGTAACAAAAATAAACGCATCCTCCCGCCTCATCTATTATTCATTTACTACTCCTGCCGGCTCGAACCGTGCCAGACTATTGCATAAAAGACGGCCAAATATTTTAGCGACTTCCACTCTAAATATTTACCCGGAGAAAGGCTAAAAATCTCGAGGCCTATTGTTTCCTCAAGTGCTAAGCCCGATGCGAGGTGCGAGACGAGCTTTAACAAGGTTTAAAATTTGAGAAATGTATTTGCATGAGATGCCCGCACCGAAGTCATTGTGCCTGAGCGGATGTCTTTAAGAAACAATTTAGGTGCTAATGGAATTTAATGTTAAATGCTTCCCCCTCTAAAGGCGGAGAGGGGGGGGGTGGGGTGGGGAGGATGTAGAGTTCTCACCTCCAAATTACTCCTCGGCATTTGGAGTCCTGGCAGCCGGGCGAGAGGAATCCCTATGAAAATTAAATGAAGTATTTTACAGACGTTTAGCTATCCCAGCGGATGTGCTGTTTATCTCGAATATCCATACACGAAACAGTCTGCCCGGCCTTAAATCTGTCGGTAATGGTTTCCAGTTTAACAGGGTAGCGAGTTTGGTACCGAGGCGAAGCGGCTCGATGCTTTTTCTTTTCCCCTTTTCTTTTCCCCTTTTTTTAATTTCTCTTTTTATTTTAAATCACCTTTCTTCTTCAGTCTCTTTCGGGATCATCCAGGCAGGATGCCCCGGGCCCGGGGGTGCCCGGGGGAGGGGTGTGTGTTTGTGTTTGGTAGGAAAAGCAGGCGGGGGGACGGGCGCTGCCTCGCTTGCAGGGCAACGCGGGAGCGGCTCGTCCCTTCAACGGGACAAAACCCGGCCTCTTGCTTTGGGAAGCTGATGGGAGAAGCGGTTTGGAGCCAGGGGCCGAGAGAGGGGGAGGGTAAAGCCCGAGGGAGCCCGGCGCGAGGCTGCGCGGGCTTTGCGCGGGGGCTGCGCGGGGCTTTGCGAGGGGGGCGGCCGCGCTCACCCCGCGCCGCTCCGCCGCTCTCTTGCAGGGGAGAAGCCCTTCCAGTGCGAGTTTGAAGGCTGCGACCGGCGCTTCGCCAACAGCAGCGACCGCAAGAAGCACATGCACGTCCACACCTCGGACAAGCCCTACCTGTGCAAGATGTGCGACAAGTCCTACACCCATCCCAGCTCCCTGCGGAAGCACATGAAGGTACCCGGCCCCGCAGCCGGCGGCGGGAGGCGGGAGGGCGGCCGCCCCTCACCGGGCGCCCCGTCGGGGCGGCGGGCGGCAGGCGCGGGGCCCGGGGGAGGCGGCGGCGGCGGGCCGGGACGGCGGCGGGGGGTGCGCCCGGGGGGCGGCGGCCTCCTCCCCGTCCCCCCTCCACCCGGCCGTGTTGCCTTTGCCCCCCAGGTGCACGAGTCGTCCCCGCAAGGCTCCGAATCCTCCCCGGCCGCCAGCTCCGGCTACGAGTCCTCCACCCCCCCGGGGCTGGTGTCCCCCAGCGCCGAGTCGCAGAGCACCAGCAACCTCTCCCCGGCGGCGGCGGCGGCAGCGGCGGCAGCGGCGGCGGCCGTGTCCGCCGTGCACCGGGGCGGCGGCAGCGGCGGCGGCGGCGGCGGCAGCGGTGGCGGCGGCCACAGCGGCCTCTCCTCCAACTTCAACGAGTGGTACGTGTAGGGCCCCGCCGGACTGCTCTGCACGGCCCCATCGCGCCCTCCCCGCCCCGGCGGCGGCGGCGGCAAGGAGGGAGCGAGCCCGCCGGAGACGCGCCGGGAGATGCCGTCGCAACCCGCCGGCAGCGAAATGACGGCCGAGCAGGATGGGTACTGGGGGGGCCTTTATCTCCCCACAACCCTCCCGCCTTCGGGTCTTTTTTTGTCTTTTTATTTTTTTCCTTTTCTTTCTTTTTTGTTTTTGGTTGGAACGTTCCTTTCTGTTTCCTTCTCGAGAACATTTTGAACCAGCAAAAAAAAAAATAAATTCTAATAATCAAAGTACGTGCTGAAAAACGTAAGAGAGAGAATAAATAAATTGAAGAACGGAAAGGGGAGAGAGAGAGAGAGAGAGAGAGAGAGAAACAGAAGCGAGGGGGGGGAAAATCCAACCCCGAACGCCACCAACACATCACCCAGAAAAAAAAAGCTTCTCAAGCCGGCGGAAAGAAACTCTCCCTCCGGAGCCTCCAGACAAAAGATCAGAGACTCAAACTCCTCCGGTCCCTGCGCCTCCCCGCCCGGAGCAGCCAGCGCCCTCCCGCCCCACAAACTGTGTACATAGCGGCCCTCTCCTTCCTCCGGCGAGGTGGGGAACGAAGTTTTCCTGGATTCTTGGTGTATAGAAGTTCGTCCCGTTTGTAAACCGCGGATTGGTCCCCTTTTTTTTCTTCGTCTTCTTTTTTTTTGGTTGCTTTTCTTGCCTTTTTTTTTTTTTCTTCACCCCCCTCTTCTTCCTTCCCCGAGAAAGTGATGGACTTGTTTTCTTTCCTCCTGCTCCCCCCACCCCCCCGTCCGCCTCCCTCTCTCCTCCTTTTTTTTTTTTTAATTCAATCCTTTAAAAAAAAAAAAAAAGTAACGTGGAAGAAAAAAAAAATTGGTTTCTTTTGTAATTGTGATATCTTGAATATTGTGTTCCTTTTTAAGAGGCAACTTGATTGTAAAACTGCATTTCAACTATAGACTGGGGAAGAAATACCGTGCCAAAGTCTCCATTCTGTTACACACACACACACGAACAACAACGCTTGTGAATGTATTTTTTCTGTTAGCTGGGTTTACATGTGATGTTTTAGTGCTTTTGCAAGTTCAATTTGTTAGTTCCTGTTCGGAAGATTGTGAGGAAAAAAATAAACGTCGTGCCGTTAGCTTTTCCGTAATAACACCCTTCCTCCTGTAAATACCTGTTACCATATTTATCCATTTGTAATTAAATTATGGTATTAACTTGCTACAGAGGAAACAGTATTTATAAAGAATGTTTCTTAACTATAAATATGTACAATTGTGAGCATAAACTGTTTCAGATTTTTTTATTTGAAGGTTTAAGTGGTTTCATCATTTCTTGTGATATGTTTTGAGAGTAATGCATACAGAAATATAATAAAACGTGTTGAAACTGCACGACCTGTTTCCTTTTTGTGCCACGGGCTCCCTGGAACCTGCCGCAGCCCGTGCGAGGCGGCTGCAAAACAAATGCGCTTTTTAAAAATACCAGCCGGGTCCTGGAACACGAGGATTTCTTCCAGCTGGGCTCCCCGTCCAGGATTAAAGAAAAACAACCCCCCCCAAAATACCCAAAGCAAGCCAAAAAAACCCAAAAGCCACCAAAAACCACACCCCCCCCCCCTGCCAACCACAATAAAACCCCCTCAGTAGGTTTTGTGAAGCCCCTGGGCTGGAAGGACAGGGTGAGGGTTTGCGTCATCCCTAAATGACTTGCGAGGCAGAATCTCCTTTAGGAAGAGTTTAAAATCAGCAGGTCCCTTCGCCTTCTGCCTTGCTCGGGCTCACGCTTCTCCTCTCCCGGTGCGGGTGGGGGATCCCGCTCCTTGTCCCGCGGCGTGACAAAGCGAAGGTGGAGGGGCGATGGGCAGCAGCTTTTGAGCCGTAAATCCTCGTCCGTCCGCGCCTCCCCGCAGGTTTGGTAGCCTCCATCCAGCCCTGGAGAGGAGAAAGTGCAATGCCCGAGAGCTCGCATTTCCCTCCGAGGGTTTTTTCCCCTCTCTCTGTTGTGTTTGGGATTTTTGTTGTGGTGTTTGGTGGCTTGGGGGGGTGGTACGGGGGGAAGGGGGTGTGGGTGTGTTGTGGGGTGTTTATCCTTCCCCTCTTATTTTTTTTTAGCTTCAGCCCAGGAGCTGACCGTGCTGTCAGACGTGTTCAGCGAGGGACGGGGAACCGCCGGGTGATGCCTTTCCGGGGTGCTGGCCCGGCGCTGCTCTCCGCGGGCACTGCCGTGGACCCGGCCGGCCGAACCTCCTTCCCCGTTTGGGGCTGGCAGGCAGCGGCGGTCCAGGCACACCCCGCCGCCGCACCGGGACACCCAAGGCGAGTGTGAGAGCAGCCGAGAACTCGTGGAAAAAGCCCGGCCTTGCCAAGCCACCGAAATACACCCTGCGAAGTGGCAGCGCCGTGAGCCGGGCTCCGAGCGCCCTGAGGTGGCTGCGCTGCCTTCAGCGGCAGCTTGTGCGGGCAGAGACAGTCCTTTGCTCCTCACACCCCGACGACCCTGTCGGACCCCCCACCCCTCCACTCTCCCCCGCAGACCACTCGTCAGTTTGGTTTTTTGCGAGCTTTGTCCCGCGTGTTCAGTCAGCAATAGGGGTGTCCTTGCTGTGGGGGAGATAGGGAGGGAGATAGGGGTGTGCGGGGCTCTGCTCGCTTCTGGGGTGAGGTGGGGGATACTCTACACCCAGGGGGAGGGGAGGAGGGAGGGAAAGACCTCCCGTCCCGTCCCGTCCCGTCCCGTCGCGTCCCGCCGCTACCAACGAAGTTTAGGCGAGGAGCGGAGCCGGAGCGTCCTTTGCGGCCGCGCCCCTCCCTGCGCGGCCATCCCCGCGCACACGGCAGGCTCCCCGGGTAATCAAACGGCTATTAAAACCTAATTTATGTTCGGTAATAATATTACGCCAAAAAAAAATTTATTAAAATCATTGGCATATGCCGCCTGCCCCTTGGAGAGATCCGTGGGAAATGCAGCTGCGAGGATCCCTCTTTGTCCTGTCGGCTTCCCCGCAGCCGAAAAAGCCAAACTGGGGGCCCGCTTCAGAGCCCGGCGGGTGCTGCCCAAGCCCTGCCAGCCACCGGCTGCCCAAATTCCCTCCCGTGTCCGGGGGCGCATGGGCAGCCCTCCCCAAGGGCAGCGATCCCCCATCCCTGGTTCCCCGGTCCCGGCAGGCTCTGCCCCGGCCGACAAGAAGCTTGTCTCTCTCTTCTTCCTCTCCTCGGAGCCGGTTTGGCTTTGGGGAGGGGGGGCAGGGGTGACACCCCCAACACCGATAGTAGGGATGTTCAAAGCAGGTGGCCCCCCTATTCCAAATGGCAGGTCGTGTAGCAGGAGGGGCAGCGCCGCTGCCTCCGGCAGGGATGCCTCTCCTCCGGCAGGCCCGGGTAAGGGGCTGCGCGGCCGTGGCTGTGAGCAAATCTCCCCCCCTTCCCTGTCCTCCCCGGGCTGGCCCTGAACTTGACCCTGGCCCTGGCGCATCCAGCCCGCGGCCCCTCTCCGCCTGCCTCCCCCGGGCCCTGACCCCGGGCCCGGCCCTGACACGCTTAAGGGAGAGCAGTAATTCATTGGGTTCAGGGGTTGGGTGGGGGTTTGTTTTTGGGGGTGGGGGGGAGCAGCCAAGATCCGCCTCGCAGCCTTGTGCGCGGGTGGCCCGGGCTCAAGGAACCCTGGCCCCGGAGTCCTCCGCTCCTCTCCTGCCCCGTCTCCTTTCTTCACGCCACCCCACTCACCCCAATTTCCTCCAATTTCCACCCACCCCGCTTTGTCTCCCACACTGAGCCTGAGCCTTCCAAACCTCGCCGGCTCGGCTCTGAAGGCAACCTGGGGACCAACCTGAGGGGAGGCCGGGGGTCTCCCCGGCAGCACGGACTCTCCTCCACCCCACCCCTCCCCATGCCCAGCCACAGCGGGCAGTGTGCCTTGGCCAGCCGGCCGCACGCCCCGACGGCACTGCCCCGACGGCTCCAGGGTGGCCCCGCGTCCCCCGCAGCCGGTGGGTATGGGGGGAGGGGGGCGGGCACAGCGCTGTACCCTACACCCGGAGAGCGGTGCCCGGCTGCCGTAGCCCCCCATTTGGCCGCTTCCATCCGGCAGCGTGACTCTCCGTTTACCGTGAAAAGCAGCGCGGAGTGGTGGGTTTAATTATAATTTTTATTAGTAGTAGTATTATTAATCATAAAATTCGCTCCTAACTCTGCCTGAAAACACTGAGTGATTTCCCTGGGAATTGCTCTCCTCATGCGCTCCTCCCAAGCCAAAAAAAATTGTAATATGTATATATACATACATACATATATATATATATATATATATATAATAACAAAAATTAAAATCGCGTCTCCGTCCGTAAAACAAGTTGTGCTCCGCTCCAGGCACCCGCGGTAGGACGGCAGCTCCCCGCGCAGGGCTCTGCCCTGCCTTCACCTGCCCCGCCGCCTGTACCGAACGAAACCCTCTTCTTCTTCCTCTTCTTCCCCTTCTCCTTCACCTGGTTCGGCTGCGCTGGTGTCTTTGTGTGGCAGCCGGCGGTGACAAAAACAATCACCACAACAACAAAACCCCACACCGAACCCGAAGGCAAACCAATCTCCCCCCCCCCCCCCCCCAAAAAACAAACGGAGATGACAACAACCCAAACCGAAATAAAATAAACCACAGCAGGTCTCGTCTCCCGAACCCGAGCGCGGAGCGGCTGCCGAGCCCGGCGGTGCCGCTGCCGGTGCCGGTACCGGTGGGGGCTCCGCAGCGGTCAAGGGGCTGCCCTGCCCGGCCAAGCCCCCGCCGCGGGCAGCCGGGGGGCAGCAGCCGGGGCTGCAGCCGCTCCACTTGGCTTTGGCCAGACCTCCCCAAACCCCTAACAGCCTTTTAAGTTTCCCCTTTGTTTTCAGAAACTCGTACACGTTTCCTGCCCGCTATGAAGACATAACAGGCTCCCCCAAACCTCTCCCCAGCCACACGTGCGTTCTAGACGTGCTCCCGGGCACAGCGAGGTACGTATATTTTTCATCTCCATGCATGGTTGGATTTTTTTTGTTAGTTTTTTTTTTTTAAAATCTCGTGGGTCGCTTTTTTTCTCCCTTCCTTTTTTTTTTTGTTTGGTTTTTTTTTTCCCTTCTCTCCCCCTTTTTGTGTTTTGGGTTTTTTTTTTTCTTCTTCCCCTTTTTCTCCGAGCCAGCCGGCTGGGGAAGGAGCCGCGTTTTACCAGCAGAGCAAGAAAAAAACTATTGTCCCACCCTGCAGGGCACGGTGCCCCCTTCCCTCCCAAACTGCGGTTCCTCCCGAGTGCATTGGGGTTTTTCCCTTTCTTGTTGGGGTTTTGTTTTGGGTTTTTTTATTTTTATGGGGTGGTGTTTTTTGGTGGTGGTGGTGGTGGGTTTTTTGTTTGGGGGGGTTTTTTTTGGGGGGTTGGTTTTTTTTTCTGGCCCCGGTCAGGCTGGGGGGTTTCTCTGCCTTTAGTATGGGGGGGGGAGGGAGAGAAAAGAAGAAAAGAAGAAGGAGAAGACGACCGGGGGAGGGAGGACTATCGCCAGAGGTCTCATGTCTTTATTTAATAATACTCCGAAGTGGCTTGCCCTACTCCTGTCCCGAGGAGAGGAAGCCCGGCACCGAATGGACCGCCGAGCCCACTTCCTCGCAGGGCAGGAAACACGAGCAGGTTCCCCCCGCGTCCCTCTCCCGTGGCCCGAAGAGCTTTCCAATGACGCCCGCGGGGATGGCGGGGAGAGGGGGGAGGGAGTGGGGGGGAATAGCAGGGCTGAGCGGAGGGACCCGGCCCGGAGCGAGCGCTTCTCCGGCCGCCCCCACGCCGCGCCGCCGCCCCACGCGTGGGATCCAGCTGTTGCGTGTCCAGGAGGGGGAAGGACGCTCTTTTGGTGTTAAAAAAGACAATAATCGGCAAGCGAAGCGGAGGAGGAGGAGGGGTGCGGGGTGTAGGATGCAATGCAAGCGTCAGGAATGATTGAGCGGGTGTTTTCCACGCGCGGCATCGCTCTTCGCAGAGGGCTGGGGGCGGCCGTGGGGGCCGCGGGGTGCCCAGCCCGGGGCAGGCGGGGTCGGCCGCCGCGGGACGGGAGCTGCCCGACACGGCTCCACGGGGGTCCGCCGGCCGCGGGTGCCGTGGGAGGGCCGCCCCCGACCGCCTCGGGTCCGTGGGTGGCCGCGGCCGTGGCGTCCCGCGGGCCCAGGGGCAGAGGCCCGGCCCTGAGGGCGGCGGAGCTCGGCCCGGCCCGCCGCCCGCCCGGTGGGCGCTCACGCAGTAGACGGGGGCGGGTGGGTTGGTGTGTGTGTGTGTGTGTGTGGGGGGGGGGGTATCTGTACGTCCGTGTGCTCCCGTGTGCGTGGGTTTGGTCTGGATCTCGGTCTGAAGCAGTTGTTTGCCGCGGGAAAAGGAAAAAAAAAAGAGCAATTTTCCTTCCAACTTCTCCCCACCCCCCCCCCCCCACACACACAGCCTTCTTCTTCCTCCTGGAGCACTAATTCCTCTGTGTGGGCAAACAGCCCCTTCTCCTTTGATTCTTAGTCGCAGCCCCTAGATTAAACCCCGGTTTTAATGAGAGCCGCGGCCGCGGCCGCATTAGGTGACGGTGGTTATGAAGACGATCTGACCCGTTTTGATGGAGACGGTCTGACCTGTGGCGAGAGAGGGAAAGGTCAGCCACATGCAGTGGCCAGATTTCTGCCCGTCCCCGGCACATGCTGCTACAATATTGATCCGCGGAGAAAGATAAACATAAAAGCTAGGTCCTATGTCCTGAATACTAATGAACGTGCCTTCCAGATTTTAATTGTTGTTGACTACTTATTTCCGCCGTAAACATTTGCCGAGGTCTCTGTAGGGCATTTCCCCCCTCGGTTTCATTTAAAATTGGTTTGGTTTGGTTTATTTCGCCTTATTTTATCTTATCTTGTTTTTACCCCCCCCCCCCCATCTCCCCCCGTCCCCGTCCCCCCCAATCGCTGAACCTCTCTCCCCCTGGAAATCTTTCCAGCAAGTTACTTTCCCCAGCAGCCGAGGCGCGACCCCCGAACCCCACCGCCCGCATCTCGTTTCCATGAGACGGCGCAGCGAAGGCAACCGCTGCTCCAGCCGGGGAAAGCTCTTCTGAAAGGCGGTATCTCGACCTGGGATCCACCTTTCGGGCTTCTGCTCCCTTCCACGCTCCATTCCTTCGCAGCTTAATGCTGCAGATGACAGCGGAGTTGTTTAGTTTGAGGGTTAGGTTTTCTCCTCTCGTTTTTTTCCCTTTCCCCCCTCCTCCCCCCCCCCCTTTTTTTTTTTTTTTTAAATTTATTTTTTGTCTCTCTCCCATCTCCTTTCCCGGACCGTTCGGCAAAGCCAGGAGTTAAACTGGAAGAGAGCTCTCTCTCTTCAGAGCCTCATCAGTTTCCCAGACTAGATACACCTACGGTAGGCAAGGAGAGATGGAAAAAATGCCGTTGTCTCGGGGAGAGAGGCACTCGCAGAGGCGCTCTCCCCCCAGTGCAGAGCAGCCTGGCCGGGCAGGCGGAGGAGGCTCTTTTCGAGGGGGGTAGGTGGGGGGGATGCTGGTAAACGGCTAAAGATCACTCGCTGCCCCGGCTGCCTCTTGGAAATATTGTGTTTCTCCTCTCTTTTTTTTTTCCTCTCCCCCCACCCCGAGATAATCAAAATTAGCTGTAAATCGTGGGGAGCAGCCAATGAAACAGCTATCCCCAAACACGCGGTGTAACTTTCTGCTGCTTCGCGGACGACCTAGAGCAAAGCACCATCGACTATATATAGGGGCAATTAACTATATCAGGCTGACATTTAAGAAAATGAGGGAGATATTAAACTCCTAATTCCCGTCATTACAAATAATTTTCATGAAGGGAACTTCTAAAAGATTTTTTTCCCCCCTCCCTTACACTTTCCAGTCTATTTTTTAACCCCTGAGTGATTTACTATGTAAGTAATTTTAGAGGATACAGTTTACAGCTTGAGTTATTAGACTGAACACCTCTGGCTGACACCACAACACCTTTTTTTTTTTTTTTTTTTTTCCTGCCTGCAGCTGTGAGTCACAACCCCATTTTCATACCAAACTGCTGCACATTCCTTTACAATATAGACTTCCTTCTTGCAAAGATCAAACATTCTCCAGCCAAAGTGTTTATTTTAAAATACAGGAAAATTAAAACTAAACACGGGCTTAAAAGAAAAAAAAAAACCCAACAAAACCACCCAAACAAACCCAACAAATGCATCATTTCTTTCCCTGTAGTCCCTCCTACTAAAATAAAAATTAAAGAAAAAATTAAATTAGGATGGAACGGCGTAGACAGCTCCAATAAAATAATACAGTGACGGAGCCAAACCAGTTGATTTCGATTGGAACGGGAACGGATCCTTCTGTTTGCTGTTACTTATTTATGTATTGTTGTGGCGATGGTTTTAATTATATGTGGGAATGTCAGGCCAAGATGCTGTAGCCGTAGCTTCCTTTTAACACACTTTCCCTATTTGTTTAATGCCAGCGCTACAAGGCTGGAACAGGCACCACGAGGAAAATGGTTTCAATATTCTGCTTATGTGCTTACAACAGGGAATCCCGGAATTTAGAGGAAAAAAAAACCCCGCAGGCCCGCTCAGCGGATGTGCCCGGCAGGACCCGGAGGATTTTGTGCTCCTCGGCAGGTTTCGGGGTGCGGGCAGGGAGCGGGCTCGGGGGGCAGTTGCGGGGGGTAGACGTGCCCGGAGTGATTTCTACCCAGGAGAGCGGGGCTCTAAAAGCCTCCTCGCTGCTCAGCGGCACGGACACTGGGATGCCTTTTCATTTAGAGTAGTGAGAAGGTAGATTTAACCTTGGCTTCTCCCGGTAACCTACCGCCTGCTCCTCCAGTGACCCCACTTAGGTTTGAGAGAGGAGGGGGGAGCTTCGCTGCAAGTCTTTCTTCTTCCATCCCCTGGTGTTTTGGTTTGGGGGTTGGGTTTTTTTGGGTTTTATTCTTGTTGGTTTGAGGGTTGGTTTTTTTTTGCCCCGGAGGAAGGTAACCGGTCGAGCTCGTGCTGCCCATCATCCCTCCCGACTCGTTCGCCAGTTTTTCCCCACGTCATCGGAGTGACGGGTGAGACAAGGGGAACGGGACATACCTGCCCGCAATCACTTACATGCGGGACGCCCGCAGTCGAGAAAGGTAAAGAAAAAGTCGGGAAAAAATTAGGAGGGAAAATGATAAAAAAGCGAAGGATAATTCTCTTCAGGAAACAGGTCAAGAACTCTCCTTCTCGCCTCTCCAAATGATCCCCGATGCAAGCCTCTCCGCAGCGCTGAGCGAAGCAGGCGGCGAGCCCGCACCGCTGTGCTTGCGCGGCGAGGGGGGAGCAGGGCCAGTGCCTCTACACGTCCCCCCCGGCTCCCTCGGGCTCCCTCCCTCCTTCTCTTCCCCCCGCTGCCGTCGCCCGAAAGTTAAGCCGGGAGAAGGGACTTTCCCCCGCCGGAGGGCTCTCCCCGTGCCGGCAGGTATCGCTGCTCGTACCCGCTGCCGAATCGCGACTCGCCGCCTGCCCGCACCTGCCCGAGCGCTGCCCGACGTGCGCACCCCGCTGCCCGCCCGCCCCCGCGGACGCTTTCCGCGCTCCCCGCGAGGGCGGACAGCCGCGCTGGGCCGCGCAGCATCGGGGTGCGGGAGGCGGGTGGGGTTCCTCCCCATTCGGACGCGCCACGCTCGCACAAGGCGGGGGGTTGCGCATTACTCCCCGTCTCCACCACCACCACCCCCCACCCCCCACCCCAAACAAACAAACAAAAAGAAGAGGCCCGGACATTCTCGTTTCCAGCTCTTAAATAAAAGCCCGGGGCTTGGCAAAGGCAGCCAAGAAGTCCGCGGAGGGCCCGTTCCACGCGTGGAGGCTGCCGGAGACGCCCAGACGCGCTTGCTAATGCGGTTCCTCCGGCGGGGTATCCCGCGGAGCGCCCCTCCGCCTGTGCCCCCAAACTGAGAGGGCAACGCCGCTGCAGTCCCCGGCAGGAGGTGCGCCGTGGGTACCTGGGACCCCCTCGGGTACCTGGGACCCCCTCGGCCCCCTGAGCACAGCGGGGCGGCCTGGAGCCATAGCCCCCGCCCTGTCTCGGTCCCTCCGTTAAGCCTCTACCCTGCGCACTCCGTCGAGGGTCGGACCCTTCACCCTCCCTCCGCGCTTTCTGCACGGCAGCGGCGCGGGTGCCCGGAGGAATTTGGGGTGTCTGCAGCAGATAAACTGCCGGTCACGGGGCGGCGGAGGAATCCTGGTCCCCCAGTTTCACCCGGCCTGTGCCTTTCCTTTAGTGAGTTGGTAGCAAATCAGCGCGACACTTCCCACGTCTGTCCTCGCCAAGGTGCTTCGTGCGTGCAGGTCTGGGAGGGATGGGCTGAGGGGCTGCCCTCCCCGGTCACAAGCACAGCGCCCAACACACCCCGGCTGCACACGAGAAGTGGGAACCTAACCCTTCCAGGCGGGGATTGAACAAAACGGGGTAGTTGTGTTTAGTTAAGGCATCCACAGTTCACCGAGACAAGGGGGAGCCCGGGTGCAAGCGGTGCTTTCGTGGTTGAAGGGGATTTGACGGGCCACTCTTTCGGGCTGCTCTCGCTTGCTGTGAGGGGTCTCTGCTTCGGCGCTACTGGGGTGAAGGAATGCTAAAAGCCAGAGGCGGGTCTTGCCCCGAAACCCGATGAACGCAATTTTGCAATGCGATGAGAAACTTTTTTGTTGTTGTTGTCGATTTGCCCCCCTCGGGGAAGCTCTGGAATGGCTTTCCCCTCCCCTCATCCCCGGCAGGTTACGAAGGGGATGAGCGTCCTGGCACTTCCAGGCTTTTCGTCACAGAGTCAGAGGACACGCAGCCCCACAGAGCGCTCAGACTTCGCGGTGAGGGGCGCGGAGCCTCCCTCGGCGCTGGCACCCGTTCCGTCCCCTGCTTCTCCCGCGGAGCGGGGGCAGCTGCGTTCCCCCTCCCCGCTTCGGATGTGCAACCTGTCACCCTGAATTTCGCTACCGGGCGAGACGCAGGACTTCCATCCACGGTGCCGCCGAGCGATGCTCCCGCTCCCGCTCCGGGGCACCGCGGTGTATTGGCTCCCGTTTCCCCGTGCCTGGCATTTCGGCAAACACCCACCCGTGGCGGCCTTTAAATGCTGGGAACATGAAGCGGGGGGGGGGGGGGGACACGACTGGGTGGGAGAGGGTGGCTCTCGAGCTTTCGCAGAGGCTGCCCCTGCTTTCGGGGCAACCCCTGCAACGAGGGACGCAATCCCCGGGGCTGCTCCAGCGCCAGCTCTCGGGAGGGACACGCTGGGCACACGCACGGACACAGACCCTTTGTGAAATGTCCCTGCCGGGCTCCGGAGCCTTCGGGTACCCTCCCCCGGTTCATCCCGGCCGCTCGCCCCCCTGTAGTTCTGGCAGCCGGAGACACGTGAGCAAGCAGGGCTGCGGCTCCCTCCCCGCCACCGGCACCCCCAGGATCCCCTCTGCAGTGTCTCCGGTGCTGGAAGCTCCTCGGGGCGCCTGGTTCCCGCCCTCCCCTCCCCCGGAGTGGCCGTACGCTCCGTCGGAAAAAAAAAAGCAGCGGACAAAAAACCCTCAGGGAGGTCTCGGCGGGGCTCTGCGGGGGTCGGAACGTTTGCAAACACGGCGCCAAGAAGCGGAGCGGAGCGGGAGGGGTGGGGGCTGTCGGGCCGGGGGGGCCGGGGGCTCAGTCCAGCTGCCCAGGAGCGGTCAGGTTGAGAGGTTGGCCCGACGGCTGGGGTCCAGCAGAAACGTTTTGTTCCTTAAACATACGGAGCATGTCTGTGAAGCAATGGGAGAAGGGAAGAAACTGTCCTTTGTTCCGTGAATCTTTTTTTTTTGGGGGGGGAAGGGGGTAGGGGGAGAAGGATAGGTGACATTCAGCACCCCTTCCACATTAATGCCGTTTAATTTCTGTTTCCACCGCTTACGTTTTAGAGGCTTTCCAAGGGTACCCAGGCGGGAGCATCCCCCTCACCCACACCACCACTCACCCCACCTTCGGGTGCGAGCTCCCCCGCTGCCTGCTCAGCAGAGCCCTGCGCTGCGCAGCCCAGCCCGCTGTGCTGGCCCTGCCCCGCACCCCCCAGCTCCCCCCAACCCACCTCCCCCCGCACTGAAATACCCACGGGAACCCGCCCCTGCTGAATTCATGTGTAAGATTTTAAAAAAACACACCCCCATGCCCCACTGCACAACAAAAGGTACTGTGAAATGTAGCAGTAACCTGGTGTGGGACAGGTACATGGAAAAAATCCATCTTCCTTCAGTGGCAAATCCATCTTCCTACAGTGGCAAGGTTTTCTTTCAGGGGAGTGAGAAGCAGGAGGGACAGGAGATGAGGTGGAGGTGAAAAGAGCAAGCTTCAGTGTCAGGTTCTTGCTTCCCAAGTAAAACCAACCAACCAACCCCCCATTGCTACCAGCCAAAAAGAAATCTCATATATTTTATTTGCCTTCCACGGACTTGTATATTTAGCACATCTTTTATTGTCCCACCGTGCTTCCAGAAAGTTGCTATACCTTACCCTGAAATCACAGGCTGCAACATGAGGCTTTGGCAACCTCCCTTCTGCTACAGCTGTTAAAGGAGATTTATCCTCCAGCAGAATCCATTCACCTCACCATTTATACCAGACATTCAGCGACTAAATCAGCTGTTGGGGGGTGGCTCCTTGTGCAACCAAAACGATCAACTCCCATATGGTTCACCAGAGATGTCACCACCTAAGCCAGAAGGACACTCATGTACCAAAAAGCCCAGCCAATTACGTTAAGCAGTGATTACATCATATACGGCTCAGTCTTTGCTTTTGTTATTACCAAAGGACAGCAGAAGCTATGTGAGAGAATGGAATGGCAAAACTTCTGGGTATAGGCAAAGTTATGGGTCTGAGCACTGAAATGAATCTTAATCTTTCATCCTAATTTCTGCAGGGGATGAAGCAATGGAAAGCGTGTAGGGATTTTTGTCTTTAAGATACGTTCCTTTAATACCCTCAAATAATAATCTTTAAATGCATTACTTCTTGCCTTCATGGGGTTTAAGTGGATTTTAAATAATTCCTAGACCCTGCACAGTCCCTTTATGGATAAATACCTTTTATCCTCTATACCTGCACGTATTCCACTAAGCAAGCCTCGTGGTGGGGGAGCATTAGAAATACCCAGATGGGCAACACCAGCATCCGCGGTCCTATCGGGAGCTGCCAAAGAGATAATTGAAGAGTCAAGAGGCTGCGGTGGGGAAGGAGTAGCAAGGACAGATGAACTTTAAGAGCAAACAGACGGTTTTAATTCAATATTCCAGAAGGGGGAAAGCAAACAGAGACACCCCAGCAGAACAGCTTTCAAAGACTGGTTTCTATGAAATCTTGATGGTGTTATGGGCATATCCCATTTGCTTGTGAATGTTTGCTTTTCTGTTGGTTATTCGAGAGCCTCTGACGTTTGCTCAGCTGACCAACCCCAATTTCTTGCCCTTTGCTGCCCATAGGCACCTTTTGTCACCGCACGCTGCCATATGGATGAGAGCTGTCGCTTGGGCGAGACGGGCAAGGTGAAGCCTCCAGATTTAAGTCAGCTGATTTGAACTGCTGCCAAGGCAAGGGCCACACTGCCTATCTCAGGGACTGAGTTTTAAAAATCCCATGGGCATAGATGTAGTAAAGAACAGAGCACCCAATTGGCATTTATTTCCAGAAGGTATTTCTCATCTTCTTAAGAATGAATTTTATGAAGACTCCCTCTGTCAAATTCTATCCCCAAGCTGTGGTTTGGTTTTACACATGTCTGTGAGGCAGTTTGCCTTCTACAAAAAAACCCAACAAACCCAACCCAAAACAAACCAATGGTTTTAAAACTAGTGTGATTGAATGCTTGACTATGATTGTTGTGGAAGGGACCTAGCATTTAGCAGAGAAGTAGACAATCAATTCCCCCCCCCAGGATATGTCTTAGCAAAATGGAAATGTTTCTATAGAATCATTGAATCATAGAATGGCAAGGGTTGGAAGGGACCCCGAGGATCATAAAGCTCCAACTCCCCTGCCACAGGCAGGGCCACCAACCTCAGGCCTGGATCTACACAAGGTTGCCCAGGGCCCCATCCAACCTGGCCTATAAAACAAGGGAATTTGAGCTTTTTAAGAAATCTGTATAAAATTCTGAATTTTATAAGCCTAGTTTAGCTCCACACAAGGTTGTTCCTTGTGACATATCGTCATTCCTAGTATGCAAAAGAAACCTATGTTTTTGGCTTCTACAGGACTAGCACATTAGTAAACCAAAACAAATCTTTAACCTCTCCCTCCAAGCAGATGCCCAAACCACACCTAGGACCATGAAAAGCAGTCCCTCTTCCTAGGTCTGTGGGCAGTCTTCAGTGAAGAAGCCAGGCACCAGCTGGGGATGAGGAGTCACCCTCTTTCCATCCTCAAGAGGTGGTTTCACCAGGTCAGGATTAAGGAGCAGGTTGAAGTTATCTCATAGGACTGTCAAATTCAGCAACTTCCAAAAACAGTAGATTCACACCCACAAAATTATTGGTAAGGAAAAACTCTACTAACTGCAGCAGACATGCAGAAAACCTACCTCGTGCCTCTAGGAAAAAAACCCAAAAAAATCATCTGTGTATTTGGGAAAAATAGAAAGCATATGCTCAAAGCTGTTATCGTATAAACACGTGCCTAAAACATGAACTTTTCCAGCACGCAAATAAATTGACTCAACGTAGTTTCTATGGACTGAAATTTAAAGTAATTAGAGGACAGCTGCTGGGCTCCATTCAGAAACATTTGGTTTATTTTTATACCACTCCGGATATTTTCTGTATTTTCAGAGGTATTAGATTTCAGTTTGCTGCAGTTAATGTAATAGAAAATTCTGCAGTTGTTATTGACTGCGACTGCCAACATACAATTTGGGAATTAAAGTCCAACTTGGAAAACTGGCAATGGATATTGAAACCAGTTTGTGTTCATGCTTCACCCTACAACCGGTGGTTAGAGCCGATTTTCTTTTGGTTTTCCAGGAGTTATAAGGAGATGTGCGAGCTGGTTTCAGAGGAAAGCAAACATCCCCAGACATAGCACTGCAGCCTGCAGTCAGGGGAGGCTGTGTTGGTCTGTGAGTTTAGAATCATAGAATCACAGAATGGCCTGGGTTGGAAGGGACCTCAAGGATCACAGAGTTCCAACCCCCCTGCCACAGGCAGGGCCACCAACCTCAGGCCTGGATCTACACAAAGTTGCCCAGGGCCCCATCCAACCTGGCCTTGAACACCTCTAGGGACGGGGCATCCACCACCTCCCTGGGCAGCCTGTTCCAGCACCTCACCACTCTCTCTGTAAAAAACTTCTCCCTAATATCTAATCTAATCCTTCTCTCCTTTAGTGTTAATCCACCCCCCCTTGTTGTGCCATTATCTGCCCTTTTAAAAAGTTGATTCCCCCCCTGTTTGTATGCTCCCTTCAGGTACTGGAAGGCTGCAATGAGGTCCCCCCGCAGCCTTCTCTTCTCCAGGCTGAACAAGCCCAGCTCCCTCAGCCTCTCTTTGTAGGGCAGGTGCTCCAGCCCTCTGATCATCTTCATGGCCCTCCTCTGAACCCTCTCCAACAGTTCCACATCTTTCTTGTATTGGGGGCCCCAGATCTGGACACAGTGCTCCAGATGGGGCTTCCAAGGGCAGAGTAGAGAGGGACAATCACCTCCCTGTTCCTGCTGGCCACCCCTCTTCTGATGGAGCCCAGTTTAGGCTGGTGTGGTCTGACAGGTACAGGTATCTGGAATGGAAAGGCTAGGACAATAGATGAGGTCAAACATGGCAACATCCAGTAGATCCTCCTGCATTACTGTGACTACTCATTTCTTGTTGGGATCAGAATTTTCTCATTACTAAATTGGCCTGTGGTGCTGCGCCAAGGTCAGGCTGGTGTGGTGTGAACCACAGCCCTGCCCTGACACTGGGCATGGGGCTTCACCCTTCCACACAAAATCGATGGTCTCTTTGCAGCTCTGTGCCCATATGCCCTGCTTTTCTTTCCTGCAGAGGTAGGGAGGCTCAGGCCTACCACTGAAATTGTAGGGGTCTCTAAAGAAATCTCAGTGCAAGAGGAACCTGCCCGTTTCCATCAGGGACAGCATCACCTGGCCACGGGGTTTAAAAGGGACCCGGGCACCTGTCTTTCCAGGGATGTTGGTAGTCACAGCACTTTCTACAACACCAAGAAGACTAACCAAATTCCACCTACATGCTTCTGTCCATGACTATATTTTACCTGAAACTGTAGCTGGAGACACACTTAACTTTTTCTTGCTGAGGAGGTGGGGTCAGTGTGTGGCCGTTGTCCCACCAGTAGCCAGAGGTCAGTACCTTCCCTGTCTGCTCCTCAGGGACTTCCTGGGTGCCTGGTCTGAGTGTTCCCTAACTAGGAGTACTCATCTAGCATCATCTCACTGTTGCTACAGGAATCACTGTGCTGTGACTGCTGATGGACAAATTGTGAGGTGTTGGAGGCAGAATCAGAGTCTCCAGGTGTGCTGTGTGCCATGAACCTGTTTTGTTGTGTGTGGGCTCCCCCTGGAAACCCAAAACCAGTTATACTGGAGAGATGCTCTGTCATCTTTCGGGAGCATGGGTGAGCTGGAGACCACCTGTGGTGAAATAATAGAGTCCTTCTCATTCGCAGGTAAACCCTATGAAGCCACTGGACCCACAAAGTTGGGTTAAATCTCCCCTTCTCAAAGATACAGTTAACCTCGAGGGGATCAGTTCTCTGGGAATCTTGTGGAACATCTTCCAACATTTACAAGGAATTCCAGTGTTTCATTTCTATTATCATCAATTCGACTGTCTCTAAGCTAAACAGAATCCATTTTAAGTTATAGAAATTTATTTTAAAAACCATGAAGTGCAACTGTCTTACAGAGCCAGTTATAGCTACAGTTGGGATACAAGCGGAGAGCAGAAGCAAGTGGAGTCAGGCACACAGATTGCGTTTCTGCACTTTAAGGGGTAGGCACTCCGCATAACCCAGATGACCAGTTCATGCAGAACAAGATAAAATTATCAACCTTTGATAGAACTGACAAATAACATCATCCCTCTGACTTATTGCAGTGAGGTCTTCTCACTCTGCTGCTTTGAGGTTGAACGAAGACACCCCGATATGAAGCTTAGGGCCTCATGGCTGTATGACACTTCCCACAGGAGGTGGGATGCACGGATGGTCGAGCAGCTTACCCTGCTTTATTGACACATGATTTCAGTTTTAAAGTCTGTAGTCTCAAGCCCACATTCTCTCTGTATGTCAGAGACTTTTGGGAACACCGATGAGAAAACACACATTGCTGTGAATCATAAGGCAACGCACACATAGCCTGGTTCACGCCTGAAATCTGACATGTTCTGCATGTACTTAGCTTGTTCATATGCAGTTTATACAGTAAACACAGCAGCAGATGATTACTGGTGTCTATTATACTTAAGGCTGCCAAATATTTTCAATTTAATCATCTCCTTTCTTGTTTTCATGTGATCAATTTTCTTAAAAAAAAAAAGTATTCTGTGGCTTCAAATTTCCTCTCTGTGGTTTTTGTCCCCAAATGATTTTCCTTAGTTTTTTTTTTTTACAATGTTCTTTCATCCACTTTTGAAGTGGTGATGGTTTTAAAAAAAGGAAAAATAAAAAAGGAGAAAAAACTATTTTCCACGTAGCCTAAACCTCCCAGACTATGAAAGAGCCACAGCAGAATTATCATGGACATAATCTACATCGAAGGGCAGTGTCGTCCAGTCAGATTTTCATTTTTCATTAATTTTGACTGGTTTGCAGTAGGAGCCTTTCATTTTTGGAAAGGAATTGAAGAAATTTGACTGGAAAGGCAGATACTTTGCATAGGTTGTCCTCAGTCCGAAGCCTCCAGATATATTATGCTCATTAAGTGTCCCATTCCTCTGTCTGCATTTTTGTTTCTAAGAAGCAGAGCTCGTACCCTCTTTAGGATGAATAACTTGGAAAGAAGGAATTTACAAGCCCCACAAGTTTATTGGTTCCAGATTTCTTTCCTTTCTTTTTTTTTTTTCTTTCTTTCCCTTTCTCTCTCTGCACATAATTTGAGATGCCTTTTCCTTAAAAGTTTAGATAAATATGTTGAAAACATTCATGCACTGTAAAGGTCAAAAGATTAAGCATCCAGAAGTCAGCCAACCTCAAGAATTATTACGGCAAGATTTGCATGAGCTATACCCATCTCAAAAGACACAGTATCAAGGACAGCTACAGATTTACCCCAATATTTCAATTTCAGTCTGGTTACTGACCTGCCCAAAGAGTTTTTATCATGTTAGGGTTTTATATTTTTGCTCAGGCACAAACTATTTCACTGTGTTATCAAAAATATATGATAAACAATAAACTATTTCACTGTGGTATCAAAAAATTAACACCAAACTTGGTAGAAAAGGCATGTATAAAACTGCACATACAGCATTCTGCTACTGCAAAGTAAGTCTGGCATTTTCAGGTCCTTTCTCAGCTGTCTAGAGACTGGTTTTAGACAAAAAATAGATCTCTTACGTGTCTCAGTGGCATAAACAGCTTGGGGAATTAAACAGGCTGCTGCTCCACACAGAGCAAACTGGTTATTGGGGGGAAACAACCAGCAATGTTACCTTATAGTAACAGCTACTGAGTTCAGTTTGTCTCTATAGATTGGTGGTTCTGTTTAAGCTGGAACAACACACCGGTTACACAGACTAGGACAGGCTGGGAGGGACTTTTGAATGTCTCTTTTGAGTAAGATGGATGGCTACTAGTCCCTTGACTGAGAGGAATTAATTAATCCTCCCTGTTGCACTGAAACTGAAGAGTCTGGCTGCAATGTGGCTGTTTTAAAGGGTAATTAAGCTCAATTTTCTCTCTAACCTTTATTTTCTAAGAAAGTGATGCTGGGGAGAGATGAGCTCTCTGCATGGCTGTGGGTAAGAGCAAACCAAACCAAAAGGCTACACTCAACAAAATAAACCAAAGCAAAATGAAACAAATCTAAGCTGAAATAAACAACTAAACTAAATTTTGGGTTGGGATGGACCTGGGAATTAAAATTGCTCTGTGGTTTTTCCCCTTTAAAGTGGGACTAAGCGCTGATTCCCGATGTGCCGGAGAAAGCCCAGGGGGAGAGCAGCCACTGTGGCAGGAAGCTCAAAGCAGGCTAACTGCTGAAATCAGGAAGAGTGAAGAGTATTTCTTTCCATTGCAGACAGCACTTGGCAGTGATCATGGGTTAGAAACATGAGAGAGAGCTTCAGGGATGTGGGGGTAGAAATCCTTCTCTATCTGAATAGACCGGACTGCTGTATAATTTATAACTGAGGAAAGAGCGATGGGTAAGGCTGCTTGACTGCTTTTTCTCAACCCTCCACACCAAGTGGCAAACTGGTCTCAGCTCATCTGTAGGCACATCTGCCTAGGAAGCTTGCTTTAACCAACTTTTGGATGACAAATGATTTCTCATCTTTCACCAAGATTCAGCATCTTGACCAAAAAGAAGCCAGAACGGCTTTTCAATGTGGATTTTCCTATTTGCCCACCCTGCAGCCACAGCCCTGGGATATTCTTTAACTGCAGGGTTTTTTTCACCATTCCTGGTATCACCGTTCAGATTCCCTGGCAACAACCATTTAATGCTTTTGCCATATCTATCACAAAAGGCACTGCAGGCTGGAGAACACTGCAGCCTTCAGATGTATTTTCCCAGGTACCATTTGCATTACCTGTGAGGAAAGGCCAAGAAAGAGGCATTTGTCTCACCCCCAGCTCTGTTTATACCCAAATGAAATTAAACTTCCTATTTGACTGCATGTTTTAGTTTTTTATCACTTTCCCCCCTTCTCAGCAATTAGAAAAGGATCAAGGAAAAGGCAAAATTATTTAAGTGAGGCAAAAGCAGTGTAGCCTATTTAGGAAAAAGTCCTTTGTATGTATAGCAGGGGAATACAAGAAAGATTAATTTAAGCCAATAATTTACAAAATAACAGGAAACACCACGCAGCTTGGAATATCTCATCACTATCCTCCCTTGCAAATTTTATCAACATCTTCACAGTACCATAAAGATCTCCAAACCTTTACATTGCATCTACAAAGCGAGGTGTAGTAAGAATCATAGAATCATAGAATGGTCTGGGTTGGAAGAGACCCCAAGGATCATAGAGCTCCAACCCCCCTGCCACAGGCAGGGCCACCAACCTCCAGGCCTGGATCTACACAGGGTTGCCCAGGGCTGCATCCAACCTGGCCCTGAACACCTCCAGGGATGGGGCATCCACTGCTTCTCTGGGCAGCCTGTTCCAGCACCTCACCACTCTCTCCGTAAAGAACTTCCCCCTAATATCTAATCTAAACCTTCCCTTACTTACTCTAAGGGAGGGGAAAAGGAGACTAGTAAAGAAAATACACCCCTTGGGGGATCTTCTAAGGAGGCAGAAGCTTCTCTCCTTCCAAGAACCAGTGTCCTGTCTGTGGGGATCATGTGGCACTCAACATTGAATGTTTGGTGGTCACCACACCCCACCTGGCAATGGGTTTTGGACCGCAGTGCTGGCAGTAGCAGCTGGCTGAGCTGAGCCGGCTGCTGTGTTTCAGAGCACAGCATGGTTGTGACCACCTTGGTGTGATCCAGAAAGGTGCTTTATTGCTTCTTGAGTAGGTTGCAGAGGCAGATCGGGTGCCTGGTCATATAGGGGCTTAAAAAACCAAAACAACAAAGGAGCAAAATGCTTAAAATGAAATGCTTAAATTCAAAAGACAACCTAGCAGACCCCCAGTTTTGGTCAGCACAGCTGGGTCAGAAATGCCGTGCTTTGCCCATGATTTGCTCTGAAAGGAGAGTTTGGATTTGTCTCCCGAGGCAGTCTGAGTGATAAGGGAGAAGGTTTAAGTGAGGTGGGTGGAGAGCAGTTGTAGGGTGGAGGGGTACAGCATGGCTGTCCTGGGGAACCTTGTAAATGGAGAGCAGCTGAGCGGGGGCATCATTCCCTACCCCTGGGTTGCAGCAGAGGCAGGAATGCAAGAGTTATGAGGCCAGAAGGAAGGAAGGCAAGAAGAAACATCACATAAAAGCCTAGGGGGTAGGGCAGTCATCCAGAAGAGGGAAGACACCTAGCCAAATCATAAATAATCCTGGGAAGCCAGAGCAGAGCTCAATAACTATCCAGTGCCTGCCAGCTTGTACTTAAGGTGCTCAGACTACATCTTTTGAGGTAAAATATCGCCTATAGCCTCATGTCCCACCACTTTGACTATGTTTTTGTGCAGCACTAGGTGCTCTTCCATGTAGTAGGGTTGTTCAAGGGTCACTTAGCACACTGGTGAGATCAGGAGAAGCACGGTATTTTTTGCAATTAGAGCTTTTTTTACTTGACTTTTTAGATTAAGGCACATCCACCACAGCCAGATTCTATGCTGAAGTGCTTTTCTGAACCTTGCCAGGCTACACGTATAGTTGTGGTGTACACATATATATTTGGAGTACATGTTTGGATACATCATAAATCATGAGTCTGTCTTGGGAAGACGTTGTAAGCCCCAGTGTGACACTCAGGTCCCATTCTCACCTATTAAAGACGATGTTGCAGTTTGTGTGCTATGCCAGGTCATGGTTCCCTCTGCTGGGAAACAGGGGTCAGTTTATTGTAACTTCTTCAACTGGATAGGGATTACAGCCAAGCTATAGGCTGAAATCATCACCCCAGATCAGTGATGTGCTCTGGTCATCCCCTGCAGAAGACAGCCTCCAGCCATGCTGACTGCCTTGCATAACGATCCATGTGAAGAAAGATTCTTTGTTGAAATCACATACATGTGCCATTTTTATACTCTGCAATTACACAGTAAATAATGTTTAATTTAGGGTTTAGATCTAAATCTACCCTCTATTAGTTTAAAGCCATGACCCATGCCAGCCTGCTCTTTCCTCTTTCTCAATGCAGATGAAGGCCATTAATCCACTTTCCTGCACAAGGTACAATTTTCAAGGCTTGGCATCTTTGCCAAATCTCAACTGACCCAGAGACCTGGTTAACCACAATATGGAGAAGGCTGAGGTACTCATTAATTTTTTGCCTCAGTCTTCACCAGCAAGGGCTCTGGCCATACTGCTCAGGTCACAGAAGGTAAAAGCAGGGCCTGGGAGAAGGAAGCAGCCCACTGTAGGAGAAGATCAAATTTTGATCTAGAATATCTAAACTGTTGGAGAATATCTAAAGAAGTTGAAGGTGCATGAGTCTGTGGGGCCTGATGAGATGGATCCACAGGAACTAGTGGATGAAGTTGCTAAGCCACTCTCCATCATATTTGGGAAGTTGTGGCAGTCTGGTGAAGTTCTCACTGACTGGGGAAGGAGAAACATAGCCCCCATTTTTAAAAAGTCAAAAAAAGGAAGAGCCAGGGAACTACAGGCTGTCCAGTCTCACCTATGTACCCAGCAAGGTCACAGACCAGATCCTCCTGGAAACTATGCTTAGGAACACGGAAAATAAGGAGGTGATTGGTGACAGCCAGTGTGACTCCACTAAAGGAAAATCATGTCTCACAAATTCAGTGGCCTTCTACGATGGGGTTACAATGCTGGTGGATAAGGGAAGAGTGACAGACGTCATCTACCTGGAATTGTTCAAGGCATTTGACACTGTCCTGCAAAACATTCTTGTCTCTAATTTGGAGAGACACAGATTTGACAGATGGACCACTCTGTGGATAAGGAATTGGCTGGATGTTCTCTCTCAAAGAGTTGCAATCAACAGCTAAATGTCCAAGTGGAGATCAGTGATGAGTCACAGTCCTTAGGGGTTGGTACTTGGTGTGGCACTGTTCAAAATCTTTGTCAGAGATGTGGACAGGGGACAGCAATTTTGCCAATGACACCAAGCTGTGTGGTACAGTCAACAAGCTGAAGGGAAGGGATACCATCCAGGGGGACATTGATAGGCTTGGTAGACTTGAGATGTGGGCCTGTGCAAACCTCATGAAGTTCAGTTCAACCAGGCCAAGTCCAAGACCCTGCTCATGCGTTGGCACAATCCCAAGCACAACTACAGGCTGGGCAGAAAGTGGATTGAGAGCAGCCCAGAAAGCCAACTGTATCCTGGGCTGCATCAAAACCAGCATGACCAGCAGGTCTGCTTTGGTGAGGTCCCACCTGGAAATTATGCCAGTCTCTGGGGTTCCCAGTACAAGAAGGACAGGAAACTGTGGTAGCAAGTTCAGAGGAGGGCCACAAAGACGAACAGACAGCTGGAGCACCTTTCCTTATGGAGACAGGCTGGGACAGTTGGGCTTGTTCAGCCTGGAGAAGAGAAGGCTCTGGGGAGAACTTAGAGCAGCCGTCCAGTACCTGACAGGGTCTACAGGAAAGCTGGAGAGGGACTGTTTACAAGGGCATGGAGTGACAGGACAAGGGGTAATGGCCTTAAGGTGAAGGAGGGTGGGATTAGTTTAGATATCAGGAAGAAATTCTTCTCTGTGAGGGTGGTGAGGCCCTGGCACAGGCTGCCCAGAGAAACTGTGGCTGCCCCCTCCCTGGCAGTGTTAAAGGCCAGGTTGGATGGGGTTTGGGCAATCTGGTCTAGTGGCGGGTATCTCTGCCTATGGCAGGGGGGTTGGAGCTATGTGGTCTTTGAGGCCCCTTCCAACCCAAACCAGTCTGTGACTCATTCTATGATCACAATGGTGAGAAGGACCAATTTGACTTTTTTTTTCCCTGATCAGAAGGTACAACGCCCAACTGCAGTTGGTTTTGGTTGGTTATGTTCAGGTGAGACTGATAGTTGCTACCCCTGCTCTTCATTCAGGAATGCTGTGAAAAACAGGTATTTTGTGGGGTACAGTAGGAGCAGAGCTGCCCCATGAAGGGACTGGATAGTAGGTTGCTGCAAGGACCCCAGAGCTGGCTGTGGCCCCTGATGAGTGCCACAGGCACCAAAACCCCCTGACACTTTTGAGAAGCACTGAGGCTGGGAGAAAAACTGTGCAGGGACCCAGCCCTGGCTAGATATAGTGCAAAGATAGGGCTGGGATGGACCACTGCTGAGCCAAAACAGGGTCCAGCACCCTGGGTGGAGATAATAGGAAGGTGATGAGGTCCCTGGGAAGTTCATTTGGGACAGTAGGTCTTAAAGGGGCTCTCAGGAACCTGACAGAGATCTGGCTGGACACGAGTCAAACCAGAAGCATTAGTTAGCTCAGACATTTGAAACATTTTGGGTAAAGACATTTTTTGAGGCAGTGACTTGAGTAGAAAAGTGTCATGCTGTTGTCTTCTCCACTCAAGCGCTGGTTAGCACAGCCCCATTGCTGTCCAGAATGGGAAGCTATAGGTGGCTGAGAGCATAGTCCTTTGATTAAGAAAGTGGGATCTTCTGCATCTTTCCAATTAATGAACACACCATGGCATCTCTGTTTCCTCACCAGCACAGCGATGCGGGCAAGCTCCTGGTTCCATCTGGTCTCTCCAGTTCCCAGCCAGGGGACAGCCCATCGCAGCTGTGCAACCCAACACCCAATTCTACGTGCGGATCTCCGCTTTCCCCTTCTGAAAACTCACTCCAGACTTCCTCTCACTCTGGGGCTTCACGAGCTGTGACCATGTTTTCAAATACCAGACACGCTGCCCGTGTTTTGGCAGGGGCTCACCGTAAACACTCAGTAAGTTTTTCTTGCAAACTTCATTGTTACAAAATTACAAATGACGTGGAAGCCAAAACAGGTCAAAACCAATTCCAAGCGTGGAATATCTGGTAAGAATCCATTCCTCATTGCATGAACTCACTTTTTTGGGATGGGTGCCAAAGTGTTGTTTTGAATTTATGTCCATCTCGACCAATGTGGGATCACAAATATGAAAAAGATGCCAGAGCTTATTGAAGGCAAAAGAATGGGGAAATAAGGATAAAACTTTTGCTTAAAGCTCCTATACTGGTTTTGGTATTTGTGTCTGTTACTGGTTCTATGGGATACGCTGTACATTTTAAATTCAAATGTCTATGGGGGGGTGCAGTAAAATGGGATTAAAAAATGCCAACAATCCAAATAAGGCATGCCCAACAGGTACCAAAGATACCATTTAATGGCAGAGGCATTAGCAAGAGCCCTCACTAGAGGCTGGTACTGCCCTGTTCCTTGCAGGTTCAAATTCACCGTGTGATCTGGTGTTGTGCCACATGAACATGGAGACTCTGGTCTGGCCACTTCACTTGCCTTCCTAGATTAAAACTTAAAACCACTGTTAAATCTTCCAAATTGGACACAATATTTCTCAATGTACCAGAAGTCCTTCAGTGACTCTGGACTAGTTGTGAGTTCTATCCCCTTGTCATATCCATACAATTGGTCATTCTGAAGCATCCCTAACTCCTAAAAAATATTTTATCTAGATACATTGCCAGTAAAAAGAAGCTGAAAACTACAAAAATACCTGCTGACACATCTTTCCTGTGGGTGCTTTAGGCAACACAAGAGCAAATTCAATGAGTGTGCTGTAAATTGGAAGAATTCTGTTGATAACAGCTGAGTTCATGTATCGGTATCATTAGTATTTAAACTTTTTGCTCCCTTCCAAATAATTTTTAGGAAGAGAAACTACCACAACTACAACAACTGCTAGCAGAAGTAGAGGAGAAGGTGGAGTGATCAGACAGTTTAGACTGTTCATTATAAACTCTTGTAGAAGAAGAGATCACTTGTGTGATAGCATTCTCTGCGGAAGGCTGCTGTTGGCAGCACAGCATTAAGCATGGCTGTACTCATCTTCAAGGCCTAAAAGCCAAACAAATTATTTTCCTTGAGAACTGCTTCTGTAAGGATGACACTACAAATGCCTTGGGGACAATATCACAGTCTCACTAGCACCCTTCTCAGATTAAAAATGCCTGCCCCTGTTGTTCAGCAAACAATTACAATTCTGACAATAGCAAATATATTTAAGCAAAGCGACTGGTGCTGTGGTTTGAGATTCACAGAACTGTAGGGGTTGGAAGGGACCTCCAGAGATCATTGGGTCCAATCCCCCCTGCCAAAGCGCCCTAGGACAGGTCACACAGGTAGGCATCCAGGCAGGTCTTGAATATCTCCAGAGAAGGAGACTCCACCACCTCCCTGGGCAACCTGTGCCAGGGCTCTGTCACCCTCACTGGGAAAAAGTTCTTCCGCATGTTGGTGCGGAACTTCCTGTGCTTCAACTTGGAGCCATTTCCCCTTGTCCTGTCACCACAGACCACTGAAAAGAGGCTGGCCATTTCCCCCTGTGTCCCACACATCAGATATTTAAAACATTAATAACATCCCCTCTCAGTTTTCTTTTCTCCAGGCTGAACAGCCCCAGCTTTTTCAGCCTTTCCTCATAGGGGAGATGCTCCTGGCCCTTAATCATCTTTGTGGCCCTCCACTGGAGATGTAAGAGTTGCAAAAACATTGTCCCACAATTATAAAAGGGCTCCATACCAAAGAGAAATCTCTCAGAGGGGTTTGAGTGGTGTGGGTCTCTTGCTGCAGCATAAAGGGATGGATGGTTGTGGTGGTTTTGGCCCTAGCTAGAGGCCAAATACCCACCAAGCTGCTCGCTCACTCCTCCCTTCAGCCGAAAAGGGGAGAAAATAGATATTGGGAGGCTTAGGACCTGAGATAAGGACAGAGGGATCGCTCTCCAATTAGTGCAACGGGCAAATCAGACTCAGCACAGAATAAAGGAAAGTGATTTATTACTGCTACAACTAATACACACAGTGAACCAGAACGAGATAAGAAGCGGCTACGTCTTAAAGCACCTTCCCCCCCACCCCTCCATTCTTAGCACACTCATCACGATTTTACTCCCTTCTTCCCCCCAACATGGCGTGGGTAGGGGCAGGGAATGGGCAGTGGGGTTCTGGTGATCCCTCACAAGCTGCTTTTCTTCCCCAGATCTCAACACTTCTACTTCCCCCAATCCCTCGCCTCTTCACACTCTTGACTTTAATCATAGATCTGCTCCCTTCTTCTCCCCCATCGCAGCACAGGGAGGGGCAGGGAATGGGGAATGGGGGTTTTTAGTCTGTTCCCCCCGAGCTGGCTTCCATCTCAGTTGGGAGGGGGGAGCATTCCACACACACACACACCCCCTTCCCCTGCGGCACCATGGGGTCCCACCCACGTGAGAGTCCTGTCCACGAACTTCTACAGAGTGAGTCCTCTCTATGGAGGCCTCTCAGCAGGACTCCCCTCCATGGGGTGCTGACATTTGGGTCCAGATCCCCCAGCCTGGTCCCCCACAAAGTCACAAGTCCCCTGGCAAACCTGCTGAGGCGTGGATCAATCTCTTCACAGGGCATAGATGTCTCTGCTCCCTGTCCTCATCCAGGGGCTTCGAGGGGACACCCATTTCACCATGGTCTTCACCACAAGCTGCAGGGGAAACTGTCTTTCTGCATTCTTCCCCACCCCTCTCCTTCAGGCCTGGCCTTGGTGTCTGTGCAGCTTGTTACCTCTTCTCTCTCCCGCTCCGGTGGCAAAGTGAGCCTGCCAGCAGGTTTTTTTTCTCCTATATGTGATTCACAGAGGCACTATGACCAGCTCTGATAGGCCCAGCCTCGAATTTGGCCTTGAATTGACCAATGTTTACAAAATATGGGGCTTGGAGAAAGCTGTAACTGCGGCTTACAAAAGCCACCAAAGCAGCACAGCTACACAAAACTGCAACAATGGTGAAGGCTGTCATGGCCGACCCATGACAACACAGAGCTATGTTCCCATCCAGGTGCACCTCAAGGAGCTGTGCTGTCACCTGTCTCCAAGCTGTTCCTGCAGTTCCCCAGTTGCTTGCGTCCCTGAAGTGTATGGGATCCATCCTGTGTATCCATGCAAGCCTAGGCACAGGACTTGTTAGGGTCACAGCAGTTGGTACACTAAGAGGGGACTTTTTAAGGAGCAAGGTGTTCTCCTGTGTTCATCACCATACTGGTCTGCAGCACTTACTCCACAGCTGCATGCACTATGTCAAGTAAAATAAAATAACAACCGTTTTATGTATCACATCCTAAGAAGCAATTTGGTATTTCCTACAGGCTTTCTCATCAAAACCTTTAACTGATTTCTACTTTACCCTCTCCGCCCACAAAATCCAGCTACGATATTGACCCAGGTTGATTCTTGTGAGAATAAACCAGCTAGCATTTAGATAATATTTTAAAATGCTGCATGCTGTTTTGGTTAATAAGCCATGATCTGTATTAGTGAGGGCATGATGAAAACCAGCCAAGCCTCTACCGCACCGGAGTACTGTGCTGTACACCTGCACGGCACGCACTGGACGTGTTTTATGCACTTCACTGAATGGCAATATTTTGCTTTTATAAGCTGCATTTGCTGTGGCTGCAGTGAGTTTGGTTTTATTATCCCGCTGGCATTTTGATATTCGTAAACAAGTCTGGAAACAGGTTTGAAACCCCCTTTTAAAGAAGTAGTTCAGCAATAGAAAACAACAGAGCCTCAGCCTCCGCGTATCTTCTGCGGCGTTTAGCCTCTTCCCTGAGGTGTTGGACTTCAGACACGTTTTATTAACATTCTGGAGCTGTACCCTCATGACTAACCAGCCATTAGCTGGCTCACTGATCCTTAACTGCAGATCACTCTCTCTCTTACATAGGCAGCATTTCCCTTAGGTTCCGAAATAATTAGTCTCCCGGCTATGGATGTGATTTCCGTTTAAAAGAATGCAGGAGAAGCACCTCAGCCACTGCCGGCGAGCATCGCCGTTCGTGCTACGCTCCTCCCCTGGTTGATATTCATAGAGCACCAGATTCTAATTCTACTTAATAATTAGGCTAATACTTACATTTGCCTTCCGGCCCAATTTTCGGCACAGTAAGTGGGGAGTTGCAGGTGCTGAGCTCCCATAGCAACATGTTATTGTTAACCAAAGTTGTGCGCGTAGTTCCCTGCGCTAGAAATTCACCGAGGACCAATTCAGCTGTCAGATATACGGGGGACAACTCCCACGGGATGCCAGTGGAAGGTTTGGAGGGCAGAATAATCTTATGAAAATATAACAGCACGTGATGGTAATAGTCACCCAGAGCTCTGCCAGGTCAGTACTGGGAGCTGGCCGGTTTTGGACCACAGAGATAAAATGCCCCGCTCTCTCTTTTGTCAGAGCTGAGCCTAAGGGCATCATCACGACAAATCATTTGAATATCATTCTTAAAATGTGCTCTTTCACATTGAGGGTGACAGAGCCTTGGCACAGGCTGCCCAGGGTTGTGGAGTCTCCTTGTCTGGAGATATTCAAGACCCGCCTGGACACCTATCTGTGCAACCTGTCCTGGGGTACCTGCTTTGGCAGGGGGGTTGGACCCGATGATCTCTGGAGGTCCGTTCCAACCCCTACAATTCTGTGATTCTGTGATTCCTCTGCAAGGTATGACACATCTCTACTAAGGAAGTGACGGTGCTCTCTGATGAGCTGTGTGACTGCAGCCATCACTTTGGAGGACTGAAATGGAGAAAATATGACCTTTATTTCAGAATACAGGAAAAAAGAATGCTGCAAATGAACACCACAGGGTCACTTTCTAGACTTCAGCTCTTTTCATATCCTAATGTCAGGAGCAGACAAGATAAGCTCCATGCAAATACTTGCCAAATAGTGTAATCAAAATATTTTACTCCGTAATATATTCTGCCAACCGCTTTGTTTGGGAAAGGAAAAGTCAATAAAACCACAGTGCCTGAAAAGTTTTGCATTGCCTAGAATCACAAAGAGCCAGTGGACTTCCCCTTACCATTTGAGAGTCTAAAGCTCCACTAATTGCTTTCATTGCTTTTTAATCATACTATGCCTTTTGTTTAGTGGCCTTCAATTCATCGGCTGCATCAGAAGCAACTGAAGTAGTGACAGACTAAGGAATTTATTATTTTTTTACAAAATTGATATATACCTAGTAAGTGACTTTTGCTTCTCATGCTTACCACGTTCTGTAATTTTAGATGCTCTGGGAATATATTTTAACTTAGGTAACTAAGCACCAGGAACAAACAGGAGCAACACACAACTAAGGAAAAAAGGGCAGGTCCCCACAGAAAGTACCGAGTGATTTCAGTTCCCTCTGCACTCCCGCAGGCAGGGGTACGAGGACCTCTCCCCCTCTGCTGGTGCCTCTCTTGGTATGTTGGTACCTTACGAAGGGTAGGCCGCACTTGGCACCATCTGCTCCTTGCCCAGATTCCTGTGAGCCAGCGTGACTCCGTGCTGCTGCCAGCCCCATGACGTCTGCTGTTTTTAGGTGTGGCACAGTTGATCGCAGCTGTGAACCCCATAGTTCAGACACCGTGCCTGCCTTACAGATGCAGCAATGCGACTTCAGTGGGTAAATTCCAGCCTTACCTTTGCTAGACTAAGGCAGAAACCAACATTTTCTTTTGGAGACAGAAGCAATTCTCTTTTTTCCCTGTACATGCGCACTGATCAGGTCTGACACATCTATTTCTTGCAAGTAGGACTGGTTTTCCAGTCTAGCACATGAAGCCCCTGGGAAGGGAGTACTTGGGCAATCTGCATATTTATTTTCTTTCCCCCATTATTTTATTAAATTCCCCCTTCCCTGATAAGTCATTTTAAAACGTCCATTTCAAGCATTTTCTTTGATCTGCCTTCCTGGTAATTAAATTGCTTGCCTTTAAATTGCCATAATTTAAAATAATCCTAATTAAGACAATTCCTCCAAACTTCAAACACCCCGGTTTTGAATTGTAGTGTGAAGAGAATGAATAATGATTCTCCGTGTATTCACTTTAACACTGCTTACTTTTCCCGTACAAGGAAATCGATTTTCTCACCTGTCATGTTAACTAAGGGCACAATCCAGCAAATTCTTGCTTCTGCAATTAGGTCTTAGTCACACAGCAATTCACTGGAACAAATTACAGGAAGATTTGCTTATGTGAGTAAGGATGGCCAGGACAAGATCGTTTGGGTAAGTGTGCAAGTGTGCAGAGCAAGCATAAGCCTGTGCAATAAGCATTTTGTGCCAGTGCTTTAGAAGATAGCCTGTGCAAAACAGTAATTGCTGGAAATGAATGTTTTTGTAGGTTGGAGTAAAAATGATGATCATGGATACACATATATCTGCAAGGAATTGGTTTCAATCTGTACCTGAGTAATTTATGGCCAGGATGAAATCACAGAATCACAGAATCATAGGGGTTGGAAGGGACCTCCAGAGATCATTGGGTCCAATCCCCTTGCCAAAACAGGTTCCCTAGGACAGGTCACACATGGAGGCATCCAGACGAGTCTTGAATATCTCCAGAGAAGGAGACTCCACAACCCCCCTGGGCAGCCTATTCCAGTGCTCTGTCACCCTCACTGTGAAGTAAGGGTGATCTGGCTGTACCTGTTTTGACCCTTGAGAGAACCCAGCCACGCTACTAAATACAAAGGGGTTAGATGATGCTTGCATGTCATAAAACATACCTCAAGCAAAATCAGCCCTTTATTTTCACCTCCTCCAACCATCATTGTACGCTGTGGTTTTACTCCATGTACAGAGTAGTAAGGCAGAAGAAAGCTTACAAGCAACTGCGATGATCACGAGATGGCCAAAAATACATAACCCGAATGCTCAGCTAGTAACATCCAAGGGAGGCTGGGAAACAATTATAAATTACTATGTTTACCTCAGCCTTTTATATTTACATATTGGAATGTACGTTGGAGGGTTTAATTGTGATGTTGTCAAAAGTAAAAGTACTTTAAGAAAACCAAGACATGCAATATTACGGGGGGGGGGGGGGGGGGGGGGGGGGGGGGGGGAAAGCCCCCAAGATTTAAAAGTCTTTTGTTCAAATGGAAATACAGAAAACAACATGTTGTTTAAGCAGGATTTTATTTTCTTCTACTCAAGTGATGAAGAGGCTTTTGTAAAGAAAGGCTTTCATCTTACACATGCAGGACTCCATCACAACATAATTACCCTAATTTGTATTCCACTCTAGAAATAGGCTTTTTCAGCTTAAACAAATTAAGCAACAATCACTAAGCGTACATGACCAGCATTCTTTCAAGTAACCCGTTATCAGCTCTGGCTACAGCTTTATCTTGATAAAATGGAAATCCCATTTTATTTCCCTACTTTCCCCCCTCCCCCAGGGTTACGGCAGTCAGATCACCTGGAGAGGCCACGGATTCACCCACTGAAGTGGGAGACAGAGTATCCGGAGATTATCTCCTAGGGCCTCACTAAATCGTTATGTGATCTGGGTCAAATCCCAGCTGCCTTTGGGCCTCTCTTTAGGAGAGAGCCTAAGTACACGCTTAATTCTGAAGGTGTGAATAACCTGGCCACACTCAGAAGGCCTTTAAAACAGCTGCATGTGCTCTCTGCTGAACAGAGGGTCTTCTGCTGCTCTTTTCCTCTGGCTGTGGTTGATACAATGTGCCCTCGAGGATGCCAGGACAGGCTCTACCACCAGCTCTGTTTACATTATTTATCCTTTAGCTGTGTATCTATAGATATCCCTCCTGTTTGTGCACATTCTTCCGATTATCAATCAAACTCACTACCAGCGAGGCTTTGCCTTCATCATGTTCTCCTCCTCAGTTCCTCCATGTACAACCCTATGGTCATAAGAGGCACTCCAAAACACTGGACAGGAGCTGTGGCCAGGGCATCAACTGACTCTGTCCCAGCAGTGAGGGGATGACTCCTGACTCCACTGTAGCACTGCTGCCAGCCAGGGAACAGGCAGAAGTACTGGGAAGTGCTGCTCTGAAAGAGGTCTTGAGGGACCAACAGTGTCACAGCAAAAACAAGGTTTCTTTTTTTCCTGCTGCTGGATCTGGATGAGATGAAGTCTCACTGGTATTCTCCAAGATGCAGCTGCAGGAATGGTGTCTGGGCCCACATGGGTTTACTAAGATCCTTAAAGAAAACAGAAAATAAAAGGAGGAGAAATGGGGAAAGGCCATAGGGCCATCTCAGAGCTGTCATGGGAGGAAGAATGGAGGTAACCTGTCTGCTCATGAGGCAGTCGTGACCTGAATTTGGATGTTCCCTCAGGGAATAAAAAAGATGCTGCCTTCAGATGTTCCCTCAGCCCTAATAGAGACTGATCCACCATGCAGAGATCTTTCTGAAGTAGGTAGCTCCCAGCAGGAACAAAGTGAATGGAAAAATAATGTAGCTACCTCCAAAAAGAGCGGGAACCACCCCTACTCTTCCTGAAATGCTGGAGAAACAAAAATCATCAATCAGACAAGTTTGCTGGATTGCATTTTATCAGCACTTTTGTTGTGATCTCCTCTGGCACAGTTGAGATCAGCTGTCAGAAACACAGGAATTAGCGGCGGAGGTTGGGGAATGCCACCTTCCCTGGACCTCTCTCACCTCTACCTCTTTTCCAGCCATCCCTTGCAGGACTTTCCTTATTCATAACAATCCCCATAGCCTGTCAGAAGAGCAAGCATGTGGCTGTTCCATGAGGGAAGATGAGCTCATGGTGACCACAGCACAGATAGGGCAGTGCCCTCACTGTTACAGCCCAGTCCTACCATAACTGGGCAGGGCAAACAAAGCAAGGGCCCTGATAGCAACAGGTCCCATCAACAGTCCAGCAATCACCAGACAAAATCAATGTAACAAGTTAGGTTTAAGGTCAATCCAGGAAATCCAAACAATTCAGGAGTGAATAGAACTGGGCAGAGGCACAACTGTGATGCAGCTCAGACCAGCAAATGGGGCTCCTGAGCTTGGGCAGAGGGTGTGGGTTGAGATCCCAAATGAGTCTGGTCAGGGCAATCTGGATGAACTCAGGGCCCAGCGCAGCCTTCCTTCCCATCATGGTGTGACCTTGCACTTCACAACACCCTTGATTTTGAGGAGTACGTGCTGTGAACGGTTTTGATTCTGGTCAATAGAGCTGGTTCCTGGGAGTGCTCCCCAGGTCTGTAGCCTGGCCAGCTAATGAGGTATTGAAATTTCTCCCAAATTGGATTAGGGTCTGCCCAAAATTTGCTTCACTTGGTGCTCTGGTTGCCCCTGCTCTATGACTGCTATGGGGACAGTGTGTTGACAACAGATGGGGTTTGAGTGCTGAGAATTCTGTAAGGGAGACATGAAAAATGGGGTGAGTCTTTAGGGATCATGTATGCCAGGAGCCAAGGGCAGCCATAACCCAGGCAAAGCAGTCCCACAGCAGCCGAGTGGCGTGGTGACAGAAACAGGTCACGTTGACAATCCAGCCATCATCAGGCAGAGATAATGTCAGTTCAAAAAATCTGAACAAAAATTCAGGAACAGGCAGCTCAGACCAGGCCTGATGTCCCAGACCTGTGCTGAAATGAGGTCCATAGGTTGATGGTATGGGTGGGATGAGACTGGAGAGCATAATTAGGGCCTTGGAGCCCAGCACTGCCTTCCTCAGTTACCTCTCCAGCCATGGATTGAATGGCTAACAGCTCTGTTTCCCTCAGAGACGGCAGAGCGAGAGCAAGCAGTGGTGGCTGTGCTCTTCCTTCAGTGGTTAACATCTTATTTGTGCTCAGGGGCTCCTGAAATCAATGCCTCAAAAGCTGGTCTGTGTTAGCTTCACCACTCTTTGAACTACCAAGATCCAGTGCTTTTTAGTGCCATGTGGTAAATCCATTGTCCTCCCTTCTTATCACTGGATCTGAGAAGGAATATGAAACCATGAGCATTGATATTGATACCAGAGCAAAGCTGCAAAGACTTAGGGGGCTTAAATAGCCTTCACGAGCAAGTGAGGACCAGACAGGAGTTTCCTCATGCTTGATATGTAATATGAGGATTATCACCCCTGTGTCACACATCATGCCACATACAGAAGATACCAATCATTCTGAAGAAAATGGGATGGAATAATCCACACAACTGAAACCCCTTTGTGTCAGAGAGCTGTGACTAACTGAATGTGCTGCTTGAGCTTGAGGATTAGCTGTCTTGAACCCTTTTTCATAACTTTGAAATTCCCAATACTTCCAGCAGAAAGCAGAAGGAGATTGAGTAAGAAAATCCAGAGGCACCTTGACAGGCTTGGTAGGTTTGAGAGATGGGCCCATGCAAACTTCTTGAAATTCAACAAGGCCAAGTGCAAGATCCTGCACAAGGATCAGGACAATCCCAGGCACAACTACAGGCTGGGCGGAGACTGGATTGAGAGCAACCCTGAGGAGAAGGATTTGGAAGTGTTGGTAGATGAAAAGCTGGCATGCATGCTTGCAGCCCAGAAAGCCAACCACAGCCTGGGCTGCATCAAAATCAGTGTGACTAGCAGCTCAGGGAGTTGATTCTCCCTCTCTACTCTGCTCTGGTGAGACCCCACCTGGCAACTATGCACAGCTCTGGGGTCTCCAGTACCAGGTGCCCAGTACAAGGAGCTCTTGGAGCAAGTTCAGAGGAAGGCCACAAAGATGATCAAAGGGCTGGAGCACCTCCCGTGAACAAGAGCTGAGAGTGTTGGGCTTCTTCAGCCTGGAGAAGAGGTCTTCCTAGAGCCTTACCTTAGAGCAGCCTGCCAGTACCTGAAGGGGTGTACAGGAAAGCTGGAGGACTGTTTGCAAGGGTGACAGGATAAGGGGTAATGGCTTTAAATTAGAAGAAGTTAGATTAGGAGGAAATTCTTCCCTGTTAAGGTGGTGAGGCACAGGTTGCCTAAAGAAGTTGTGGCTGCCCCCTCCCTGGCAGTGTTGAAGGCCAGGTTGGATGGGGCTTTGGGCAACCTGGTCTAGTGGAGGGCGTCCCTGCTCATGGAAGGGGGATTGGAACTAGATGATTTCTGAGGTCCCTTCTAACCCATTCTGTGACCCTGTCATTCTAAGATATGTCCTTGCTGTTCCAGCAAGACAAGATATGACCCACTGGAGATTGCTTCTATTGCCAGTTCCAGGTGACGCTGTCAGGAATGAATCTGAGCAAACACTTTCTCTCAGGCCCATTCCCTTTTTCTCCCTTGGTGTTCCACTTCCACCTCTGTACTCAGAGTACATGCATGCAAGAAGAAAGCTCCTTTTCCCCTCCATCAAACCAACTTGCCTCTCTTTGCCTCGAGCTTTCATGCTATGGCTGGAATCCAAACAAATGTTTTAGCTTTGCTGAACCTATCACTTCTTTTAAGGAACTCCATCATCTCCTTTAGCTTGCCCATGCCCAGGAGTAGCGAATTCTAAAAGCAATCTTAAATTTAAATGTACCATTCTGTTTACTGAGCAGTGAACCTCCAGGCAATAAATACTACAGCAGGAATTCACCAAGACTCTGTCAGGGCTTGACAGCCCAGCCAGCCATTGCGTAAATCTTTGTTAGTCCTGACAACATGGGTTTTTCTTCTTCTTAATCAAAGGAATTACAAATTTGTTCTTAATCTTTGGGGTTACTCTTAATACCTTAAAAAGGATTCCAAAGCTGTTTAAAACTGTATTCACGTTACAAACAGGCAGTAAATTTCAAGCTGCTAGTCAAGCCCATTGTCACTCCATGTGAACACCACCACAGAGAAGATGCTCAGCAGAATTTTTGTCCATGTACCGGTATTCTTTAATGCATTTCAGATACAGCAAGGGCTCCTGATCTCCCTGATTTGAGAAGTCACTTCCCCAGTTCCTGGGCAGCTGACTGGCTCTCCTGTCATGCAGAATCACAGAATCACAGAATCACAGAATCTTAGGGGTTGGAAGGGACCTCAAGAGATCATCGGGTCCAACCCCCCTGCCAAAGCAGCTCCCCAGCTCATATTACATAGATAGGCGTCCAGACGAGACTTGAATATCTCCAGAGAAGGAGACTCCACCACCTCCCTGGGCAGCCTGTGCCAGGGCTCTGGCACCCTCACTGGGAAAAAGTTCTTCCCCATGTTGGTGCGGAACTTCCTGTGCTCCAGCTTACAGCCATTGCCCCTAGTCCTGTCCCCACCAACCACTGAAAAGGGGCTGGCCAATTCCCCCTGCCACCCATGTCTAAGATATTTGTAAACACTAATTAGGTCCCCCCTAAGTCTTCTTTTTTCCAGGCTGAACAGACCCAGCTCACTCAGCCTTTCCTCATAGGGGAGATGCTCCAGACCCCTAATCATCTTTGTCGCCCTTCTCTGGACTCTCTCCAGAAGGTCCCTGTCTTTTCTATACCAGGGAGCCCAGAACTGGACACAGTATTCCAGGTGGGGGAACATCCAGAGGCATCACACAGGAGCTGAGCAGCAATCCTATCAATCGTGTGACTGTTCTACAAGTGTGACAACTCCAGGCTTTCACCAGCACGGCTCTAAGCCAAAGCTAATTCCTTTGCAATGGGTGTATTTGCTCAGACCTGCGGAGCCATCATGTTTACCTGGTTCTGTAACACCCTTGTCCCCAAGGCTCTTGAGAAGAAACTAAGACCTTTCTACTGGTGCAGTCTGAGTCCTCTCCAGCCCACAAGCCTCTCCCAGTATTTATTTAGGCTTGTATTTACCTCCAGGTTATACTGGAATACCGTTTTTGCTTCTTTTTTTATACTCTGTGAATTTCACATTCTCATCCTTTTCTTCCTTGAAGAACTCTCTCCAGTTGCCTGGATCTCTGCCACATTGATGCAGTCTTGCAGAACCCTTCAGTCCATGAAATCACAGGAAAAACACAATTCCCACCGAGCCATCACCCCGTGGTGTCACAGCAGTTGTGATTCCTGTGCTAATCTCGTAAGAAATTTCATTAAGTGCTATCACTTCATCACATCCAAGTGTGATGCCTTCCTGAAATGCATGTGTGCCTGCCTTGATAACTGCTGCCATTTAGGGCTGCATCTCACAAGCTGCTTGGAACTGTCTGCAAGTCACTCTGCTCCCCAGCTTTTGCCCACCCATCCTGCTCTTGTCTCTGTGTGGACTCTGGCTAGCTCTGAGGCAAGGCTTCAACTCCTAATGCTTACATCAACAAGCTCTTGACATCCTGAGGATGCACAGAAGTTAAAAGTTGTTTCTGATCCAAATTTCACTCTAGAGGAAGTCAGACAAGGTCCCTGAGACAAAAGAATGCTCACTCTGCTAATGTGGGAGCTCCTGCACATTTGCCCAACCAAACCTGCATCACAGTGAGCACATTTGCCAGGGTGTTTGGGCACTGAGTAGTTCAATAGGTCTTCATGGCCCTGGCCAGCCTCACCTGGGGCATCCACCTACATTCTCTTCCCATGACCTGGAGTGTCCATTGAAACTCAGGGCCAAGCCTTCAGCCTTGCTTGAAGTTATGTTTTTGGACTCGCCTGTGTCAAGTTGTACCTCTGTTCCTGTCTCCTGACTTGACCTTGGTCTACTGTTTTCAGTCCTGTCTCTGCTTGCTTCCTCCTGGGAGGGGTTCAAGGATAGACCATGACCTGAGGCATTACTTTACCTTCAACAGTTGGGATTGTCAACAGACTTCGATACCAGTGCTCGGGTCTGCCAGCCCTGTTCAGATCCTGCAGGACTGTGCCCTGGTGGTAAGGGCTCCCTCAGTCACCCCTGCCTGGGTTCTGGGGCTCCTCTGGGGTGGGGCTCTAGGGCCTGCATGGCTGGTGAAAAGGGAGGTGTGTGTCGGATTGACCCACAGCGGGAAGCTGGGATGACGCTGAAGCTGTCAGTGACATTGGGCAAGGGTGGGACACTTAAGCCATCCACAAATAGTCCCTTGCCTAGGAATTGTGGGTGAAAACATGGGTTCCTAGAGCAGCCTTTGAGGGTGAGAAAAGGATCAAATCATCCCTGAGGCTGTACTGTGGTGGTTGAAGGCTCAGACTTTCCCTGAGGAGACCCCAAAGGTTGGTGGGGTGTCAAGTCACCCTTGAGGCCAGATGGGGAGAGTGTATCCAGCCTCCTTGGTGGAGCCTGTGTGGCTGGGAAGGGATGAAACCAAGGTACCTCAGAGCAAGCCTGCCCAGGATGGGAGATCTAGATACCCAGAGGCCAGGGTTTCAGGATGTTCCTGAGTAACCTAGGAAGCTGGGGAGAGGACTTGGACCACTGTGAGGAGTACTGGTGGTCAGAGGGGCTGAGGTAGCATCTGTAAGAAACCATAGGAACCTGCAGACTGCAAGTCCTCCCTGAGCAGCCCCAACAGCTGGGGTGATCTAGACTTTCACAAAGCAGCTCTGAAGGCTGCATGGTTGCAGATTGTTCCTGGGTGACCAAGGGAATCACAGTGTCCCAGAGCAAGTCAACCTGCCTTAGGGATTAAGACACTCCTGAAGCCAGGTAGAGCATGGGATCAAGCCCCTCCCCCTAAGAGTGAGCCAGGGGTGCTTGGGTTGCTCCTGAGGCCAGGGAGTTTCAGGACTTTCACGATGAGACCTGATGGCTGGAGCAGGGAATGACACTCACTGGGAAGTTCATGCTCCCCCTGAAAAGCTATTGTGGACAAGAGGACTTTGGGGTGCCCTGGGGAGGCTGGTGTGTGTGTGTGCGCGCTTAGGGTGCCTTAGAGGAGTATCAGAGGCTCAGGGGGACTCAGACTTGCTCTTTGGAGCCTAGAAGTGTGGGCAGAGGGCTTGAAGGGATTAGCAACCCCCCCAGAGAATCAGAGGCCATGTGGGTTCAAACCACTTCTGAAGCCAGGAGGGATGAAGCCATCTCTGAAATAAGTGTATGGGGTAGGGTCACCTCTGAAGGACTCTGGAAGGGGAAGGGTGTTCCCACCACTCCTGAGGAGCCCTGATGGGACCCCAAAGTCTGGGCAGCTGGGCATGGAGTTGAAATCAAGGTGCCCAGAGCAGTAAAGAGCTGGTATCTTGGACCACATCCTGGCTCCCCAGTGTCTGTGACTGCTCTGGACTTCAGTTTCTCTGGGGTATTTGATAGCCTCTTGGGCTCTGACCCTTCACTCTCTTAGGTGAATCTGGCATGAAGGATCCTTCCACACAGTCAAGATTTTTCTGTAGGTACTTAGTCAAGAGATGTATAGAAATATTGACTTGGCTGACTCCAAGGCTGAATTTCTGTCTCTCCCAGCGTGTTGAGCAGAATGCTGATAGAAGCAAAGGCTGTTTACAGAATATATAACAGACACTTCAAAGAGTTTTTCTAGCTTTGAGTTCTTCAGTCACAGGCTTTTGTGCATAATGCATTTCATGTTCTATAAGCCTGATACAATATATTTCTTATTAGATAAAGGCAGAAGGATTACAATTACTCCATTTTTCTCCCCAGGGTTACAGCTTAAAAGTTAGGTGATACAACAACTTATGATTCCTGTCTAAATTTGGAGTTATGTTAGAAGACAAAGATAACTCTCTGCTGTAAAGAAGGGATCGAGGAAATTCTCAGCATCAAAGGCTGTGCTTCCCCAGGATCCCTTCAAAATGAGAGAATAAGTTGTGTGGTATTCTGTTCTCTTATAAACATGCTTAACTTTGTGCATATTAACAGCTTTAACCGAGATGGGAGCGTGTATTGAGAGGTACGGCATTACAAATGTGCTCACTGACATGCACAGGAGCTTTGTTTTTACCCAGATTCTTCTAGATACCATAGATACCGGTAGTTTCACAACTTCACTTCTGTGCACCTGCGATTTCCTTAGCAATGGTGATGTATGTTAACCTTTCCCTGGTGTTCCAAACGTTCGATAGTAGCTGTGTATAATCCCGATCTGTTAGGTATCTTCCTTTCCTCTCAGAAGTGAAACGTCGTATTTGATGCACAGCACCCACTTTGACGTAGGTGAAAGGACCATTAGTAAAATCTGTCAGAGAGAACAGTACTAAAAGCAGAAAACTTCAAGTGCAAGTGGAAAAAAATTAGCATTCTTGGGGGGTTTGTGTTCCCCCCCCCCCCAGTCCCTTCCATACGTGAGGGATTTTGCCTCGGCTTCCCTTGGAAACGGGCTTGCATTAGGCTGTTTCTCGCTGTATCAAGCTCTTTATGCACCCAGCTGGCTGCGAAGTTTCTCTTTGCTGCCGTGTCTCTGTGTAATCCCAGCCAGTTTCCCTTTGGAGCTGTGGGGGGTCTCCTTTGATGTGTCTCTGTAGGTGGCTGCCGATCCCTCAACCCGGGCCTGCAAACAGAATTTCTTCTGTAGAGGAAAAGAAAACACCCTGGTGATGCCATGTGACTGTTTGCTTTATGCATGCAGGAGGAACTGACGTCAAGTGCCTCAGGATATTGTTCTAATCCAGTAACACAATGTTGTAGTGTGTATCTCCATGCATCCCATGTATCTAACGCAGAGCCTGCAGTGAAGGACAACGTGGTCTGTACCTCCCTTCTGCTCTTGCTCTTTCTTTACTCTCAAAACTCCGTGTGTGTTTGTGAAAAATCCGCAGTGCCTGCTTGTGACTACCCTTGCAAATATGGTGACCTCCTTCAGGCACATCAAGAGCAGTTTTCTTGCATTGCTCTCACAGGTCACAGGCACCATGCTGCTAATGCAGCAGAGCAGATGTGCAAGCGTGCAAGAGACAGAATCACAAGGTTGGAAAAGACCTCTAATATCATTGAGTCCAACCATCCCCGTCCTATGCTAAACCATATCCCTAAGTACCTCATCTACCCGTCTTTTAAACACATCCAGGGATGGTGACTCAACCCCCTCCCTGGGCAGCCTGTTCCAGGCCCTGACAACTCTTTCAGTGAAAAATTTCTTCCTAACATCTAATCTGACCCTGCCCTGGCACAGCTTTGTGCCATTTCCCCTTGTCCTGGCTCCTGTCACCTGGCTGAAGAGACCATCGCCCACCTCTCTACAGCCTCCTTTCAGGTAGTTGTAGGTGGTGATAAGGTCTCCCCTCTTCTGCAGGCTAAACATCCCCAGCTCCCTCAGCTGCTCCTCATAGGATTTGCCCTCCAGCCCTTCACCAGCCTGGTTGCCCTTCTCTGGACTTGCTTGAGGACCTGAATAGCCTTCTTATGGTGAGGAGCCCAGAACTGGACACAGTGCTTGAGATGCGGCCTCACCAATGTCGAGTACAGGGGCACAATCACCTCCCTGGACCTAGTGGCCAATTTACCCAACACTAATTTTAATTAGTCATCTCACACACCTTCAGTGTGCAGTAGGCATGAGGTTAGTGTTCTCCTTCCTGCCATCGCAGCTTTTGCCTCTTTTCACTTTGTACTAATGGAAGTTAAAAAAAAGCGATGTCAAAACTAATAAAACTAAGCCAAGTTTTTCAATATTATGCATAAATGCAATTCCACTGAGGGGAATGTGCAGCAAGAGTCCTCTGAAAATACTCCAAGCTCACATATGGGTAGACTCAGTTGTCCAGCAGTTTTTCTCCTCCTCCTCCTGTGCCTCCCTGGGGCGTGGGAATGCACCAGTTGCTCTGGGACACCCTGGCTTTTGCTGAGGGATGTGGACGTACTCAGAGACTGAGAGAGTTTAGTCATGAACGGTTTGGGTTGGAAGAGACCTTTAAAACTCAGCTAGTCCACTCCTCTTCTTTGCAATGAGCAAGGACATCTTTGACTAGATCAGGTTGCTCAGCGTCCCGTCCAACCTGACCTTGAACATTTCTAGGGATAGGACATCAACTACCTCTTTCGGCAACCTGTTCCATTGCCTCACCACTCTTTCTGTTAAAAAAATTACTAGTTCTTTTAGATTAAACCCATTACCCCTTGCAGGGCACAGGCCCTGTGTCTGTCCTCATTTTCCTTGTAAACCTCCTTTAAACATTGACAGGCCCCACTACTCTGCCCTGATGAGACCCGACCTTCAGTACTGCATCCAGCACTGGGGTGTCCAGTACAAGAAGGATGTGGAGCTGTTGGAGTGAGTCCAGAGGAGGGCTGATGGTCAGAAGGCTGAAGCACCTCTTCTATGAAGACAAGCTGAGACAGTTGGGCTTGTTCAGCCTGGAGAAGGCTTCAGGGAGATCTTAGCCTTCCAGTACTTTAAAGTACTTCAGCTACCTAGGGGAAATCTGGAGAGGGACTGTTTATGAGGGCATTGAGCGATAGGACGAAGGGTAATGACCTTAAGATGGAGGAGGGTGTACTTGGATTGGATATTCTGAAGAAATTCTTCCCGCTGAGGCCCTGGCACAGGCTGCCCAGAGAAGCTGTGGCTGCCCCCTCCCTGGCAGTGTTGAAGGCCAGGCTGGATGGGGCTTTGGGCAGCCTGGGCTAGTGGCGGGTGTCCCTGCCCATGGCAGGGGGGTTGGAACTAGATGGTCTTTGAGGTCCCTTCCAACCCAAACCAGTCTGTGACTCTCTGAAAACACTGTAGCTCCTTTGCCTTACACCTTCTCTCCACTTACCGTTGCAGGCTCTTTGCCCTTCTCCTGTATTTCAAGCACAGTCTGAGACAGTACCAGCCATGCTTCCCACGCGCCCTCCCCATCGCAAAACTCTCACAGCATTTTCAGGGGTGACAATTTACCGGGGGATTAGCACCGCTCCATCACCTCCCTCAGCTGGGACCGGGGCTACCTGCAGCGGCGAGCCCTGAGCCCAGCGCCGCGGGTCACGCCGGAGGGGTCTGGGTCTGGCCCGGAGCGCAACGTGTCAAGAGGCGAGCAGTAAGCAGCTCCCCAGGCGAGCAGGGACGGAGGATTAGCGGCATCCGCCCCCGCCGCCCCCCCCGCCAGCCCCGCTCGCACGGTCACAGCGCACGGAGCCCGGATCGGGCCCGCTGGCACGGCGGTGACGCTCCCCGCCTCCGCCCCGGGGGGCCGATCATAGCATTGCCCTCTCTGGGCGCCCCTGCCGCGGGGATCCTTCCGCGGAGGCGCCGATGCCGGCAGCCCGCCTCAACGGGCGGGCACGGCGGGGGAGGGGGGGGGGGGGGGGGGCGACAGCCATTACGGCGTCACCGGAGAGCCGCTGCGAGCCCTGAAGGGGCGCACCAAGAGCCAGGGGACAACACGAGCCCAGAGGCGGGCAGGCAGGCGGGCGGGCGGACAGGCGGACAGGCAGGCAGGCAGGCAGGCAGGCAGGCATGCAGCCGGGCGTCGCCACCCGAGGAGCGCTTCCCGGAGCAAGCACAAAGCGCCCGCCCGCCCGCTTCCGTGCGAGCACCCACAGGGGCAGGCGCGACTTGCAGAGGCACCAGGCGGCCAGCCGGCCAGCTTGCCTGCCTGCCCGCGGCGGCTTGCTTGCCTACCTGCCTGCCCGCCCGCCGGCAAACGCTACCCAAGCCCTTCGCGCCCCTCCCCGCCCCCGGCAAGCGGCCGCGCTTGCTCCCTCGCGCCCGCGGCGGCTGCTCGGATTGGCTGCGGGCGGCCCGGCCCCCCTCTCCGCAGCCCCGGGTGAAAGGGCGGCCGGGCGGGCAGCGGTGGCTGTGACGGCGGACATGGCGGCGGTGCTGCTTCGTTGGGGGGCCGCGGGCGGTCGCCGGGGGCTCCGGGAGCTGCTGACGGTGAGAGCCGCGTTGGGGGAGCGGGTGGGCTGGCTGAAGAGAGACCGGAGCGTGTTTGCTTCCCTCGTTCCCGGCTTGGCGCTGAGCTGCGGGGCCGCTCTGCAGGGGCGCTGGGAGGGTGCCACTGTGCAAGGGGCCGGGCGGGTCCCGTGTCCCCCGCGAGGGGCTGCGGGTGGGGCCCCCCGGGGTGGGCTGCGCCCTTCGTACGTGCGGGGTCTCCTCCCCTGCGAGGAGGGCTACGGGAAGGGGCGTCCCCGTTCGGCGCTTGTGGGGTGCCCGCTCCTTCCGGCTGGGCCGGGGGGCTGTTGGGGAGCGTGTGTACGTGCGGGGCCGTGCTGCCGCGGCGGTGACCGGCCCCCGGAGGGGAGGGCGTGAGGCGGTGCCGGCCCGGGCGCCGTGGGGTGGGTGGCGGGGGTCTGGCTGTCCTCCCGCCCGGCAGCTGGCGTGCCTCCGGCCCGGCGGTGGTCTGCGGGTGTTGTGGGGCTGTGAAAGCTGTGTCTGAGGGCTCCCGGCATCCAGGGGCTGGTTCCTTGGCTCATCCCAGCCCTGTGGTGCCGGGGGTGGGATTTTTTTTAGCTTAACTTTCGGCTGTGGAGGGCTGTGGTCCTCCCCCCCCCCTTCCCCTCGTTGTAGTAACCTCAGCTTATAGAGAGAGGCTACTATCTTGTGACACTGCCTCTTTCTCCTGCTCCCTGCGCTGCAGGCGCTTATGGATCTCTTGGTTGTCACTTAAAGCTTTGCTGTAGACTCTGTGGGTTTTCTTCTCATGAAAATATGGCAAAGTCACCACCAAAAGTACTGGTGTAGGCTTCTAGAGAGCCTCATTCCTTAGACTGCTGAGTAGCCTCACCTGGGGCAGTTGCTCCATTTGCTCCTGTGTTACTTTTACAGATAGCATTTAAAAAAAAAAAGAGGTTGTTTAAGCTAAGAACAAGTAGCATTATGGCACAGTGTTGTGTAACAGCTGAATGACACTGCCATTGTATGGAATATACGGAATACATACATATACCCACCCCCACCTACCTCTGTATATGGGAAGGGGAGTTACCAGAATAACTCTTAACTTCTTTTGGTAGGAAGCTTTTAGAATTAGGGTGGGTTTTTTTCCCTGAAATGGAAAACAGGCATGGAAGTCATCGAGTTCCAGTGGTAAAAAGAGGAAAGAAGGATGTGTTTTACCCAAGTATGTTTTTTTTTTTACCTCAGGAAATATGCATAACAAACCCATTTTGCTGTGAAGGTGTATGTGAGAGAAGCTTCTTGGAAAGCAAAAAGAATGTTGGGAATGATTTGAGACAGGAGTTTGGAATTAGTGGTGGGCTTTTGATGTTTGAGGAAGTTATTTTTGTTAGCCATATACATGTATGTATAGATGTGGAAGGGCTCTGTTCTTGCTCTAAATAGTCAAAACACTTTGATGTTGGTCCTGTGACAGGCCTACGTTGCCTTCTTCCTAGAAGGTACAGCTCAAGGTGTCCTGGTTTTGGCCAGGCTGGTGTTTACTCCCCCAAGCAGCCAGCCCAGGTGAGCTGAGTTAGCCCAGGTGAGCTGAGTTAGCCCAGGTGAGCTGAGTTAGCCCAGGTGAGCTGAGTTAGCCCAGGTGAGCTGAGTTAGCCCAGGTGAGCTGAGTTAGCCCAGGTGAGCTGAGTTAGCCCAGGTGAGCTGAGTTAGCCCAGGTGAGCTGAGTTAGCCCAGGTGAGCTGAGTTAGCCCAGGTGAGCTGAGTTAGCCCAGGTGAGCTGAGTTAGCCCAGGTGAGCTGAGTTAGCCCAGGTGAGCTGAGTTAGCCCAGGTGAGCTGAGTTAGCCCAGGTGAGCTGAGTTAGCCCAGGTGAGCTGAGTTAGCCCAGGTGAGCTGAGTTAGCCCAGGTGAGCTGAGTTAGCCCAGGTGAGCTGAGTTAGCCCGGGGCTGTTTCCACCCACGTGACATCAGTCCCCTATAAAAGGGGCTGGTCAGGAGGGGTGGGTCACCGTGGCTCAGGGCAGTCTGAGTGCCCTTGGCTGGGAGTGAGGTTGGTGCAGTGCTCAGAGGTAGGTGGGGGTGTGTGTATGTATGTATTCTGTATATTCTGTATTGTGTTGCAGGCTCTGTTATTGTTCCCCTTTTGCTGTGTTGTCTGTAGCTGCCCTTATCCCAAACCATGGGGGCTCTGTCTGTTTCCTTCCTGGGGAGTGGTGTGTGTGGCTGAACCAGGACACAAGGGTATGGTCTGGTTGTGTCAGGGTAGACATCATGGAAAAGGTATGTTAGTGTCACCCTGTAAAAGAATATTTTCATAGCTACCTTATAGTACTTGTGATTTTTAAGTAACTGAAGTGATTTTTAGCCCTGTATACCTGTGTATGAAAGTTACCTTCAAGACATGGGTATATTGGAAAAGATTTCATCCAACAAATTTACAGGGGAATTGGTTTCCTAGATTCTTTAATATTTTGCTAACATAGGCAAATAATGTGATTGATGCCTTCAAAGTTAGTGTGCTTGGAGCCCTTACATGTTTTTCTAGGATGAGCAGCTTTGTTGTTGTCCCTAACTTCTTTTGCCCTTCTTGTGTGGGGATCAGTGAAGGACCTGAGAAAAGACAGTACAAACCCACTGAGCTGGGGATTCAGTGAGTTGCTGTGTTTCTCATCTACTGCTTAGCACTTCTATTTAACTTTTATGCAGACCTGGTTCTAGTTAAAATATAACAAAAACTACTTTAAGAGTTTTGCACTTCTGGTGCTGGGAGAAAACCTGGTGTTGAAAGAAGGCTGCAGTTACAGAAGAAGCATGAGATGGCTTTTGATACTTCAGTCTTGAAAATCCTCTGAGAGCTGCAAGACAGTCCAAAGTAACATAGAAAGAAGTGATAATATGTATTGTAAAATCAAAAGTAAACTGATACCAATTTTACTAGTGTAGATCAATTTTTCTAACTATTGAGCTAAATGTATGGAAGCTTCTCTGCTCTCTGTGCCATTACAAATTGTTATCTGTGTGCTCACTGTTTTTAAGTGGTGGAAGCTATTTGTACAGTGGGAGCTCCTTGCTGTATTCTATGCTGTTTTAATATGCTTTTATAGCAGGGGAGTGTGTTTTCTCCTGTTTTATGAGCAGAGAAGTGTTAGACTGAGTTAGCAAGGTTGGTATCATCTGCCATTAGGGAAGGGAGGTTAATTGGGCCATCAGTTTGGGGAGGTGAATGTAGTCTTAAACTTCTGGAGTTCAGTGATGGTTTCTAGTATATAAACTACAGAATTTAGTACTGACAAGTACTTCTAAAGCAGATCACAGGTAGGGGTTTCTGGCATTGTCCTTGCTCCCAGGAGTAGCTGTTTGGATCCTGGAGGCAAAGCATGCTGTGCTATCCACTTGCTCTGGAAGAAAAAGTAAGAAGTTCATTAAAGCTTACACTTACATGGTAGTCTGATTCTGAAACAGTTTGTGTGTGTTAATTTTCTTGGCTTTTTTTCTGTCCCCATCTTGCATTTGGTGGTTCCTGCAAGGTTGTTAGCAGTGCTGTGATCCCCTTCACGGGCACCAGCATTGCTGGAGCTGTTTAAGCTCCTGCAGTGAGAAACTGTTCCAACTATCTGCAGCTGCTAGGCCTTGATCACAGACCATTCCTTTTGAGCTCCTGTCTCCCTCTGAATGGTGCCAGAACTGCTGCTTGAATATCTTGAGTGGATAAGCTGGACTGAAATATGGCTGAGAACATGTTTTTCCCACTCCTTTGCGTCAGTCTCAGCTGGGTATATTCCCTGGTCTGATGTACTGTGTAACCATACAAACTTCTGGGGCTGCCCAAGGGGGGAGGTGCTTGGGTCTTGGCCTGGTTCTGGCCAGGCCAAGCAGCCAGCCCAGGTGGGCTGAGTTAGCCCAGGTGGGCTGAGTTAGGCCGGGGCTGTTTCCACCCACCTGACATCACTCCCCCCCAAAAGGGGCTGTTTGGGGAGGGGTGCTCCCAGGGCAGTGTGAGTGTGGCTGGGGTGTGGGGTCGGTCCTTGTGTTGTGCAGCACCCATCGGGTCGGTAGGGTGCTCTGTTATCTCCGGGTGTGAGCGCGTTGGGCCGTTATTGTTCCCCTCTCACGGTGCTTTTGTCAGCAGACTGCCCTTACCCCACGGGGCTCTGCCTCTTTCTCCTGAGGGGTTGAGAGCGGGGCCTCAGCCGCTGTTTGGGGCTGAACCACCACAGGTGTATGGGTGTTTCATTGCTTGTGTGGTGTATTGGTAAACGTGAAAACCAGATTTTTATCTTCTCCCTCTTAGAATTACCAGCGGCTCTCAAACCTGGGAAGAGTGAAAGAACTGTTGTGTATAATGCAGCACACTTTACAAAAGAACCTTGTACTACATCTTGGTTTGCAGTTGGCTTCAGGAGGCTATGTTATGTTTGTGCAGATCTTGTAAACAGAAAAACTTGTATAAGCAAGCTACGTTTTCAGCCCTGTAGATGAAAATTCTTCTGAGGCTCCTGTGTAATAAATATGTAAAAAACCCCCCAACCAACCCCAACATTTTTTTCATGTTTATAATTATTCAGGAATGTTTGGGGTTAATGGGAAATAAATGATGAATATGAAGGAATTCTTGTGGTGTCTTAAACTTGAATCTGTGAAAGCGTAGGGGAAAGAGCCTTAGTAAGAAGACAGAAGGAAGTGGTGGAATGTGTGGCTAGTGAAAAGAAGCATGCTACCCTACCTGGTGCTGTTGGGCTTAGCTTACTGCATTTTCTAGTAAGTCTAAAATACACATTCCTTCCTGTGCTAGACTACTTAAAGCAAATGTTGGTATATGGTGCTTTCCCTGCCTGAAATCTGGAATTCTGCATCTCTACTTCAACACTGAGACCTTTTTTTCTGCCTGGAAAGCTCAGCATCAATGGGCTATTTACAAGATGGCCAGTATGGCAGGGAAATAAAGGTTTCTGTGTCCCTCATCAAGGAAACATAAAACCACAGATGTAAGCCATCTCTAAACAATAAGTTAACTTTCTGTTTTGCTGTTGTGTGCTGTGTCCTTAAAACACCCGAAGAGATTTCCTAGGGCTGCACAGGGTGCCTGGGGGCAGGTTCTTTGCCAGGGCCTCAAAGTGTCTGTGTGTGATGAGCATACTGATCTGCAGCATACTGTGCAGCTTGGTTTCATACAAAGCTACTTTATAACTGCTACAGCTATTCATTTTTAAACTCAGTTTGGCTGTTGTGCAATAGGTAAAGCAGGATGCTCTTCTAAAATACAGTACTGACACTATCTGCTTTTTGAGGATGCAGTGGAGATGGGAAACTCAAGTCAAACTAAGTCTAGAGCTGAGCTCTCCTAAATAGTCTGTGTTCTTGGGCTCTCAAGAGTCAAAAGCTTTATCAAGTTGATGTAACAATTCATGACAAAAATAGGTCTACCTGATGACTCTACTGCTTTCTAGTTTTGCAAGATATCAAAATTCACTGGGTCAAGATGATGTCTTGGGGCTCTGCTCTGAAGAGGGGTTTATGTAAGGTGTAATACTAAGGCATGCCAATTAAGTATCTAGCTTCAGGGTTAGATTGGCTTGGCTGGGTTGGTAGGTTGACGATTCTTTGGAGGTTTTTGGCATAGCTTTTAAGAAATGTACCTGTAGCAGGAGCTTAGGAGTCTAGGGGGGTAGGTGACACCTGCCAGCATGTTGGAGGCTGCAATTTAGCAGTGTTCTAGTTGTGCATTATTTAAACTATTTGGTTTTATTACTTAACTGGTCATAGTGGCTGTGAACAAACCACTGAAGAGACTTCCCTTGAAGTGGATCCTACATTAATCAGGCTCTTAAACCTTGGTGTGTGTTGGTGCAGATACATACGAAACCTTATAGCTCCTTTCCAAAACCAAGTTGGATTTTTTTACATGAGTTGAGCAATATGCTTGATTTGTTTTAGGAAATTGCCCCACATGTATTCAATTCAGGGCTCAACCTGGTTCTCAGTGATTCTAGCATGTGTGGGAGGAGGTAGTTAAGTTTGTAAACACAGATGTGTAATTAGGTTAGGCTATTACAAGACCTGTGTGGAATCTGTCCAGTTCTGCAGTGTAGAAGAAGAGCTGAGTGTGGCTTAATGCTTTTCCAGTGTTCTTATTGTCCACACTTTGTGCCAACTTTTTTATACAGAGAGCTTTTTCAACTAAATTCTGAGACTTTAAGCTTACAGGCTTTCCTATCTTAGCCTTGCATTCCAGTTTACATCTGTGACACAACTTCTATGGTTTCTCACATACATTCAAAAGTAGCTTTGTATAAGGTGTTTACAAGAAAGTTCAGGAGCTTTTCCTCCCTTGCTCCCTCCCCCTCAGCTAAGTGCAAGTGTTTGGGTTAGCCTCACTGACCCTTAACCAGCCCTTTCTTCAGTGAATGTTATTAACTCAGGGGAGACTTTGTGTCCTGTGTGACCTTCGGACTGTTTGTGGTCCCACAGGCACCTCTGTCAGTGGTGTTTCAGAGGAGAGGGTCTCAACCTGCTTAGCTGGGTGTACTCTGGAGCAGGTGAGCATGCTCTGCTTCTGCTGTAGCTGTCCTTGCTCCTCCCTTTGGCAGGATCTAGATCACAGTGCAGTCAGTGAAGGTGTAACAGTGACTGAGGATAGTGACCAGATGGTCGATGTGGTTGTGGCTGGTGGGATTTGGTCCTTAATTGTGTCTTCCCATCTTTAATGCTTGTACTGTCACATCCTCAGATGGAGAATAAGATACTCCTGCAAAAACACCTTCATTTTTTTATTTGATCCTAGCCCATCATATGATTTGCATTTTGGGTTTCTTCTGGATTTTATTTTTTGATAGTGAGGTGAAAAGTGAAAGGGGGGAAAAACCACCACAGACCCACCAAAACAAATAACTGGGTGAGAGAGAAGCCAGTGTATGAAAGCACGGGTGGTAGTGGGGGATGGGGAAACAACAGTTGCTTTCCACAGGCTTTTTACTTTCAGAATAATTATTCTGGAACAGATCAGAATCTTAATGATTTTTCTGAATTACCTGGGACACTTTATGCTGTATCTGCCACTAATGATTGACCTCTAAATGGTTTATGAAGCTGAAGCAGCTTTTTACCCCTGAAGCTGGGTCTGAACTGGCACTGCTGCAAGGCTTCCTTTAGTTCTGTATTGCAGAGCTTCTACTGAAGTGTATTTTTTTTCCTTTGTAACATTGTAATATCAGCTGCATTTACAAATGTGATGCCCTTCTCAATTCTGAGCTGGTTTCTTCTGTGATGCAACATGAAAAGTATCTTCACACTAGATCAGGCTGGAGGGCTGTGCCGGGAGTATTCTCACAGTTACTGTCAGCCACTGCTACTTCAGAACCAGTATGAGCACACAGTAAGCTTAAGGTAACTGAAACACTGATAAAATACTGTGCTCTTTGCTGTTGTAGAAGGGGCAGCTGAACTATCTAATTCTTTATATGAACATATGCTTCTTTTTTTGTGTCTCTTCCAGTACAGTCAATCTTCATGTTTTTCAGTCTTCTCATGGGAGATTCTGTACATCCTACTACTTTGAACAGAATTGTTTTTAGAAGTTGCAGAACTGACAGGCTCTGAGTTCTGGCAGCTGCCAGTCATTGCTATTTTGTATGTCCTAGTAGACAATATTCAGTACTAAGGCTTTTCACAGTATCTCTGGGAGAGCTGCATTTGCTCACCCAGTTGGAATCAGAGTTGTCTGTATTGATGCAACTTTTGTGTGGGATTGTTTATCTGGTTACTTTTGTTTATGGTTAACTGTAACTGCTGTTGTTGTGAAGTGAATTGCTTGAGCAATAACGATGTGAATTTCCTTGATAGACTTGTAATCTGTTATCTATCATCTTCTCTTTGAAATAGCATGTGTAATGCTGCTTTTCATGACGCATCATGTGAAGTTGTTAAGCTAAAAAGACTGCTAAATCTTTTTAGAAGTTCTTTCAGAGAAGATGTACTGGAGAAAAGGAGCAAGGCCTTTCTTCCCCTAACCACTGCGAAGGGTTGTGGTGGGGAAGACTGGGAGCCAAACTAGCATCTGAAGTATGTTCTACTGTTCCTCTCCATACTGGAAATGGGCCAGTTCATTTCCTGGTCGCTTCCCAACAGCTTCCCAGCAGTGAAAGCTTCTCTCCATCCCCAGTGTGTGTAAACACATGCATGCTCTCTTGTGAGCCTGTTGTAGGTGTTTCTTGGAACAAGAAGGAAAGATGATGGTGTAGTGGGGACTCTGTAACAAATAATTTATACTTAAGCTAATGACTTTGTACCTAGAGTTTCTGAATTGGTTTTGCTTACTGTTTTTTGGGGGTGTGCTTGGGGGAGGGCAAATCTTTAAGCTTTTATCAGCTTGCTGGAGGACTGGAAGGATATAGAAGAGTTTCCTCAAGATGTCAGTATATGAACTGTTTTTCTTTTACCAGAATAATGCAGCAGGAGGAAAATGTTTAACTTGCTCTTTTTTGTTTCTCCTGTAGTGTGAAACACTCTGTTCAAGATGGTGCCTTATAACTTCACATAAATTGTATTCATCTGTGTATGATCCAAATGAGAAGGTAAGGAGTATGGTGCATGTTGATTCTAAAAATCTTACTGTATTGCTGACATCTGGCTTTTCAAGCATCTTCTCTGTGCTGCTACAGACAGTGGTAGTTCTAGTACAACCCCTGTACAGTGACTGAGCTAATAGTATGTTTTTCTTCCTTTTTAAACCAGAAAGGAAGTTGCTTTTGCAGTATACTTGTTAAGATTGGATACCACTTCAAGTGCATACCTTTAAAAGGTTGGATAAGTGATTGTGACCTTGGGAAAGCTGCATACTAGTCTGAACCTGCTATAATTATGAAACAGCTATTAATACTTATGCATGTTGTGGGAGGTGTAGGCCTGTTAAGACACCTGGGAGCTAGATTAGCCAAAAAATTTCATAGAAACAGAAGTAGGCAATAGTAGCTGCATGCTTGCTAGATGATCTGACATGGGGGTGAGAACTTTAGGGCTTGGATAAAGATGGGCCTTTAAGGCCTGCAGAGAATAGTAAATCCTCATCTTGGGACTTGTGCAGTAGCAGTCTGAATTTACAGCTGCTAGCCAAGAAAAACTGTTCTTGTGGGAGATTGTCTTGGCATGGCCTCCAAAGTAACACACTTGGAAAAATAATGTGGCTGAAGGTATGCTAGTATTGAAGGGCAAGAATGCTGACAGCCTGGGACCTGTAGGCTTGCCCTTATGTACCAGTGTAGAAGCAATTAATCAGGAGAGAAATGGTATTGGAGAACAGTGAAGAAATGGTATGTATCTAGAACTGTGGCTTAAAAAGGAGGCTTCTGAGGAAGCCTGTGTTCTTCAGTTCCTTACTTAATCAAGGTCACCTTCCTTTTCTAAAGGTGTAGTTAGGTTTAGCCAATGATTGGGTATTTGCTTTCATTGCTAGGAGCTATGTCATGCCAACCAGTGTCTGCTGCAGATAGCTTAAGTTTTTTTTCTGCTTTTCCCTTCACTGCCTCTTCCACTGTCTTTAATGACAAGACTTTCATATAGGACCTTTCAGCTAATTAGTGGAAGTGACAAAGAATTGCATGTTACTTCAAAGCAGCATCTGATTTTTTTTCATGATGGACTTAGGACCTCTCTTTAACAGCAGGAGCAAGAGTCCAGTTTTTTCCTGTGTCTTTATTGCAGAATTAGAAAAATAAAACCAATGTCAAATATTTTTAACATCTTGTTACTGAGAGTCTTATCTTGCACTGTGACCATGCTTAATAAAACAGCTCTTACACACCAGGAATGAAGTTGAAGTATTTGAATTCACCTTTTCAATGGCAAGTACTGGGGAGTCTTATATTCCCCCTCAAGGCTGTATGCCTAAAAAGCTTCAGGTACCTAGAATGCTGAAATTGAGATTCAGGAACAATTGATGTGAATGTGTTGGGAACACTTCAGTGTTTTGCTAAGTTTTAGACCAGTTAAAGTTCCCCAAACCAATTGCTAGTTCCTGTGATGTACTTGCAGTATTTGTGTGTCTGACCATATGAGCTTGCTTAAGGCCCATCTTTGGAGTGGGCTGTGGGTGTGCCTGTATGCTAGGTAGTGTTATGTGTACCTCTGCAGGTCTGGAAGAATTTACTGTATCAGCTTGCTGCAGCTCTTACCTAGAAGGCTTTATCACAATTTCTTTATGATGTTATCATGTGGTAGTATTTTTAAACTAGTCATGTGATACCAGCTCAGCCTTAGCTTTAAAGAGGTAAATTTGGTCAAGGGCACCTTCAGCATGCCTGTGTGGAGCGGGGGTGCAAACAATACATAGCCTAGTCTGCCAGCAGCAATTCTGGTTGGGGTTTTGTGCTAGTCTTCCTCCTTTTACACTTGTTGTTCCCTCCCCAGATTAACTAATGACCATGGGGATAACAAACACTTTCACTTTTGCAGTGGCAATACTCCCCCAGCTGAAAACCAGCTCTTTGGTGTAGGGGAGGGAGAACAGCTATCGAATATCTTGGGGTATAGCTTGATAAACCTAATCTGGTGGAGCTGCAGGCTGCCCCTGAAGGGGAGAGTCCTGCTGGTTCCCTACCCTGGTTTTTCATTTGGAGTGTGGGAGGCAGAGCAGGGCTGTTCGATTAGTGTGTTGAACTGATGTGTCCTGAAGCTGCATCCCTGCTAGGTTGGATGCATGGAAAGCAGTGGGGGTAAGTGTGTAAAGCAGGATTGTCCCTTTCAGTGGCAGCTTGTGTTTACAGCCAAGCAGATGCACCTGTATCTACAGAAGCAAGGCCAGTGACAGCAATAATCCTTACTCCCAGTGATGAGATTTTTATGCTGAGCAGCTCTGTTACACCACCACTCTTAACTGGAAGTTTCTGTCCAGGGTATAAGGCTTGTTGACTTCTGGCAGCTTGTTATCCCCTTCTTACAGCTTTGATAAGAGTATTGCAGGAATGGTTAAAGCATTAAGTGTGCTCCAGTGTGACAGCTGTCCTGTTTTGGGCTAGGATAGAGTTAATTTTGTTTCTGGTAGTGGATGCAGTGCTGTGTTTGGGAGTCAGGATGGGAGCAGTGCTGGTTACACACTGATGATTTTAGTTGCTGCCAAACAGTCAAGGACTTTTTGGCTGTTCATATTGCCCTGCTAATGAGAAGGGCAGGGGGTGCCCAGGAAGCTGGGAGGGGGCACAGCTGGGACAGGTAACCCGAACTGGCCAAAAAGGGTATTCCATTCCAATTATGTCATGCTCAGCATTTGGTGGGGGAGGAGTGCACAGCTCCAGGACGCACAGTTTTTGGGGATGATCTGGTTTTGGGATGCCTGAGCTGTGTGGTTTGGTGAGAAATTGCGTTTGTGTATCACCAGTTCTGTATACTTTGCTATAAAGTCATGTTATTGTTCTCTCCCTCTCTCTGCTGCCCCAGTAAGCTGCCATCCCAGCCAGCAAGGTTTGGTTTTTTGCTTTCTTTTCCCTCCCTTCTCCCCTGCCCAATTCCTCCCCACCTACACCCTCGTGGAGGGGCTGGGTGGTGCTCAGCTCTTGGCTGGGGTGAAACCATGATGGCAGTGCCTTTTGGAGGTGTACTAAATTTGCTTTGTTGCTACTTAGTATTGTGTACACCAGTGTCATGAAGGCAGTGCAGGAATTTACCAGATTCCTCACACCAGGCTGGGTTGGCACGACTCAGCTAGCATGCCTGCACAGGGTGGAAGTGCTGGGTTTTTTTTACCCTCTGTGGGGAAGTACCTTTCCTCCTTATGATTGATGTCTTTTAAAGGTCTCCCATGACAGATGAATATTTTATTCCAGTTAGAGGTACTCACCTCAGGTACCTGCTGGCATTCTCCAAGTTGAGGTAAAATCAGCTAGGTTTAGGTTTTATACAGGCACTTTCCCACAGCAGGTTTGGGAGCTTTCACAGGGGTCCTCTGGTCACTGGTCTCACCAGTGGGAGAGAAGTGATGGAACTTCCAACATAATGACAACACTGGCATGGGTGTTTGCTCTGTCTAGCAGGATGAGGTGTGAACTTCTAAAGCATGACCTCTGGAGTACTGCTGTGATGTGGGGCTTCTCACTTTGTGTAATTTTAAGTATACAAAGACCTGGGAAGTATGGTAAGCATGCCTCCTTTGTATCTTCTGTGCATTTAAAAGGTGCCACTTGGGCGCCTCCAGGGTAGAGGCTGTTGGTGTGCTTGTGGGTGTCTCTTCCCTGAATGTGACTGTTCCCTAGAGCCGTTGTAGAGTTCTAGTTTCTATGCAGTGTGGGATAGGGAGATCCAGGGAATGCTGGTAGTCAACACCTCTTTCTTTTGAACCCTGTGTATGTGCAGTGTATATGTAGTGTAGTGGGGGGTGGACCCGATGATCTCTCAAGGTCCCTTCCAACCCCTACAATTCAGTGATTCTCTATCATACTTTCTATGCTGTATAATGATAAATCAGCAGAACCCTTTTAAAAGTAGGTAATCTCAGTGTTTTGAGCTCATGGACAAAGCAGGGTTTTACTGGAAGTGAAGGAGAAAAGAATGCATGTTTGGAAGGAGAAGAACTTGTGTTTTGCTCATGTCTCAAGAGCCTTATTGTTCTTTTTCCATTCAGACTTTTGAAAAACTCCTTATTGCCAACAGAGGAGAGATTGCGTGCCGAGTAAGTATGTAATCTAAGTTTTTCTTAATTCTTAAAAATCAGTATTTAAAATACTAATAGTTTATCACTTATATTGTAGGTCATCAAAACATGTAAGAAGATGGGGATCAAAACAGTTGCCATACACAGCGATGTTGATGCCAATGCTGTAAGTACTGCTTGAATTCAAATGATGGATGGGATTCTTGTAGCTCAGCAAGACCTGTGGCACTTATGCAAGCTTGTTGATTGCTGTGGTGGGTGTGTTGGCAGTTTTGAAGTACTTTGTATATGCCCTCTTCCAAGTGCTTGAAAGGAGAGGGATACTGAGTGGGGAGGATTGGGCAAGTATTTAGCCTGTTTTCTGTGTGTACTCTGCTGTGTTTTGCTCATGTAAATGTTGCTTTATTTTTTTTACCTGGATTAAGGTTGACAATAACACCTGGTAGATATGTGCCCCAAGTATAGAGGTGGCAACAAAACCTGAATTTTGTCTTGCTAATCAAAAAAGGAGATGAAAAGTGGTTCTTAGGAGATAGTATTGAACTTGGTATAAATTGTTCCTGTAACTGATGAATCCAGCTCATGGCTTTCTACCTCTCAGAAGAGTGCCCTCACCTACCAGGTGTGCTGAATAGGCCTGCTGGAGTTGTTTTGCTTGAGGATACTGTCATGCTTGCATATCTAGGTTGACATATGTCCTGGGATAGTTAAAATTGGAAAGGGATCTGTGTTACGATTTGATAGAGGTCTGTCAGACAAGCTTTTGAGGGGGAAGTGTGTTTTATAAGGAAAGGATTGTGAATATAGGTGGTAGTCTGCTCTGTGCTGAAACTGAAGTGTGGTTGATGGAAAGTAGTTAGAACATGAGTATCTTCAGTTATGTGAAAGGTGAGAACTGTTGGGAATTTGGGACTTGAGCAATGCTTTTGTCTGAGTCCTTCTGTGGTTCTAGTCTTACATGACCAGCTTGGTTCATATAAATAGGCTGTAGGTAGAGTAAGGGACTGAAACTGAGTTTTCTGAGACAGGGCAAATGTCTTACTGCTAGGTTTTTATGCCAAGTAATTCTTTCTTTCTGAGGTGAATAAAGAGTATACTTGGTCTGGGTTGTAGCTTGTGACTGGGAGTGTCTAGTAGCTTGTGGATGCTCAGTGAACTATGAACCATTTCTTAATGGATGGGTATCAGACATTGTGATAAATTCTAATTCTTGTAGAAGCCAGGGGTTAAGTGGATATGAATGCTAACTACTCTGTAGTATCTATGATCCCTCTAGTAAGACTGAAGCATACTGATCCATACTTGTATTCCATCTTCTGTATAAGGTATCTATTGCTGGGATAAAGGCTTCACTGTTTAGCAGCCCTGCACAGTCTTGTTCATTGCTATGAATTCATTCTGAAAATAGGTTAAAACTGTTTAAAAAAGAAAACATGTTCTTTCACCAGTCCATAATAGACTTGAGAAAACAAATCTATCTTCTCCAGTGTGTCTGGCTTTGTGTGGACTTGGCTATGAGTTGGAGATTATGAAAAAACCTGAAAGTAGTAAGTAAAACCACAACTGGAGAACATAAGAGAATAAAAAAGACAGGAAAAAAGGTCATAAGTTGTCATAGGGGAGGTAGTACAAATAGTGCATTGTGAAGGGGAAATGGAAAGTATGTCCACTCTGCTTCAACTTACAGTGCTCTTTTGGCTTTAAAATACAAAAAGTGTCTTTAATTTGTAATAGTTCCTGAGAGGAAATATGAGCTGTTATCTTACATTAATATACTCATAACAATTCATAAAGATAATGTTAAGTCTGTTAAATGAGATGCTGATACTTACTGTTTATGGACTAGAAATAAGGCTCTAACATAATGAAACTGTCTGCTTAGCACTTTGGATCTTTAGAGTGATCAGACCCCTCTGTACAAGGTTAAGCATTAGCTGTGTATGTTGAAGAAGCTTCAGGTAATTAAAGGAAAATGAAAGGCTGCTTGAAATGCTGTTGTGTGCTTACAGTAGGGTAGTACTATTGAGTCCAAGCTAGTTTTTTGGCCTAATGGTGCCCATGTTGCTAATGTCTACCATATGTCCTTTGATCATACTGTGAGTGCTTGCCCTGGGAAATAGTTTAATGTCATCTTTCTTAATGGCTTGGTTACCTCCAGTTATTCACTGATGGTGGGAATGACCAGGCCATTGCAGTAATGTGAATAACTGCTAGCTGGAACAATCTCAACAGATGAGTTGACCCCAAATTATTTGACTGTGGTGTATAGTAACAGGACAAGTGTTAATGGCCTTAAGCTGGAGCAAGGTAGGTTTGGTTAGATATTCAGAAGAAGTATCTTCCCTTTGAGGGCAGTGAAGCCCTGTCCCAGGTTGTCCAAAGAAGCTGTGGCTGCCCCCTCCCTGGCAGTGTTGAAGGCCAGGTTGGATGGGGCTTTGGGCAACCTGGTCTCATGGAAGGTGAGAGGGTGCCCCTGCCCAGGGCAGAGGGGTTGGAACTAAATGGTCTTTGAGGTCCTGTTCAACCAAAACATTTGATGTGTTAGTTACCATAAAATAACCCCCCATGTTTGTCCTGTGTTGTTCCTTTGTGATCAGGCTCTATCAACAGTGACATTCTCTGTTGTACCAGCAGTAGTAAAATCTTAAACGCTCTGAAATCAAACTTGGGGAGCTATTGCAACTTGCCAGATGAACTTCTGTCTTCATGTAGCTAGGAGAAACCTCTTTTCTCAGTGTTGGGATGTCATAAGAGTTGTGAATGTCCTTTTGACTTTGTGCAAGGCATCTCTCTCAGACTTGTATCACAAAGGCAACGTGTATCATATGCAGCCACTCTGGTAGTTACTGAGCTGAGGCAGAAATCAACGTGAGAGTATGCACTTGGAATGGCTTCCACATTCCAAAGCTGCTTGATTTTACAAAAAAATAGTGGGACCTGGTGTTAAGTGAATTGTAGGGGTAGTTTATGGGGTTTTATTTTGTTGAAATGTTCAGAAATAACATCGGTTGGAGTAAGTAAATTTTCTGTTTAGTAACCTTTGAGATGTGATAAGGGGCTGATACTACATGAGCTGTGTAGTTCCTTGCTGAAATGTGAGTAGTCAGATACTCTTTTAACAATGAATTAGTATCAGGTAACTTTAAAAGGAGGGTGAACTAGACAGGTTATTACATCTGTCTTTCCTTTCTGTCCTACTGGTTGAAAACAGAACAGATTGAACTGAAGCAGAGTTCCTTGCAGTGTGCTTACTGGAAAAAACCAAACCCAGAAGGTATCTAGTCATTCAGGCTTTTCAGTGATAGCTTCCAGTTTATTCCCCATCCAGCATCACACACATAAGTGACCCAATCAGGCTTTTTCACAGCTGTTGGATGGGAATGGTATACATATTTAAAATCATTGGTCCTTGACTAAAGATACCCTAGGGTTCATTAGTAAATATTATTATCTTAGAACTTTATTTTGGACTTTTTTGTGACTATTCAACTTTGTTTTCATTTTTTTAATGCTAAAATTCTCTGAAATTCTTGTGGAGTTTGCAGCACTGAATGGGGGCTGTGGGAATAGCTGAGACATAGTTTCATTGAAGGTCTGCATATTTTTTCTTGTACTTCAAACTTAATTTCTGTAACATAATGGCATATATCTTGAGGATGCTGTTAGAGCAATATTAGTATCAGTGTATTACTTTTACATGCTAATGAAAGTAAGATGGATTATGGCAGTACAAAAGAATTTCCATACTGTTGGGAGTGGGAAGCAGCAGAAGGGTCTGTTACAGATTGAGAACGTGGCAAAAACTGAACAACCTACTGAGCCAAATAAAGCTTACCTAAAGAAGGAAGATGCAAAGATCAAAGAATACTATTTTGTTCACTTCATTTAAAAGATGGCCAGAGAGTTGAAGGGTTTCTATAGATTAAAATGAAGGTGGAGTTACAAAGCATGAAACAAGGAAGGTGACTTCAGGCTTGGATGTTTGTATATAATGTGGAGTTACATGTGGCTGGAAATGGTGTTTGATTAAACTTAACTCTGCAGAGGTGGGAGAGTGTGAATTGTAGGGGGAAAGATTGTCTGAAGTTGTTTTGCAGTAGAAGAGAACTTGTTGGTTTAACAACCATCCTGAAATAAAATCATTGTGGTGGTTGGGGGGGGGGGGCCGGGGCCGCAACAGCCTGACAGAATGGCTTCTGAGACGCCTGTAGAGCATACAGTTGCTTGTGTGGTACTGAGGATGTTGAAGAAAATAGGTCATAATGAATACTCTTTAGGGTCTTGGAAAAACCTGGCTACTACTGTTACATCTGTTATTTTTTTGGAAAGAAATTGTGTACCATCCAAAATGTTGATTTTTCTAACTTCAGAGTGCAGCTTATAAGACACTTAATTCTTTTACACTTGGATAGGTAAAGTGGAGAAGGACAAATAGAATTTGGAAGTGTTTTAATTAAACATCTGGTGGAATTATTTTTGGGATGAGAAAACAAGCAAAGAAGTTTTTTTTTTTTTCTGGCTGAACAAGAGTAATCATACATACTTTTTCCCCCTGAACTGATTGGAATAGAGGGTTAAGATGAAAGAGCCTCCTCAACCATAAATGTAACACTGATGGTGCAAACATTGTCAAGGAAAGCTAGAGAACTATTGTAATGCCTAATGTAATCAGCTAAAAGTATGATAAATGAAGAACAAGCTTTCACTAATTGGATCAGAACAAAAGAAGGTATAGCATAAAGCAGTGAATGAGATATAATTTTATTTGGCATTTTTTAACACAGCAGGGACTCTATAGCCATACGAAGCAATGAACTATAAATGACTGAAAAAATCCCATGGGAAAGTAATGTAAACTCCTAAAACTTTATGGACTTGTACACAGTTTAAGGGTTCTACCAGTCACTCAAGACTTCAGGTGTTATTGTATTAAATTGGTCCAAACAGACATCTCCAAATGCTTTTGCAGATAATATTTTCTGCTAGATAATATAAAATAAAAATTATACAAATACTTTTATTGACTTAAAAGCAACTGGACAGAATTCAGCTGTTCTACAGAAACTGTAGTCTAAGTAAAATGGGGGGGGGAAATCAAATGACCTAGTAATGGAGTATAGTAATTTCCTAGTTTTATTTCTTTGTTAAGCTTGGAATCTGAGGCAGTATTTCAGAAGGAAGTTGGGGGGAAACGTGGTTTTGGAAAACTGCAAAGCCTGTAAGCTTCTATACCAAGTCTGTATTGAGCTGAAAGAATTTAGGTGAACAAGTTCAGCTTTTCACTGAAACAAAAACTTTGAATTTTGCTGAAGTCTTCCTGGTAGCTTAATGGCATACTGTGAGGCTTTTGTTCTTAAATCTAATTGGCAAAAATACATACTGTGGGGGGAATCTGGCATTTCAGTTTTAATCTTAAAAAAAAAAAAATAAATGGAAGCTTATCCAAAACTGAAATTTTCTTTACTTGTAACTAACTTGCAAGTACAGAGGTCTTAAAGCTTGTCCAAAGTCCATTTACTTTTTCTGCTGCTTATTATTTTAAAATAAGCAAAGCTTTCTTCAGTCATCTGCTACAAAGCTGGAAATTCAGTAATTTTTGACAGCTCGTTACCTCCCAATGGCACTTAAGGAGTTTGGTCTCTGATAATGTGAGAAGAGATCTGTTCAAGTACCTAAATGAAAAGGAAACTAATAGCTTAATGCCTCGTTTAAACCCATGATTCCCAGACTGTCTGGAGTATATAGAATGGACTCTGCCTACATGTTCTGTCTGGGAAAAGTCACTCTTCATAAATGGTGCTGCTTGCAAGGTGTGCAGAGTAGGGATGTACCAGATCACACCAGAGAAACATTAGGGTCAGGTTTGCAGTGGGTGTTCTGCTCTTCCTTTCAGTATACTTACTTTCTGTTTCAAAAACAAGATAGCATGTTGCTTGTTTCTGTCACAAGAGATGGTGGAGGTGGTGCTACTGTTCTGTCCCATTGCTTTGAGTAAAGCACAGCTGTAAGTGATGGTCATCCTGTGAATGCTCAAATACCTCTAAGGGTTCTGACAACTGCTTACATCAGTAGGTAAAGTAACAGGAGTGGATCCTTAGAGTGAAATGGCTCATGCTGCTGTTGCTGCCTACCCTTCAGCATCTCTTGTTCCTAGTTGGTGCTTGCCAGCTGTGGTTTGTACATGCTGGACTGCTTTTGGTAGAGTTCTGTTTGGGAGATACCAAACTTGTGCTATGGGACAGCTATGTGTGTGCAGAGACAAATATGTTGTGGGGGTGACTGGAAGATTAGCTTAAGAATCAGTCCTGGTTTGAATTTAAATACTAATATACACTGAAGCTGCTCTAATTGCTTGCATGGCACTGCAGTTCTGGGTTCTTTCTTGCTCTAGCACTTTCCTTGCCTTGTGCTGAGTTGTTTCAGTGCTCTCTGAACACACTGGACACCTTATTTGTCAAGTTACTTAACACTTTGTCTACTGATTTAATATGCTAAAATTTCAGTGTGATGTGCTGGAACCACATATGAGCAAGACTGACTTCTGTTGCCTTGTGAGCTGCAGGGCTCTGATACTGTACCCAGAGCTCTGGAGGTTGGAGGGTGTAGGTGTATTGGCACCTCAGTGATCAACCTTAAAGTCTAGGTGATAGGCTGAGTAGGGCTGAAGTTCCTGGCTTCACTTGTTTTGAAGAATTGTCTATCTTGGTCAGCAGAGGAAGAACAGACAACTCCTTTCTTCAAAGCCATGAGATTGCTGAGAGCCCTGGAATACTGGAATTGGCAGCTCTGGATCAATGGCTTCTGCTGTGATGCTGGTTCAAACATATTGTACTTACTACAGTGAATTGCCCCAAGAAAACAAATGAGTCAACACCTGTTGTAGGCCCTTTTGCTTACATGAATTTCTAGACCTTTCCCGTGGTGCCAGAGAATGCTAGATTTAGTAATTTTTATGCAATTAAATGTGGGCAGCTTGACCAAAATAAGGTAGTTATACCATGTTCCTCTAAGAGGTGCTGCAGCAGCATTGTTTCCTACTACCTTGCTGTCTTGCAGACAAGACTAGGTCTTTGGAAGACTCCTCTCTTTTGAAGCTTTGAGTGCCCTAGCCTTTTCCTGACTTTACCTTTCACTCAGGTCTTCTGCAGTAACTATTTCACTCTGTGAATTTGCACAACAGTAGGTGTTGGAAGGGATGTCTGAAGATCTGGCTCAACCCTCCAGATAGAGTAGACTTGTTTAGAGCAGGGTATATGAGACTGTGTCCAGGTGGATTTTGCCTGTCTCTAGAGAAGGTGACTCCCTGACCTCTCTTGGGCAGCCTGTGCCAGAGCTTTGTCATCTTCACCATGAGGTTTTTCCTCATTGAGATGGAACTTGCCAGTTTGTGCCTGTTTGCCTCCTGTCACTGGGCACCACTGAAGAGTTTGGGCTCCATCCTCTTGACACACACCCTTTAGATATTGACAAGTGTTGCAGTTTTGCGAGGTTGGGTGCTGGAGAAGGACGAGGGGTGCAGAAAATGGCTGCTGTGAGGAGCTGCTGGAGTTCTCTGGAGCTCCAAGGTCAGAATCAATGTTGACCAGGCCCAAGCCAATGAGGCCTATAGTCATAGCGCCTCTGAGAGTCACATGTAGGAGAAAACAACCCGGAAGCAGCTGCATTTTGCCACCGGAGAAGGGAGTGAGAAGATGTAATGAGCTGTGCAGACACCAAGGCTGGGGAGGGTGGGGGAGGAGGCACCCAAGGTGCCGGAGAGAAAGATGCCCCTGAAGCCCGTGGGAGAAACCCCATGGAAAAGGCCGAGACCCCACCTGCAGCCTGTGGAGGGGCTCCACACTGGATGGATCAGGTGGAGACACAGAGAAGATCCTGTGACCCTATGTTGGGATAAGCCCCTGCCAGCACTTGCAGCCATGAAGAGAATCAGAGACACAGAGATGAGCGAGAGAGTGTTGTGCCAGAACAGGTTTGCTGGGGGGGGCTGGTGACCCCGTGGAGGATTGGGGCTGAGAGACATTGTAATTTATTGCTGCCTGCCATAGCTGGGATCCAGGTGGAGTAGCTGATGAAGGGATAAAGCCCTGGGCGAAGAGACTCATGTTGGAGAAAGTTTGGTGGAGGACTGTCTCTCATGGGTGGGACCCTGTCAGGGAAGACAGCAGGCCTGCTAGCGGCCTAGCTCTCTTCTCCCAAGATGTAGGCCCTGACAATATTCTTCTGTTCCCATGAGAGAGGAAAAGTTCCTCATGCTGAGAGGATCCTAATAATCACATTCTCAAAACACAGCAGCCTTGCTGATAGGGGTACAGGCTGCCCTAAACCAAGAAGCAGTTATGGGAAGGTATTTGGGAGTAACAGAACATGTTAGGAACCAGCCATAACAAGAGGGTCAAAACAGCAGGTGTGTGGATACTTTGAGGTATTAAAGGTAAACCTATCTTATAGCTAAACATCTTTAGTTTATCAGAGCTCGTTATAATTACTAACCAATCAATACAGTGTGAACAGTGTGTGTAACCAATTAGCAGCTTTTTAGCTTGCCACGTTTGCAGTAAGAATGATATATAATCTGTGTAATTTCACCTAATAAATGGCTTCACCTACAATTCATATTGAATTGCGTGTCGCTCCCTGCCGATCGCCACAGGACCCCATGGTGCAGCAGAGGAAGGGTGTGTGGAATGAATGCCCCTGCCCCGGATGAGAAGGAAGCCAGCTTGCAAGGAACTGACCAAAGCCCCCATCTCCCAGTCCCTGCCCCCCTGTGCTGTGATCGGGGGAGGAAGGGAGTGAAATCATGACTAGAGTGAAGTCTGCTAAGAAGGGAGGGGTGGGGGAGGTAAAGGTGTTTTTTTAAGATCTGGAAAAGGAAAACAGCCCATGAAGAAGTAACCAAGAACCCCATTATTGTTCCTAGTCCCTGCCCCTCCCTGTACTGCAAGCGGAGGGGGATGAAGGGAGTAAAATCATGGCTAAAGGGACGTCTGCTTAGCATGGAGGGGCAGGGGGAAGGTGCTACTGAGAACCCCATTTTTCCCCAGTCCCTGCCCCACCTGTACTGCGAACGGGAGGGAAGAAGGGAGCAGGATTCTAATTAAAGTCTGCTAAGAAGGGAGCGGTGGGGGGAACATGTTTAAGATCTGGTTGCATTTGTGTTAAGATTCAATCACGCTCCCAACTCCAGTTTTCTCTGCTCTTTTTAGTGTAGTGTAATAAATTAGAATAGTTCTTTCCTGCACTGGGTTGAGTCTGTTTCGCCCATGTCGTTGCTGATAAAATGATCTCTCCTTGTCCTTATCTTGACTCCTAAGCCTCTTAATGTATATTTTCTCTCCTGTCCAACTTCGAAGGGGAGTAATAGACTGGCTTTGGTGGGCATCTGGCTTCCAGGCAGGGCTAAACCACCACAATGAGATCCCCTCTTTTTTCTGGACTAAACAGTCTCAGGTGTCTCAGCCTTGTGTCATACGAGAGGGGCTCCAGTCACCTCATCTTCATAGCCTTCTACTGGACTCTCCTTGTCCCTACATCTGTTGTTCCTGTGGTTTATATTTTCCCAGCTGTGGTGTTTATATGCTGTGGTTGTGGATGTTCAAGGGTGATCTGTTTTCAGGTAATATTCATGAGCAGTGCTATTGGGTACTGTTGCCTCCTCTCCTGTCAGTGCAGGTATAAACATTGGACAGCAGGCCCTGGGCTGAATCTCCCTTTACTGCTAAGATGACTTTTAGACAGAGATGGACCTGAGGCAATTTATTTATGGTGACTAATATTCATAAGTGGTTGGGAAGTGGCTTTTACAACTTACCTGACTGTGCTACCTATTTAGGGTAGTTGTCTCCCCTTCATACCTACCTGTCTCTTGTGTACCTGATGCTTTTGTTGGCACTACTACCTGTGCAGCCTTTTAAATGGATCCAGGCTGCTTTTCTGAGACCAGAGGGGAAAACAAATGAAAAAAATGTGGATCAGTAAGCTGACCTGACTCTCTGCATAGGTTAATGAATGCAAGAGCTAATGCCCTCAGGACATGTGCTTGGGACAAGGAGGAAGGGCCTGATTAACCTTTTGAGAGGCTGCATAGATTTAGTGTCTTTAGTATGAGCCTGTGTGTATCCTTGATAGCTTCCTTCCTTGCTCCCTTTTTCTTACATCTCCCAGTGGTGGGGTGTGTGATGGGACTCTTTAAGAGATGGATTGGGAAGTAGAGCTATCTTAAGAGATCCCTGTAAGGAGGATTGTGTTTAAAGCCAGATATTTCCCTTGATAGCTGTATAGTCTGACAAACTGCTTCCAGGGTGTTGTGGGATCTGTCTGACAGGCTCTGGTTCCACAAGTGGGATCTCCTAAGGAGAAGGTGTTAAGGAACTGACCATATGAAGTGTCTTAAAGATGGAATAACTCAAGGTTGGAGACATGAAATGAAAGTGAAGTTGTAGGGACAAGGAAGGACCCTGCAAACTGCAAGATATATGTATGGATGTTACTTCTGTGAGTGTTGTGGTTTTAAGTCATGCTTTTATCCTTGTTCTTAAAGCATATCTTGTTTACTTCTGACAAGGTGACATTGTGATTTAAAAAGGATGAGTTTGAGAGACCCTCTTACCTATTGGAAATAAATCATCTGTAGGTAGTGACATTCTTTTATAATTGTTTCAGACACATGGTGATGGCTGAATTAAACAAAAATTCCCAAGCCTAACTTTATGTCTGTCTTCCAAACTTGTCTAGGTGTGGTGGTGGTAAGGAAGTGACAGGACACATGAGGAGTAGAATAATTTAAAGATTCTCTGGATGATAAATTCTTACTGTGACATCAGTGACAAAATTTGTCTCACTCAAATTTCTTTGAATGGACTGTTCAATTTGGAGATTAAAGGCCTATGTTAAATGTAGTCATAAAATATATTTAGATCTAAATTTTATGGAAAATCCTTATTTTTTAAGTGATTGCTTCACATACAAAATATTTTTCATTTTTTTCTTGGAGACAAGATGCTCTATGTAACTAGATAGTAACTGCTGTATGTGTGCAGGCATAGGGATCATAGAATCACAGAGTTGTAGGGGTTGGAAGGGACCTCGAGAGATCATCGGGTCCAACCCCCCTGCCAAAGCAGCTCCCTAGGACATATCACTCAGATAGGCGTCCAGACAGGTCTTGAATATCTCCAGAGAAGGAGACTCCACCACCTCCCTGGGCAGCCTGTGCCAGGGCTCTGGCACCCTCACTGGGAAAAAGTTCCTCCGCATGTTGGTGCGGAACTTCCTGTGCTCCAGCTTACAGCCATTGCCCCTTGTCCTGTCTCCACAGACCACTGAAAAGGAGCTGGCCAATTCCCCCTGCATCCCCTGCTTCAGATAATTATAGACTTTATTTAGGTCCCCCCTTAGTCTTCTCAACGGTGAAGAGTCCCAACTTACTCAGCCTATCCTCATAGGGGAGATGCTGTCCTCCTAGCCAGACTGATCATGTGTCTCAAACTCCATTTAGGGAAAAATCTTATAAGAAGGCCTTGATTGAAGTTCAAGTTTCTGTCACAGTTTGGCAGGAAATACTTTTGAGTATGTGTGAATAAGCAAGGACTGAAAAAAAGTTATGTAGGAGTTGATCTGAATATATATTTCTTGCTTGTAATAAGCTTCAAAATATCAAATAGTATGACAAAACTTATTCTGTGCTGAAACTCTTCATGAGTAATAAATACTATGAAATGCCTGCTTTTTAGCTTGTACTTGTCTTTTAGTGTCTGGCTAAAGCTTAATCTTTTAGGTCAGTGTAGTCAGCCTCGAAGCCTCATATCAGGTCATCATGGGGAATTAAAATAGTGTTTTTTTAAGAAATAAGTGTCAATTACATATAATATATATAATTGACACTTCTTGATATATATTATATAATTATATATAATTGCTTCCAAAAAGGAGTTTTCTGAAAGAACTTACAACTCTGGCACCCAATTATTTTTTGGGATGGCTTTATATCCTGAAATATTTTGAATAAAAAGTAGTATTGTGTGCTTTGACTGGTTTTTAAATTTTATTAAAAACCCAACAACTGTAACCAAACAAACCCTACAAGACACTGGAAAGAACATGCCTTGCCTATGTGTATTTTAAGAACTCTTAAAATGCATGTTTATCACAGCATCTTGCAAACTTCATTTATACCAACCAAATGAATTTCTTATGCCAAAAATCAAAACATCACACCACCGATGACAGGGAATGATTCATAATCCAGCCTTCATCTCTTCACAACAATTAAACAACAGAAACTGCCCACAGTCATTCTGTTCTGCCCTTGGTAGCTGTGTTCAGTCCATGTTTTGCCCATTACTTCTCCCAGTTCCTAGTCTTACGTTGAATTTCTCATGCCCCACATCAGCTAAAAAGGCCTCTGGTGCACTGGTCCTCGCTGCAGAACAGCTGCCTTCTAAAGCTGTAGGGGGGTAGGGGAATAGGGCAGAAAGCGTATGGGGGGGGGGGGGAGGGGGAAATAGAAGAGAAAGGGGGGGAATAGAACAGAAAGCTTTTGGATCAAGAAAAGGACAGGGAGATCCTACCACCATGGGTGAAATGGACTTGACTTGGGAAAAGGTGTTTATTACCGATCAAAGGAGACTAGGGTAATGAGAAATAAACAGAAATCTTATACCCACCTCTCATTTCCTCCTCCCCCCCCAGCTTCTTTCTGAGCTTAACTTCAATCTTGATTTCTCTATGTCCTTCCCCCAAGTCATGCACAGCCCTGGGAAAGGGGGGGCTGCAGTCAGTTCATCACATGTCTCTGCTGCTCCTTACTGTCCATGCTCTTCCCCTGCTGCAGTGTGGGGTGCTTCCCCCAGGCTTCAGTCCCCCATAAGCTGCTTGCAATGTCGGTCAGTCACATAGGTTCTCCGTGAAGTTGCTCCAGCATGAGCCTCTTCCATGAGGTATAGACCTTCAGGACCAGGCTGCTCCAGCATGGGCCCACCATGGGGTAATGAGTCCTGCCAGCAAACCTGCTCCAGCCAGGGTTCCTTTTTTCATGGGTCCTGCCAGGAGCCTGCTCCAGTGTAGGCTTCCCATGGGGTCACAGCCTCCTTTGGGTAGCTACCTGCTCCAGTGTGGGGTCCTCCATGAGGGAATCTTGGATTTGGTGCCTGGAGTGTTTTCCCTTGCTTCACTGACCTTGACGTCTGTAGAGTTGTCTTACGTATTCTCAGTCTCCTCTGGCTGCTGTTGCTCCTGGTGGTGTAGGGGATCTTTTTTCTTCACCTTAGCTATTTTATCCCAGAGGTGCTGCCATTGTTGATGGGCAACCTTGGCCAGGTCTATCTTAAAGCTGCCTGGCACTGTCTCTGTCAGACATGGGGGAGGCTTCCAGTAGTTTCTCACGGAAGTCACCTCGCTATCAAAACCTTCACATACCAGCTGGAGTACATCTCCCTGCTCTCCTCTCCCCCCAAAACAGACAACCTCAACAACAAAACAAAACCCCGCTACACCCCCCCACCCTGCCTTAATGTGTCTTAAGACACAGGAAGAATGGTAATCTTGTTTGACTAGTTTGTGTCAAGTAATAGCTATACTTAGTGATGACTTTGGTTGTTGGATGCATGTATCCTGTTTAGAGATATTACTTTTTTGGGGTTGCTTGTTTGGTGTGGGTTTTTTTGTCTTGCTGTGCTAATTAGGCAATCCTCTGAGTTTCTCTCCTAGATGTTAGCTTGATACAAAGCATTCGGGGATGCATTAAGAGAAGTGTGGCCAGCAGGTCAAGGGCAATTATCCTTCCTACCTACTCCTTCAAGGCCACACTTGGAGTACTGTGTCTAGTTCTGGGCTCCCCAGTTCAAGAAAGACTGGGAACTACTGGAGACAGTCCAGTGGAGGGATGATGAGGGAACTGGAGTGTCTGTTGTGTGATACAAGGCTGAGACACCTGGGTCTGTTTAGTCTGGAGAAGACTGAGAGGGGATCTCATCAATACCTAGAAATATCTAAAGGGGGGTTGTCAAGAGGAAGGGGCCAGACTTCAGTGGTGTCTAGACAGGACACAAATTGGGACACAGGAAGTTCCATCTCAGTGGGGATAAACGCTGTGAGTGTGACAATGCCCTGGCACAGGCAGCCCAGAGAGGCTGCAGAGTCTTTTCCTCAGGAGATATCTGACCTTGGACATGATGCTGTGTAACTTGCTCTAGGTGATCCTGGTTTACTGGGGGGGTTGGACTAGGTGATCTCTAGAGGTCTTTTCCAGCCTCAACCCTTCTGAGAGTTCTTCCAGTCCCTTTGTAACTAGTGTTTAACATCTGCTAACATGAGGATCTGTAATGTCCTGGGCCATGTATGGTAGGATACAGACACTTCTTAACAGAAAACAGTTTTGAATGTGGGCTTAGCAGTTGTCAAACTTGTGAGACACTGATTGATTGTGAAAGCATTTAACCCCTCCACCCCCCTTGTCTGCTTTCTGCAGTAACAGAGCATCACTGTCCAGGCAGCGTGTCTACAAGACTGACCTTTTATAATTTGGTTCTCAACCTTTTTGTTCCATGGGTTGCTTCCTGAGGCATTATGAATGAATCTGAGAAACAGCCACAGATTCAGTGTGGCACTGATGGTACCTGTTGGGGGCAGTGAACGATAGTGGTTTGAAAGGGCATGAGTTGGGGGAGTGGAAGGGGGGAAGGCAAGGGGGGACACCGTTCTTGGTGTCCTTTTTTCCACGTGAGCTTTCTAAGCTCCCTGGCTAAAGATGTTACATACTCTTCCTTCTCTTCAAAAATGCCGTTTTGCAGTAGTAAAGAAGTCTTAGTCTTCACTAATATCTGTTCTAGAAATCTTAAGAAATAATAAATTTGTTTTATGTCCTTTAGCAGTTTTTGGTAATCATAGAATCATAGAATGTTCTGGGTTGGAAGGGACCCCGAGGATCATAAAGCTCCAACCCCCCTGCCACAGGCAGGGCCACCAACCTCAGGCCTGGATCTACACAAGGTTGCCCAGGGCCACATCCAACCTGGCCTTGAACACTTCCAGGGATGGGGCATCCACCACCTCTCTGGGCAGCCTGTTCCAGGACCTCACCACTCTTTCTGTAAAAAACTTCCCCCTAATATTCAATCTAAAATCTTAATCTTAAATTATAATTGGGTGCTGTGATTCTGTTAAGGTGTGTGCAACTGTCAGTGCAATGAATGTGTGTTGAGCTTGGGTCCCATGATAACACAGCTGTTGGAGAGCAGCTCCCTGTGGGAGAAGAATGTGAATGGAAGCTGAGGCCACTGTGTTGGATTGCATGGAGAGTAAGCATAAGCAGTGTGGGATGCTGGTGGGTGGCCAGTGCTTGCAGTTGGCTTATGTTGGCAGGTTCAGATTAGATGTTAGAAAAAAATTTTTTACTGCAAGAGTTGTTGGGGCCTGGGACAGGCTGCCCAGGGAGGGGGTTGAGTCACCATCCCTGGATGTGTTTAAAAAAAGGGTAGCTAAGGTACGTAGGGGTAGGGTTTAGCATCGGACAGGGCTGGTTGGACTCGATCTGTGATTCTGTGATACTGTTGTGTAGAAACAGGTGTGACCAGGTGATCTTTCAGCTCTTGTTGGATGGAACTTTTTGTGGCAGATTCTTATTGAGGTAGGTTATAGGCACTTTCTCAGGGATCAGGTGTCCTGCCTTAGTACAGATGATATGGTGATACTTCTTTACTTTGGTTGGCAGTGGTTGTCTCTTGAGAACAGAGGGTGGTGGTGGGGAAAAGGCAGTTTTCAGTTTCTGCTGTTGAGTGGCTTCGTTTTTCATGCGGTTCCAAACAGTTTATTACTTTTCCAGATGTGTGAAAGAGTGCCTGGTATTTGGACTTCTCCCTTCTAATGCTGTGTTCTGATGCTGAATAGCAGAGATCCCACAGCATGCTGTTAAAAGGCTTGTACTAAGTTTGCATATTGAATGTCTAACGGCTAGTTAATGAAAATCACAGAATTGTAGGGGTTGGAAGGGACCTCGAGAGATCATCGGGTCCAACCCCCCTGCCAAAGCAGCTCCCCAGCTCATACTGCACAGACAGGCGTCCAGATGAATCATGAATATGTCCAGAGATGGAGACTCCACCACCTCCCTGGGCAGCCTGTGCCAGGGCTCTGGCACCCTCACTGGGAAAAAGTTCCTCCCCATGTTGGTGCAGAACTTCCTGTGCTCCAATTTGCAGCCATTGCCCCTTGTCCTGTCCCCATTGACCAAAGAAAAGGGGCTGGCCAATTCCCCCTGCACCCCATACTTAAGATATTTATAAATGTTGATTAGGTCCCCCCTCAGTCTTCTTTTCTCCAGGCTGAACAGCCCCAGCTCTCTCAGCCTTTCCTCATAGGATAGATGTTCCAGGCCCTTAATCATCTTTGTAGCCCTTCTCTGCATGCTCTCCAGGAGATCCCTGTCCTTTTTACACCAGGAAGCCCAGAACTGGACACAATACTCCAGGTGGGGCCTGACCAGGGCAGAGCAGAGGGGGAGGATCACCTCCTTGGACCTGCTGGCCACACTCCTCCTGATGCACCCCAGAATCCCATTGGCTCTCTTAGCCACCAGGGCCCACTGCTGGCTCATAGCCAACCTGTCATCCACCAGGACCCCCAGGTCCTTCTCCACAAAGCTCTTTTCCAGCAGGTCATCCCCCAGCCTGTACTGATACATGCGGTTGTTCCTCCCCAGGTGCAAGACTTTACACTTGCTTTTGTTGAATCTCATCTGGTTTCTCCCTGCCCAGCTCTCCAGCCTGTCCAGGTCTCGCTGGATGGCAGCGCAGTGTTCTGCGTGTCAGCCACCCCTCCCAGCTTTGTATCATCGGCACTTGCTGAGAGTTGATGCTATTCCCTCATCAAGGTTGTCAGTGAAGCTATTGAACAGGACTGGACCCAACACCGAGCCCTGGGGAACACCACTAGTCACAGGCCTCCATGCATCTTGGTATTGACTTAAATACTAAAATATTTTTTAGCAGTGTAGGTGCATCTGACTCTTGTATTTTTATGAAGAATTAATTTCCTTCCCCAATTTAAGACAGTAGTGGAGCATCAGAGGTAACTCTAATACAGCTTTCTATTCTAGTCTTCTAGAGAATACATTTAGCTCCAGTGGATCATCTTGGCTTTTGTTGCCTTGGTTTTTGTCTTGTTTCTCATTAATATGGATATCTAAACATCTGTAGGTATCTCTGACCCTGTTTCTTACTGTGTCTGCTTATGATGGAGTGGGCACGTGTGCTGTGATGCTAGTTTGGTGAATGTAAGAGAGCTCTTCTGAGCCTGTAACTGGACCTTGGCGAGGACCCTGCATGAAACTGGGTTTCTATCTGTTTAGTAACACGTTAAAGGAGCTTAAAACTTGTTGTGCAATGTCTTCCTGTGAACAAAACTTTAAATAGATGTTTGTCTGTTCTTAGGTCGGTATCAACACTACGTTCCCAAAGGACGCTTGGCAAATAATAGTGGTTAAATACTGGGGACTAGTTTCTGAAGATAACCCCTGCAGAAGTTGTCCTGTGGCTTTATTGTTTCCCTGTGCCATATCATAAAAAAGAAAAGCAGCTTTGAGTGAATGAACATGTGGTAAAATCTTAAGTCTTGCCAGCACTCATGAATTGATGTATGTTTAAAGTACATGTAAGGGGCAAAGCTGTAGTCTTCCATGTCTTGGGCTGTAGCAAATGCTTGTGCCTTTGCCCAGCAAAGGCTGGGGGTTCTCACAAGTAAGGTGTGCTTTGGTCCTGGTGCTAAGTTGCAGGTGAAGGAGCTGTGGGGAGATGAGCTAACTGCAGGATCAGGAAGGACAAACAAGATCTGACAAGTTCTTTGTGGAGAACCTGTAGAGCCAAGAGCTTTGCAAGTGGCTATGCTCGATTAAGTGGAAGACAGAGGTGCTCACTGTGGTGAAGGCCGTGGCTTCTGCCACTGGGCTGTGTTGTGGTAGATGTCTGCCACAGGCCTGATCAAGAATAGGAAGCAGACGAAAGCAGTTCTGGAAGACTGGATAAGCATCGTGATAACAGTCCCTAGTGCTCATGTGAGGCTTTAACCATTCTGATATTTGCTGGAAGGACAGAGTAAAAACAATTGAGAAGCCTTTTGGGATGTGTGGAGGATGATATTTTGACACAAGTGATTGATGGGTTAACTAGAGGAGATGCTGTGCTGGCCCTCTTACAAAGAGGGAAGAAATATCAGGGGTCTGAAGCCTGATGATCACTGTGGAAATGGTGAGATTTAGGTTCCCTAAGACAAATAGCAAAATTCTAACCCTGAATTTCAGGAGAGCAGGCTTTTGGCCTGAACAAGGATTTGGTTGTTGAGATCCTATAGGAGACTGCTTTGGAAGTTGAGGTGGCCCAAGAGAGCTGGCTGATACTCAGAGCTCAAATGTAGAAAGTGAACATATAGCAGGTGAAGGCAGGGATGGGTTGCCCAGGAGAAAGACTGGGCAGCTTGGAGGGGGTGTAATTAAGGAAGCCAGTACTTTGGTCTTGAATATATACTGAAGGATGTGGAGGGGCAACAGAAAGTCTCTGTAGATCAACAACAAAAGAAAGGAAAAGGTAAATGTAGGCTCAGTGGGCAAAGTACTTAATAATGGTAATGGGTATGGGGAAAGTGAGATACTGGTGCCTAATTTGCTGTTTTTTATTGGGAAAGTCCCCTCCTAGGCCCCTGAGCCTAGCTGTAGTCCTGATCACAGTAGGGAAAAATGAAGTGGGTATTGTGTGAGTTGGACATAGAAGAGCTTGGGGATGGGGTGCATCTGAGTTGAGGGAATGAGCTGATTTCACTGAGAGTGGTCTCATCTTTGAACTGTCATAGTGGGACAGGTTCCTGATGACTGAAAGAAGGTATCTGTTTCTTTGATCTGGAGAGCTTCAGGGAATTAACTGGAAAAAATATGGTTTGAATTTTTTGGAAGCCACCTCTTATTACATGAGAGTACATTTGTGGATACAACAGAGAGGAGTCAATGGGAGTTTGTGGCAAATCATGCCTGGCTAATCTGGTAGCCATCTTTGGATGTGACCACTTCCAAGGAAGAGAGAGCAGTGGATACTAATTACCTTGGCTTCACCAGGGCTCTTACTGGGGTCCTACAGTATCTTACTAGCCGAACTTCTGAAGCAGTCAACCTAGCAAAACTACAGAGTGAGTGGAAAATTGGGTCAGCTATTTAGAGGTCCCATCCGATTTCAGTTACTGTTCAATTTTGTTTATTGTTTTTGTTAAAAACCCACAAAGTAGGGGGAGAACTCATTTTATGCAAGTAAAACCACAACAGACTAAGTTAATTGATAATATTATAAAATGGGCAAATACATAACTTGTCTGTGGACTTTGGCTATGCCATGTGAAAGACAGAAGCTAGCCCTGCATCATTTATGGCATCATTTGATGAGAGAAGGAATGCCTCTTTGCAGGTATTGTGAATGCTTATTATGAAAGTATGGCCTGTTTCTTTACCTGCAGAATTAAATACTGCTTGTCACTCATAGCTGATCTAGGAAGTGCAGATTTGGGGAAGGTTTCTTTAGTAGAGATTTTCCTTGGTATATACAACTATCAAAATGACTGATGTGACTCTGAGGAGTCCCATTTTAGTAAAAGTTGAGTGCAAAATTCTAAGAATAATGTTCAGAAAGATAATAGCACTTGCTTTTATTACAACTTGCTTACATCATTTTGCTGGCCTTGTGCTTAACACTTTCCAGTTTTGCATATGTGGAGTTTGAAAGCTCCTCAGCTCAACTTTTGAGCAATGCTTTTAGTCCAGCATGCATGGCTGTTGCTCCTAACTGGCTCTTTGGGATGCTACTCCTTGTTCAGTGCTGACACTGTTTGTTTCATAGAAATGCCCCCAAATCCAGGCCAAAGTTAACTTGCTGAGCCTGGTTTTTGTTTGGCTTGGTTTTGCTTAATAAGTGAAGGAGCCTATTTTGGAGGAAAGGGAACAGAACAAGTGGACCATGTGTAGTGGCTGCTGGGGGCTGTGTTTCCCTGCTTTTCCTGAACGTAACGAAGGTGGTTGTGGCTGGTTGTGTTGCCTGGCTAATGCTTGCTCTCTGTGGAGGTGAGGAGCTGGTACTTTGAATGTGTTGGAGATTAACAGGAATCCAGTCTTCAGCTTTAACAACAAAAAAAAAAAAGGCTGAGGTTCTCAAGTTTTTCAGTACTATGACATTCTTGTAGCAGTAAGGTCCTGGCAGGTCTGCTGCCTGGTGCAGTGAAGCCTTGATGCTGGAAACCTGCCTGGCTTGGCAGGCTGTTCCTAGGCCACTCGTGCAGTGAGAGACTCCCAAGTGCCTTTGAAGGTGGGTGACTTGGTACTGCTTGCTTTGTACGTTTTTAGTGGCTTAAAAACTCTGTATGTGGGAGGCCAGAGGCCAATGTCCTGAACACTCCTTTTTGTAAAGGAGAGTGAAGTGTGGAATGGCTGAGCTTGGATGGTCTTACTGCCGCTCTGCTACAGCAGCTTACTGCTGGGACTTGAGAAACCATAGCTGTTGTTCTGTTTCTTCTCTTGGGCTTCCAGCCAGGTACTGCCTTTCCTCCTTGGAACTCTAAGATTCATTGAAACTTGGAACATTTGTGGTATTTACCTTGTTAAGCATAGTGTAAAAAATAGAGAAATGTGGAAACCCCTGTAACATCCTTGTGTACTTTTGGTTTAAGGTGCCATTTTTTTTCCCTACTGTGTGCAATACGTGATAAATTCAGTGGTTGGTGAATCTACACTAATTAAGTGCTGAATAAAAAGCTTTCATTTCACAAGACCACAGTATTAATATGGAATTTTTTTTAAAATCGTGGTTTTTGTTATTTTAATGATAAAGATCTTTGCATATCTTGTAGATCAGTGTTAGCTTCTGTTTTGATAAGAGTATGTAGAGGATCTGTAGTTGCTTTAAAATGTGTCACTGTTCTCTGTAAATATAAATGTATGACTATAATGTGGGAAAGATTTTATCTGTATAAATTATTAGCTTTAGGTAATAACATGCATTTTAATAAGTTTGATTTTTTTTTTACATAGTTATGGTGGTGGTGTAATTTGTGCTTCATTGCTTTCTGCTGAATATTTGGAAGAGCTTTTAGAGTACTGCCTATTCAGTGGCATAAATTGAGACTGAAGTTTAGTCATGTGTTTCTTGTTCAGTATCTGTAGAGTTTGATTGATGGATAAACTTGTAGATGGAGAGCTTTGCAGTTGTGATACCTGCTGACAGCAGTTTCCTTATTTTTTTCTTTTCCTTCAGAGGAAACACTGCAATTCCACTGCAAGTTAATTTAAAGAACTTGAAAGATGTAGCTTTTATGTGTCTTACTGTGTCAAAGTCAGTATTTGCCCAAGAATAAAGTTTGTCTGTGCCAGTTTTTTTCTGTTTCCACAGAGAATTTTCTTTTACAACTCAGCTAACGAAATGGAGTGTGTGTTTTTCTGTGTGAATTAGTTCTGAAAGCTATTTTTTAAAAAACGAAGCTAATGAGATTCAAGAAGGGACATTGCTGTGTTAAAAGATTTCATGTAAAGCAGTTGTGATAGCCCTGACAAATTTCAGCAACGTTTTTTTTTTCATTTGAAGATATGTTGTCTTAAAGTTTTCAACTGCCAGAACTAAATTGCCATATAACTAAAGCATGCAATCACTATTACAGTTTTCTACCCTCAGATTTCTGGGAATAAAGCTAGTGCATCAACTGTCGTTGTAAATGAATTTTGCAGGGATGCATGCCTGTGTACTCTCTGCACCAATGCTGTGTCTGCAGAAGAAACTGTATGACTTCAAGCAGTTAAGCCAACACAGTGGTCTTTTCAAGGTGCAAAGAGTCAGACCGTGATGACTTTTAAGAAATTAGAGGTGCAGTAAGTCTGGGGTGGAGGTGGCTCTTTGCTTTTAGCTTAAAATTAAAACTCACAGGCTTCTCTATCGATTTCATAATTGAATAATGGTGCTAAAATTTTGTAGCTTTGAAACTTGATCGGAGTGGCGTTCGGTCTAAGTTGCTTCCTTTCTGAAGTGCTTCACTTCTGCCAGCTGAGCCAGCAGTTTTAGTCACTTGTCCCCTCTTTTAAATCTAGGAGAGGCAGCACAGGGGTGTCATTCAGTGAAAAAAGTTACCTGTATTTGCTTATTATTTTGCCTTACTTGATGTACTCGAATAATAGGTTGTGTGTTGTTTTCAGTCTTTCTGGTTCTTGAGGGGGTGCTGTGCTGTCCCTCTCACAAAGAGGGAAGAAGTATCAATGAACTCAAGGGCTTTTGAGTTCTGCTGTCCAGGCACGCGGTGGTGGCTCACCTTTGTGGGCTGAACTGGTGCAGGATCCCTTATCTGTCATTCTCAGCATTGCAGGGGAGGTCGGTAAGCCAGCCTTACTGTGAGCTGTGCCGAAGAGGGGTGTGTGTGTGTGTGGGGTTAGTCACAGACTTGGGAGTGAGAAAGCCGTGTGCACGTCTGGACTAGAAGAAGCTGTCTTTCGGTGGGGTGGGTGTTCTGACAGGGCGCTTGTGAAGAAGACTTGCTCTTGGCTTTTGCACTTTGCTAGTGATCCCACAGCCACTCTGCAAGGCGTGTGTCGGGTATGGAGTGCGTAGCCACACCTAAATGACATCAGGGTCTCTGCATTTCTGTTCTACTTGCATTTACATGTGTTTTAGAACGTGTCCTCTGAGTTTCCCCTTGGAAAACATCACGCTAACGCTATCTGAGCAGCAGCCTCCGAGTTGCTGCCTGCCCTGTGCAGCCCCACAGGAGAGCCCTTTCAAATGGGACAAGGGTTGCATTGTGAGCCCGTGATCCTATTTCAAACCGTCTAGGGCAGCGGAGGTGCGAGGAGGCGTTCGGGAGGGTTCCTGCCAAGTTCAGGCTCAGCCTCCCGGGCCTGGGTGTCAGCCACGCTTGCAGGGCAGCGCTCGGCCGCTCTGACTTGCGGCGGCTGTTTACAGGGTCTTCAGCCCGAAGAATGCAGCTGGAGTAGCAGGGTAGCAGAGTGTTGCACTCTCATGCTTTCTTTATTCTTTTTGCTCTCTGCTCTGTTTGTTTCTGTAGTTAGTGCTCTCTACCCGATTTTTGGTCCTTAGTTTTGGCTGGTTTTCTTCTCCCTGGCAGTAACTAGCAGAATGGCTTTGGCATTCCCTCATGCTTCCCCCCCACCCCGCTTCTTTCTTTTCTTTCTCTCTGCCCTCATCTGTTCTATCAGCGATTGATCACATTGTTTAATGTACGGCCTGTGCAACTTTACTGATGCTGAATGATCGACCTTAGGCAAAACCAAAAGCGTGCTACAAACCTAGGAGACGGTGGTGGGTGTTCCCTTCCCATTCCTTAGCACAAGCTGCTTCTAGATTCTGCACTAAGCAGCAAATTCTGGGCACTTATCTATTTGAGGTGGCTTTATTTGTGTCTAATTGGGCTAATTAGCCTGAAGGATGATGGTACTAACTGGGAAGTAGGGAAAGAAGTGATCTTAGCTCTTGCTAAGTTTTTATTTTGCTGCTCGACTGAGTATTTCTTCCCCCAGAGTGGCTATTTATTGAAGCAGGAACGTTGCTTTTATGAATATCTGCTTTCTGTCCTGGAAAAAGGAAACTTGGCTGATGTCAATGAGTTTCAGAGGTAGCATTACATCTTTCAGAGCTGTGAATGCATTTATACTGTTACAGCAGGAGGGATGCTTAAACCATGAAACTGAGCTTAAACTTTAGATGGATTTATTAATATTCTTAAATTAATGAAACTTACCTGTCCTTCTCCCCTCCAAAGAACCTAGATTATTTTTTTTCCTCACTTGAACCTTCAAGATGAATTGCCTCGCTTGTCCTTTTCTGCCAGCCTATATACACATGGTAAAATAATGTATGTTTGACATTTGCCATGTTAAAACAAAAAGCCCACAAAATTCATGAAAATCTGAGAGCTGCATCTTACCCAGGTGGCCTGCTGTTTGAAATATGACTCCTGGTGTGTATTGTACTCTTAGCCCTAGGATTCAGTAATGAGATTGAGTGGTATCTTGCGTGAGCACTTCTGGATGATTGACAGTGAGGTGATGTGAATCATCATTTATCAGGATATTATCATGCCTACCCTTGATAATTTCTCCCTGCTGTCTGGGGAGGTGGTGAAGACAGATAGGACTTTGTGATGTCAAAGTAATTAGCGTGTGTTGGTTTCCAGCTGAACAAACTGGAAACTAATGATCAGGTAAATGAAGATGAAGTGCATTAGTGTAAGGATGAAGGTGCAAGGACCTTGGGGAAGAGCTTATCAAAATTTCATGGGGGTTATTTGAATATCTTACGATTTGTGCAGTTGCAAGCAATATTTAAAACTACCAAAGGATACTTCTGCAACTGTCTATTTACATGTCCTTTGCTGATATCTCTTCTGGTGAGAGGGTCAGCACTAGGGTTAAGGACATCAAACTCTCTGCTCTAAGGACTTGGGAGCTCCTTACGATTTTCACAAAATCAGAGTAGTGGATTTCCAGCTAATGGCAGCAATTTTGACTTAAATTCTGTTAAGGAATCCCAATGTACACCAAAAAGGTTGGTTTTTCCAGAGACTCTTCCCCATTTTAAGGGGGGAGGAGTTATCATAATTTGTTTTCTATGTTTGACCCATTACTGTCTCCTTTGTATTCTTAAAATATTTTATTTTTAATGTTGCTTGGTACATGTATAAACATCTTAAAATATGTGGGCTTTGCAATATAATCTGTGATGTAACAGCAGGCTTTTAAAAAGCATGGTAATTTTCTTAGTGCAGGTTTTGAGAATTGTATACATGGGTTGTGGCTGAAATATTTTTATAACCTGAAAACCTTTTTGTGTAGGTGTGTACAGCTATGCCAGTGTTTCAGATAATGCTTAATGCACCAGACCAGCTGAGTATAATTGCCACACCAACAGCAAGTGATCTGGGTGTTTCTGTAGTTAATTTTATCACATGTGATTAAATATTGCTAATTGTAATTAACTGATTGAAAAGCTAACCGGTTTACATGCTTGCTTTTCAATTATTAAAATGGTAATTTACTCCTTGTCATTTATCAGTAAACTTGTATTAATATACCAGTCTCCCACATACCTTCAAGAATAACATACCTGTGACAGCAAAGCTTTGTAATTAAAGCCTGATGGCAAAACTATTCTTTTGGCTATTTTTTAATGTATACAGCTGTCTTCTCTTTATTTCAGTTTCTTCTTTGGTGAAAAAGTGAGTGGGCTAGAATCCCTGGCAGGAATTTGTCTGTATTAATATGGCTCATCAGAGACATTATATTTAATTGGAGTGCCTGTGGTATAGTCGCAGGAGGCTGAAGGGCATTATTTAGCATTAGCAATGGCTCGTCTGGGAGTTGTGCACTAATCAAGGAGCTTGTGTGTTAACTGTAGGGATGATGGGAGTTATGACGATTATGACATGTGAGCACATGTCTGTAGGAGAACTGGACAGGCAATGAGTTAATCAAGAAATATATTAAATGGCTCCCATGCTGCTTCATTATTACTCTGTAGAATGTCAGATTGTGTATTTTAACAAAAAAAAAATAAAATTAAATCCAACAAATAGATGGTTTTGCAGGTAAATTTAATACTGGGGTTTAAACAAAGAACCTGTTTTCCTCTCTATTTTTGGAGTGAATATGTACTTCTAAGTGCTGTGATGAAAAAGAATATGTGAATACTTGATCTGAAAAATGCATTTAAACATGTGCCTCTGCAATCTGCACTCTTTGTATTTTGTCAGATGTTTGCTTTCAGGAAATGCTAATTATTTCCCACTTTGAACTGGACATTTTAACATCTTTAAACTTTTATGTACTTAATAGCCTACCCAAATATAAAACTTATTTTTAATGTTGGCAGCTTGGCTCCAAGGAAAATAAAAAAGCTAATCCTATCCACCATCAGGGTAAGATTGCAAAGAAAAATAACAAACCCACCACCCCTTACCCATAGTGCATGGGCTACTTACTTATATGCCAGGTAGACACATTCTGTGCCCAGCATGGTTAGAGGCATCCGTTTCATATCCATCATGAAATTATAAGTTAATGCTGCAAAAATCCGTGTTTAGAGGAAATTAAACTTAATAAACTGAGCTCACTTAAGTGGCTGTGTAAGCCCATAAACCAAGGGAATTATATCTGTAGGCAAACTTATCCCAGAGCTACTGGGCAGGTGAGCATATGCACTTTTCCTGCTACTGTAAGCACTGCCAAATTTATTAAAACTTTCTACCAAACTGTGACCTTCATGTAGTAACTTAATTAAAGCAGTATCATGGCTAGTACTCAAAGTGTTAACCTGTAGGAGGCAGTTATTGAAATCTATTATCTGTGGAGTCAGTACTAGTGGTCAGCAGCAGCTGAAGTAAAACTGCAAGTAAGACCCTCCCTTGGGTGCTGTGAGCTCAGCAGGTTAAACTGTCAAAGCTTCTTAAAGGATGGATAGTTAACCCCCCTGGAGTTATAGGTAAACCAATCATTTGCTGTCAGCAGGAAATATGACTTTATTTAGTGGTTGGAAGGGGGGGGAAAAGAAACCCCTAAACCTACATATGAACAGGAAAGAGGATTTAGAAGGAGCTGTTATGTGAGCATGTATGTTGCTGTGCTATGCAGATTCTCTGCAGTTTGGAAAGACCTTAATTCTAGGCTTTTTAAAAACAAGAATCTACATATTGGAGTAAACTTTATCTTATAACACTATCTGTAAAGTTGAGCTAATTTATTAGACTTGTAAATATTATTTATATATTAGGTGAAGAATGCAAAAGCTTGGACCTCTCAGATGAGAACAGATGTCGCTTTACAGAAATAGGTTTTCTTTCCTCAGTGTTTGTGCAAGTGTTGCCTGTATAGAATGTAATTATCTTTTTACTACACTAAATATCTTTAATGTTGATCAAATTCATTATATTTAAGATCTAAATGTATATATATTAGAATTTATAGGCCACAAGTATTTAGGATAACGTAATCAAACTAGTTTGATGGTGATATTTCTTGTATTTTCTGTATTTTAAGTCTTCAGAGGTGCAGATGAGGAGTGCTTTACTTTGTACTACTTAAATTCTTGCCTCCAGAAAGGATATCAGAGAAGTGATACCTTGTTATAGAAGGATGTGTAGTAGGTGTGGGAAAAGACCTGGCACTTTTTTCACAGAATTGTAGGGGTTGGAAGGGACCTCAAGAGATCATGGGGTCCAACCCCCCTGCCAAAGCAGCTCCCCAGCTCATACTGCACAGACAGGTGTCCAGACAGGTCTTGAATATCTCCAGGGAGATAGTCTCTCTCTCTCTCTAGTCTTGTTTATTGGAGCAGGAACTTTGCTTAAACTCTTGGTGGGTGGAACTTCACCATGGCCTGTGCAGGATGCTCTTTTATATATCAAGACCTCTTTCCTTAATACAGCGCACTGCTTTTGTACTAGATGTGCTTGATGGGCTGAAATAATACTATCACTAGCTAATGGAGTTCAGAAGCAGAATCTTAGTCTCTAGCTATCCTTGAATTACACACTTTCATCATAGGAAATCAGCTGGAAGGTAGAAATGTTACCAAGTAAAATACTTAATATAAGCTAAAAATCAAATGAAGGGCTTCCTTGGGGTCGTATTAGTACGGTCTTGCAAGGATGAGAAACTTTGGGCTGTAATAAAAGAAAGCCACAAGTCACTGGAAATAGTTCTGTCAGATCTGGAATGGGACCACATGAAGTCTGGCATCAGCCTCTGGTGGTTGTATTGTCCAGTACTGGTATTAGCCATGTGAAAATTTTACTGACAGGTTTACTTGTCTATTCCTGCCTGTTTGTTAGACTGTGGACAGTCCTTACAGCTTTTTGTGAGCCACCTGGTTGTCTCTACAACCCTCTTCAGGTCTATAGATGTACTGTGTAACAGCAGATAGGAACTTCACTTGATATGTGGCTCATGTTCAGCATTGTAGAATATAAATTTGTAAACTTAAGGATGTAATGGAGTACAGTGATCTCCTGAATAATGCTAATACACTTTAAAAAGTATTACACCATGAGATGAAACTGAGAAATAAATGCCTTTTTTGCTTTATTTTGCCCTGTTTAATATTATTCTGTGCAGACAAAGATCTTTGTAGATCTTTGGCCCTGGCTATTACCTAGTTTGATCCTCCTTTATGGAATATATTTTTCCCCATGTAATTCTTTATGTACTTGAGTTGGGGGCATTCTGTGACCCCTCTTACCCAGTACAGTGCAGAATCTGCTGAAGCTTTCTTTGAATACAGAGTTGCAAGTACTGTTTAACTCTGTTACAGCCCCTTTCTAAAAATGCGAGTTAGGGCAGTTTGTGGTGGGTTGACTGTGTTTTATAACAAACGCTGCTCTATTTTCTTACTACGTTTACAACAGGGCTGAGTAGCTGTCAAACAGATGGCACGAAGTGATTATACTTCTGGCATGGGCAGGGATGATTTTTTTGCTAAAAATTGTGGGGTTTTTTTTTCTGAGAAGAATTCTGCTTGGGACATTATACTTAACAAGTAGATTTCATGTGAGTTCTGGCTTACCAGTGTTCTGTGATTTCACACAGCAAGTGTGCTTGGGGCTTTTTGTCCATTTTGCAGTTTTTGTGGTCTCATTTTGACACCTGCCTCATGGAATCTCAAAGCTGGCTTGTGTTTCAAAATAAGATTTTTGAGGGTAGAAAACCTAGGATGTATTTTTATATATTTTTATATAGAGGACTCTCTTCAAAGTTGTCCTATAAATTAATACTAATTTTACTACACTGTCAGAAAAATAATTTTCTGGTAGAAGTAACAATTTTATTGAAGAGCTAACAAAACATAACTTTTAAGAAATCTGAATATTCACATTACTGGAATTTTTAAGAAAAAATGCTCTCCTTCTGTGAATGCTGTGTAATAAAGTGAATCTTTAATAAGGCATTTGTAAGTAGTAAAAACTCCATTCTTATCATACCCAGCATAAGCTTGTATTTTAATTTTCAGGTTTCCTGACTGCTTTAATACTTAACCTTAGTGGAACCCCCCCACTCTCTAGGTACTTGAAAGTGATTAAGGGGTGTGTGTCTATACATATATATGTGCATTTTTTTCATGATGGATTTATATTGTATAGACATAAAGAAAATTTTCTGTCTTTTAGAAAACATACACTGAAAGCTGCTTATCCTTAAAGTATGATGTAATTTTGGGAATTTTCTTTTATGAATTGACACTTTAGATTTGGCTTCATATATCTAAACTTCTCCAAGAATAAAATATTCCTGAAAGAGCTGTTTGTGGTCTCTGGTCCCCTCTCATTCATTCATTCACTCACTGCATTGGGTAAAATGATTGTGTGGCTGGGAGATAGCTTAACTTGCTGATCTGACAGAAGGTTAATTTCCCCTCCCCTTAGATTACTTTTCCACTGGGTCTGTTCAGCTCATTGATCTGTCTCAGCAGCACTGTAATTGCTAGAGATGAATGTGGAGGAGGAGAGTTTGGGGTGGGATCATTCTTTGAGTGGCAACTTGAATTTCCATAAAGTGAGGCTCATTGTGAAACTTCGTGTCTCAATATATGGTTCACTTTCAGCCTGGAGTTGGGCCCCATTGGGAAGAACTTAATTTGCTGTAGGGTCTGTATCTTGCATTTCTGATTTTTTTTTTTTTTAGTGCTTCTGCTCCAGAATATGTTGCTTTGAGCTGATGTCCATACCCCCTCTCTCACCTTTCTTTTAGATATTGTTGTGTAGCTGAAATGTCAGGTAGCTGTGAATTCACCTTTTTGTTTCTGTGGGCTCTTCTCTCAAAGCTGGAACTGATTTCAGGGGTCCCTGAAACCCACCTCTGGATGCTGGAAGCAGTTTCTTCAGTCCATCCAGCTGTGGGCAGGCAGAGTTGGAGGTTAGTCAGGAACCTTGTCTGAACAGTTATGTACTGTTTTCATCCATCTGAAAGAGGAACTCCATTGGAATTAAGCTGACAATGCTAGACAGGAACATGATACCAACGCAGTCTATGTGTTGCTTTGTAATGTGGCCGAATTTAAGCTCTTTTTTGTGACTCCCATATGTCTTGGGATACCTAGCTTGATTAAGAACAAAGCCTCTACTGTATGAAGTTCTGTACACACTTGCTACCCTTGCTACCACATGGCATTATTTTCTAGACCTGCCTGACTGCTAGTTTTCCATCTCCCATCTCTTAGTAATTTAGAAAACAAAATAATGTCCATCAAATGCATTCCATGGTGAGCTTGTTTTGGGGAGAAAACAAGTAGGAAAAAGAAACAGCATGAGAAAGATCTGTCCTATTGCTTTGCTAATGTGCTTAGAAAGCTGAGATTCCATGAGGAAAAGACTGACATGTGGGTGCAGATTTGTTTGAAATGCAAAGAGACTAATAAAAACACTGTAGGGCACTACTGTTTTGTTAACATCACAAAAACTTCATTCTTTAAAAAAACCCAAACAACCAACAACCCAACATATAAAGCTCAAAATCGCATACACTGCAAAGATGAAACTCTAGCATCCACACAGAGCAGAGTGGACTGATCTAAACATGATGAATGGCTCAACTGTTGCAACAGATGGAGACTCTTGCTTTGGTAAACAGTTTCAGTAAGTCTTATCCCAAGTTGTTAGGAGAATTTTACTTCTGAGCATACACTGTTTCTCCTGGAGACTTGCTCCAGATAATGTACTCCAAAATAAAAAAGCCTGTAGAGGTATGAGTGCAGTTGCTGGCTTGCAGACTGTTTCTTCTAAATCAGCAAATGTTGGTTTGAGTGGCAGTGCTGCCCCTAGTCCTCACTTGGGTGAGGAAACTTGGTAGCTGCCTGCTCCCTACCAAAGGGAGCTGTGAGTGGGAGAGGAGGAATACTTTTCCATCAAGATCGAGAGGTGTTTTGCTGTTGATGCAATCAGTTGAATTAGTGGGACATTGTGTTTTTTCCCCTCCTGATTCCTCTGCCTCTGTTAATCCTGCAGTTCGTCCAAAACTAGATTAGTAAACAAGATGACCATTGATGTACCTCTTTTCACTTCTACCAAGAAAGATTGCTTGTTCCTGGCTGGTGTTGACTAGATCATGTGGAACCTTGTTAGACAAACTAACCATATCATTCTGCTAATTTTTTAATAGCAAACAACTTACTCTGCCTATTAACTGTGACAGACTAGCTTTCTTTGTCTTAAGTTGTTTGAACATAAAAAGCAGTTAAGCAACCTTTGTACTTTGGTTATCTGCAGGTAGACTTCATAGGCTAAAGACCTTGTTTTAAGAACATTTGAATTGTTCTGAACAGAAGCCTGTAGAGAAAAGCTGCCCTAGGAAAAAGTCCAAAAGACTGGAGAGAGACACCATACCTCTGATTTTCAACCACCACTCTGGCTACTAAGCCTAATTATATGGTCTTCCCAACGTTCAGGTATTCAGAGCAGGCTAAATCCTCAGATCTCTGGTCTTAAGCTTGTATGAGGCACTACGTTACTAGTTCTTGTTGTTTCCTATTTTGAAGGGTAAAGCCTGGTGAGCACTTCCAACCAAGTTCTGCTGGAGACACTTCTATCCCATCAGTGTTCTAGAAAGTGTTTGGTTGGGAAGTTATCTGCCCAAGAGTAAGCATAAAGGAAAAAGCTTTAGGAGTCCAATTAGTTCTGGAAGAGTTGAATTATTATCTGTAATGTCTTCAGGGCTCTGGAGGCATTTATTCCCTTGTCCCTGCAAACACAGGTCAGTTATTACTGCATGACAGCCTGAGCATGGTCTGTTTTTTCACTGTACTAGTGATGGGTCCTCTAGCTACAATAGGGAGTCCTTTCCTGATGATGAGGTCTTTGTCAAGTAAAATCACGTGGCTTTTTAGCAGCCACCAAAGTTCCAGTGCTTCATTCATGGGTAAGAATGTTGAGATCTCTTTTAATATTAAAAAAATAATGTTTAAGTGAGAATGTGAACAGAGAAAAATCTTTGTGCTGAAAAATGCGTTCTCTTACGCTTGGTTAGAAATGTGGTCTCCCTTGCCTGCTTGGTGTTTCTCTTTTTAAAGACTGTCCAGTTCAACCTGGATCCTTGCAGTTTAATTTTAGTTGAAATCTGTGGATTTCTTGAGGGCTGCTAACTAGGGGAGGCTGTTGCTGTTTTCAAGTTTTAAGTAGTTGGCAAAACAAAGGGCAGGCCAGGAGTAGAGGAACGGGTTCTAATTTTTCTTTTCTTGGCTGGTGTCTGTGAACCCAGTCCTGCAGATGCCAACAGATGGGCTGCTTTGAGAGTCATAGCAGACTTGGAGAGGACTCTAAATACCTTACACCAAATGTTTGAAGGCCACTGAAGAGTTCATTACCTTCCTCTTTGCAATACTACTTGTGGGCCATCAAATTAAAAAGATGTTTTAGAATAGGCTTAGAGAAATCTGCTTATGCTGACTCTGTAGGTTGACTTGTTTATTTGCATAAATTTTTATTTAGCTTTTTGAAATGCTGAGTAAAAATAAATGTGGAAAAGATGGGATAGTTATGCTATTTATGGCTTTCACAGTTCTGCTTTTCATGTGGCTTAGAAATGTTTCCATTATTTCATTTTAGGGTTAAATGCTGTAATCGTGTGGCAGTATTTCTTTGCAGATAGCACTTTGAAGGCTGTATGAATGCCACACGCTCACTATGTGCACAGATTTATTGTATTATCGGTGTGTGTATTTTAATGTGAAGCTACTGAAGACAGTTAGGTCAGATGAAAGATGTGTTTTTGGCACAGCAGTAAATTTGAACCTTTTTTGCATCCATTTGATTTTTTTTTTAATTCAAGACTGTTCAATGCCACAGGCTTTTTGTTCTGTTTTGTCTGTCTCTTTTGACAGCGGTGCTGGCAAGATTTGAGGTGGTTGGTTTTTTTTTTTTAGCTACCTTACAAAGGATTTACTCATTAGCCCTATTTTATGGGTTGAGCTAATTGTGATTTGTCTTGCTGAGCGGTATTATGCAGTTTGGGCCAATTAAGTGAATCCACTTACACCAACGGATGTTGTTCCAATGTGTAATATTGATTTGAGCTATAAAAGGAGAATGACTTGTTTGATTAGATTTCTTTGTCTAAACAATGCTCGATCTTATCTAGTGTACCAAACAGAAGTGTTCTCTTCACTGAGGTTTTCTTAATTGCTCCTTAGGTTTGATTAACTCTGTACATGCAGATATAACAGTTTCCCTTATATATAAATTCTGAAACAGTACAGAAAAATTGAGGGGGGGAAAAAATGTGCCTTGCAACTCGGTATAACTGTCTCTGCTGCATGAATATCAACTTGTGTTGAGACCTGGGGACGTGTAGGGTGAGCTGCTCTGAAAAACTGGGACGCTGGGGAATCCCGACATTCACCTCCTCGGAGATGGAGGAGTGGGGGGAGTGAGAGTGTGTGTGTGTATGTGTTAATTAGGCTTTTACACTGAAGTAAATGGCATCTGTCACATGATAAACATCAGAAACTGCTGAAGTGTATAAAATCATCTGTGGATACGATGTGGGTGATATTGAGCTCCCTGTTAGGAAACACACTTAGATGTATTTGATTTTTGTTCCTCTGTTGGCTCTCGTGACAAAGTCAGCCCTTTACTATTTGGAACTAGTAGATGAGACTCACAAGTGCTTTCCCCCCCTATTTCTTTTCTAATGTCACGAATCAGATCCACAAGAAGGTAATAAACTCAGGAGATGCTGAATAATTATAATACTAGGGATCTGTACATTATCTTACTGTCTGTTTATATAGATTGCCTATGCACTGAAAATCAGTGTTAGCTCTTTGCCTTAAAACTTTTCATATATTCTGTTTTCATGCTGAGAAAACTTTCCTGTGTTTAGATGTTGAGGGGCAAGTGTGACTTGTTTGTAACACAGACTTCAACTAGCAATCTGCAGCAGCTGAATGACTGCTGGAGAAGGTTACCTTGCGTCTGCTGCGTTAAACAGAACATCTCTAGGAGTGCTATGTATATTTTAGGTAGCAAGCTATTTATTTTGATCTGGAAATGATTATTATTTGAGATACAGGTTAGATTAGGAGGATAATTCAGGAAATTAGGAGTATGGCTGGGCAGTAGAGCATGCTGCTGTCAAATGAGTACATGTGCCACCCTCCTGGGTAAAGGAGAGCTGATGTAATCTAGGTAATTTGGGTACTGACTAGCTCTGATTCAGCATAGTCGTTCTAAATCGGGTTATCTGCTGCAAAGTGAATATTGAGTATTTCTGTGGTGCTTATATGCAGAATTTTGGGTTATGGGCATGTTTCTCTTCTGGAATATAATGCCAACCAAGCCCTGGCACCGAATCTGTGTGTTAAATCCTTCTGAAATGCTGAAACATAATGTAGAAGAAGGATCTCCAAAACCACTCGCTGAACTGTTATTACCCCTTACTGCATTCTCCACTTGGAGCTCCTGCAGCCTGGAATGGTGCTTGGAACGAGTCCAGTCCGAAAATGGCTGGCTAATCAGCCCTGATGGTCTCCTTGCTTTATGTGCCTGTTTGCTGGGAACGTGGTACAGAAACACAAAGCTGTTCCCGTGTTAAGATCCAGCAGGATTTATGGCTTGAGGTGCCTTCCCATGAAGGTGGCTCCTGGACCTAAACTGGCTTTGGGAACAGGTGGCTGTTTTTGTGCAGTTTGCTTCTGGATGAGTAACCTGCATGGACTTGAGCTAGTTCTTGCATCTGCATGTGGTCATAAAGAATGATGCAATGAAATCATCCTTGTTGTTCAGTTTCTGTCCAGTTGTCTTTGTACCTTAAACCAAGAGCAGCTCACACTATTTAAGAGCATTCATTCAGATGTTGTTCTGCTAGGTAGGACTTGTTAAATCCAGATCCAGAGTGTTACTTACTTGTCAGAGGCTGTGATGCGCTGGTTGGGTGTTTGCAACTGATTTGTGTTTGGATTTCCAGAGGTGTAACAAACCTGTACAGGGTTTTGGATGACTAAACATTGCCTCTATATTGTTTTTTAATTAGGTGGCAGTTCTGTAAAATGATTCAGTAGCTTTTGGTAAATCCCTGGTCTTAACTTCTGTTGATGCTGCACCATAATGAGCCCTGATGAAGTGTACTTCAAATGCACGAGCTTTTCAGAAATTAGACTGCTTTTACACAGATAAGATGTTTTTTCATGATTTTCAGTTGTTTGCATTCTCTAACATAACAGGTCCTTGTAGCTCCTTGAAATGTATCTTCTGAGGCACAGGTAGCCCAGTACAACTAAAACTTGCAGTATAAACCGTTTAGCACTTTTAAGGTTTGTCTGCTTTGCCAGCCTTTGTTGTTAGCCATTCATGCTTGAGATTGCAGGGTCAATTCTAATATTTATGAAGGAATTGCATTTTTTCTTTCCCAAGAACCTCCTGGGACTTGCTGCTTTGTTTTGTTGACATTGTTTTTGTAAACTAAAACAGAAAAGGGAGAGAGAAGTTAATCTGAAGTTTTAGCTGTAGTAAATTAGGGACAAGTGTTGGCTGCTTAGGCTTCTGTGATTTAAGTTGAGCACTAAGTGACCTTGAATTTGAGAATGACTATTTGAAATATGTAATGCATGTGGAGGGGGGAGTTACTGGGTTTATCCAACTATCTAGAAATGTTGAATTCACTATAAGTCAGCTTCTGCAGAGAAGAGTTCACTTAATTGTGTGTACCATTGTAGCTGTAGGTAGAAAGCTGAAAGATCCCACTGTCATGTAGATTCAAGCAGTGATTTTGTAATTACTTACTAGTAATTATGGCTAGTGTAATTACTTTAATGGTATATTTTAAATTCTGTAGCATATTTGTTACGTTATCTGGAGTATTCTTTGTGAACTACAGCACCCTTCGAAGTGATGCTGAGAAGGGGAATTGTCATCATGAATTACTGAGAAGAGGTCCTGTATTTCCAGACTGTATGTGGACAGGTTTAATCATATTTATGAAAAAGTAGATAGAAGGATCCAGAGATTGAAGAGCTGTCACTGGAACCTGAAAATCTGAAGGCTTTGAACTAGTGGAGAGGAACCTGTAGTAAGGTAAATAAGGAGAAATGCATCTGCCTGATTTCAGGGGAATAAGGGAAAGGAAGAGTCAACTCCAAAGCATTCACGTAACAAATGTTTTGGGGTGGGGGGAGAAGTGCACAAGACTGTTTATACGTGTAAAATTGATGGTGTTGCAGTTACCTTCTGTGGCTACTTTTGGTACTGGTAGGCACTGTTGGTGTCTCACTGTGAGAAGTGTGAGGCTTTTGTCTTCATACCTAAAAATACCCAACTATCTTTAGTCCTTTTCTCTAAGAAAGCTTTTAGTTTTGTAAAATGCACATGCTTAACTGTGCTTAAGCTTGAATAACTTGCTTAGATGTATAAAACACTTTAGAATTCAAAACAACAGCTTTAAGCATACAAATTGATCATGCAAATAAGGGTATCCATGGGCCATGCTGTTTCTTGTACTTACTGCTTCAGGAAGGATGACAGACAGGCTAATCTTGATGGCATTTGATCAAAATAGATTACTGACTTAAGTTGCTGAGGTGTACTTACTAAAAAGCAATAAATCCTGCTGCGTGATTGTCTGTGCTAGTGCTTAGGGTTTTTTTGTCTTATCTTGTTTTTAATATGAGGCTAATGGTGTAGTGGGAAAATTAAACCACCGTGACTTTACAGAAGTAATATATACGTGGTGATTCCAGGAGGTTATACAGACTCCTGGATACTTAAGTATACATCAGATTCAGCAGCTATTTAGGAGTTCCTCCCCAAAAAAGAACTTGGCAAGTTAATTTTCCTTAGGGGTGGTAGGATTAATTTTTGTGAAGTTCAGGAAAGTATCAATAAAAACCAAAGAATAAAGTAAAATGCTTAATAAGTGACTCCTGTGATAGTTAAACATGTTTGTTACACTTACCTGAATATTTATTTCTTAATGTGTTACTCAAAATAGGGTTCACTGCTTGTCATTGTTTCTAGATGACTTTTTCTGGCCTTGTTTCTTCTGAATAATCCCAATAGTGTCTGCAGCTAGAAGTACTTACAATCTTAGCTCCTCATACTTGACATGCTGCTTGCAAATAAAATTCCTTACTGCAGAGAACAAAAGTATTTGTTCATAAACTAAAAGTAGTTTAAGCTTCATGTAAGTGAATACTGTTTTTCTGAAATAATCCCCTTTTAAAACAATGTGTGCTCTGCTTCAGATGCAGAAGGTAGCAAATATGTCATAAAAGTATCTGAAGATTGGTAGGCATTGAAAATGACAAACTATCAGTGTAAACAAGACTTTACTGACATGTAACTTACCAACTCATATGGTGGCACGATTTCTTAAATACATACTGAAATGGAGTTTACAAAAGGGGAGAGCAGAATGAGAGGAAAAAAAAAATCTCTATTTCTTGGGACTGGATATCTTAGTTTAAAGGAAAAGCATTCTGAACTCTGAAGACCCATCTAATTAAACTTTTTAAACTACTTCTTCAAGGTAAGTGTGTGTACCTTCTAAGTAGATGGCTTAAACTCCAAACTTCAAACTTCTAACTTCAAACCTAGCTATTATTCCTGGTAAAACACTGGAAAATGTTTGTTCCTTTTTGATAGTTCAGGTTTGACTAAAAAATGTCTGGCAAATGCATATAAATGAGGATACAATGGATTAGGACTCAAACATGAGCCTGCTTAAATAATTCTCAAGATTTTCTGGTTCATGTGTAGTGATATTGAACTCTTTAGTCATAGGCTTTAATTTGTGCATGGTGCTGATCTGATGCTGTGCAGGGACACTCACTGCATCCCTTCATTCAATTCACTCTAATTATCCCCAACTTCCTGGGGAGCCTGCTTAGAACTGGTCATGAATGTTTGTTATTAAGTATTAAGATATTAGACTACCCTGGTTACATGTAACAAAGTAGTTTTTAGTCTGCATTTACATATTGATGGTCAGTATAGGAAGCTGAAATTATATTTGTTGTGATTTTATTTAATAAAATTCAGTAGAATATGTTGGAATCATAAACCATCTTGACAGTGACTTAAGCTTGGAGTGAAATGAAATGCGATTTAATGTTATTGTGCGAGTTCCTGTATCTCAGCGCTGGTGATTTCAGTGTGTGTTTTAGAGTGGGTATGGCATGTAAATTATCTTTGAAACAATCAGATTTGTGTGCATATTTCAGGATGATGGTAATTATTTTTGCTGGGAGCATCTGTTAATGCAGAATATTGCCTCTTCAGGTTCACGTGAAAATGGCGGACGAAGCTGTCTGTGTTGGCCCAGCTCCCACCAGCAAAAGCTACCTCAACATGGATGCCATCATGGAAGTCATTAAGAAAACCAGGGCCCAAGCTGTGAGTCTGAATGAGTCTATCTGCTGCAGCTGTTTCATATATAGAAAGCAGAAAAGCCAGAGTTTGTGTGTTGTTTTTTTTTTTTAAAAGGTGTGTGTGGGGGAAGTGATTGAATATGCTATTCCAGTTAGTTCATGTCACATGAGTTAAATGTGTCCGAAATCGCTACTGGAAATCAAAGGCTTTGTAGCATCTGGCAGCACTGGTCGTTGATCCTGCAGGTGGCTGCTGGATTCAGCTTTCACACCAGGGAGCAGCTTCAGTTCATTTCCAAATTTGCTGGGGGAAAAAAAAAAAAATCCCAATTAGTTTTGAGCACTAACCCTTTATATGCCATAATGGCTTTTTTTTTTCTGAACGTTTTACAAAGTCTGTCCAAAAAAAGGGCTTTAGCTTAAACTTAGCATGAATCACTTTTTAAATGACACATGTTTCTTGCAGGAAGGTAAGGTAAATGGTGCATGCCATAATTATTTTTGATTCAGTATGTTTACAAAATGCATGGTAGCTTATATGTGTAAATATTGGTTGTTCTGCTCTTCTCCCATCAAATTGGCCAGAGATTCAAAGCTTAATGAGGATTGGTCGGAAAAACTACTATGTAGTCAAGTTCACATGCCTGATGTTCTTTGTTCTGTTGGTGAAATAAATGTGGTGTTCAGAGGTACTGTACCCAGGGAGTTTATTTAAAAAACGTTTGATGGGTGTGCTTGAGCAACACTACCCTGGAACAGTTTGGATCAGCATTTTAATTTCTTTCAAAGAAGATATTTTGGTATAATACTTCCAGGGGTCAAAAACTTTAATGTAAAGAAAAGACTGTTTCCTTCCCTCTGAGATTCTGAGTATGGAACCCAATTGTCCAGGCTCATTAAAAAGGAAATTGAAGAAGTATAAGCCGTTTTCTCAGAGCATGTGGGACCAAGAATCTTATGTAAATTACAAAAAGTAAAACAAAAGCTTTCTCACACTCCTCTCAGTATACCCCTAGGTGTATATTGGGGTGTGAGTAGCAAACCAGGCATGCAAAGATCCTAATAAGGCAATAAACTCTCTTCTCCAGCAAGGGTCGCTGGAGGTAGGAGGCTAATGATTGTGGACCTTAAGATCACTGTTGTAATGAGTGCTAGAAACATTTTGGGGTGAGAAGGGCTTTAATGGTTGCTGAGAAGTGTGGATGAGTTGGGTATGTGGAAGTCTGCAATGAGACAAGTGGCAAAAAGAAGTTAAAAAGAGCAGAAAGCAAAATGCCAAGGGAGTATAATCAGCACCTTTCTCCCAGGTCGAGTGAGGAATGTGCATTTCAGGAATGGCAGTTCAGCTAGTGAGTCTTTATCTGTCCCAAGTCAAACTGTAAATCAATGTGTTAAGACAGCTTCTTAAGGTATTCAACTAATTTAAATACTTGGTGGTCTACTTCACCTTCTCCTGAGCCTGAAAAGTTGCTAGAAAAATTGATGTCTGACTTTGGAACTCAATCAGCTTAATTTTTAATTTTTTCCCCCCAAGGTACACCCAGGATATGGATTTCTTTCAGAAAATAAAGAATTTGCTAGACGTTTGGTAAGTTATTTCTACTTGTTTGGCTGTGAATGGTGCACTAGGGGACATTCCAAAGTATTTGGGTGAATTAAGATACCAACCAATTCAAGGCAGATCTAAGAGACACCTCATGATAGGATCTCCTGTATGCTTTCTGTGCATGTGGATTTCATGCATTTTGAGGGCAGCCTGTGGTGATGTTTTGTTTGTTGTGGGTTGTTTGGTTTTTTTTTTGAAAAGGGGAGGTGCCTGTTTGTAAGAGCTTTACCAAGGTTGTAAGAACCTTTTTGGCATTTTCACTTGTGCCTGTCTGTTTATGAGGCTGCTCTGTAAAACTGGGTCACTGAAATGATCTAGGTTAAAAGTATCTGTTTTTAAGTGATCATTTTGGTGGTTCATAGCACAGCTGGTGAACAGCTGTATCAGCAGCCCTGAGAAGGTACTGAACTGCACTTTCAGGATGGGAACAGAAAGCTGTTTAAAAAACTGGCTTCTCTGCTGGAGGTCACATCATGGAGCTGTATTCTCTGGAAGGACCAAAGAGAGTCAAGAGGGTGCTGTTTTCACTTTGGGTCTGAATTAATAGAAGTTATTGTTCACAACCTCTTTACTTCAGTGGGGTTTTTGTATATCACAAAGTGATACATGTCTGTTTTATGGGTTTTTTTATTATTTTTCAAAAACTCTCCTGCAGCTGCTTATAAACTTGAGCAGTGCTGGGAGGAAGTTATGTGCACAATATTTGAGCAAAATCCTGAGTGGGTACTGTATGTGTAGTCACTGGAGATCATGTGTTACTGTCTATTGGTACTACATGAAAATTTCCAGTTAAAAGCTGTTGCAGCTGCCAACTTTGGTATGGAGCAAACGAGCCATAGAGCTGAAAAAAAAGTCTTGTTTTGCAGGCAATAAGATAAATTTGTTGCTGGTTTTGAAAGTGATTTGCACCTTTTTGATTCGGGGTAAAACCACAGATGAGGATTGTGATGTTTTGTTCTTAGTGTTTGTGGAATAGCTCAGTTTCCCCATCTCTTCCTTGACTGACTTTGTCCCTTCTGGCTTGAGTTCTAATTATAGTGTTGACCTTTACTGTTTATGCACGTCAAGGAGATTTCTTTAAAAATGAAATCTGAAGTTTTTATACTTCTCAGTTGCTTTTTTAAAAAGCCCTCAAAACCAAGTGCAGGTTCTGTGTGATGCTGAATACATCCTGCTGGTTGCTGAGTGGTGCTGATGTTAAAGTTGAAAGGAATTCTAAACACTTGGAGTTTTCCAGGATTTACCAAATCTGGGGTAATCTCTTACATGTTATTTTCATGCAGTTTAGCAGCTTTCTTATCACTCTTTTGCTTCATGTGCAGAGCCTTTTTTAAGAGGGAAGATTCCTGGGTTAATTTATAACAAACTGTGTTCCCACTAGATTGGACCAGCAGGATAACTAGCTTTAGTTGGCAGTTCCTGTTTTCAATAATAAATTAAAAATAAAACCAATGAAACAGAAGTGCTTGCTCATGCTATTTTGCTCTATGCTTTGCTGCCAAAGTTTGAAATTTGATAGTTATTACTCTAAACTGGGCACATTTCCTAGTAATCTGGTTATTATTTGGTGATGTAAATTACAATATTGGTGGCATGACAATCTGGAACACCTTTTTTTGGCAGAGTTAAGTAGAAATAGAGGAAGTACAAACATTCCTGTAGTTCCCCTCTCCCTTTCTATTTGTCATTTTTTCACTCAAATCCTTGGAACAGTGAATTCCTGGAATAATGTGGTGAATAGAAACATGTTCAAGTTTGGGTTGGTGCTCCAGTCTCAAAATAGCTGTTAATTATCTTTCAGAGACCCAGTGTGTTCTGTTCTCATAGAAATATAATGTTGTGGTTTAACCCCAGCTGGCAGCCAAGCCCCACACAGCTCCCCCCCGGTGGGATGGGGGAGAGAATCCAAAGAGTAAAACTGAGGAAACTCCTGGGTTGAGATAAAGACAGTTCAATAGGTAAAGCAAAAGCTGCACACACAAGCAAAGCAAGACAAGGAATTCATTCCCTACTTCTGGTGGGCAGGCAGGTGTTTGGGCATCTCCAGGAAATCTGTAGGGCTCCATCACACCTGGCTGTGACTTGTGGAGCCAAGTGGCATCACTCTGAATGTGTTGTCATCCCCCTTATATTCCTTCTTCCCCCAGCTTTATATGCTGAGCATGATGTCATACAGTATGGAGTATCCCTTTGGTCAGTTGGGGTCAGCTGCCCTGGCTGTGTCCCCTCCCAACACCTTGTGCACCCCCAGCCTGACAGGTTGACTCCTGTCCTTACCTCTGCCATCAGAGTGGTTCCAAAGAATGTTTATCAATACAGTGGTAGGTGCTTTATAAATATATATATATATATTTTCATGGTGGGGTGAGGAGCAGCCAAGGCCCTGGATCTGTGCAAGCTCTGCTCGGCAATAGCTAACACATCCCTGTGTTATCAGCACTGCTTGCATCACCAATCCAGAAGATGGCCTGTACCAGTGGCTATGAAGAAACTATTCCAGCCAAAAACCAGCAAAATAAACCAAGGCAGTTCTGCTTTGCTTTCTGAAATGCACCATGTGGAGTCTCAGTTAAGACATAACCATACTTCCCTCTGAGACAGTGGATTGAGAATATCAAACCCTGAGTAAGAATTGGTGAAATGATCTGTCTTTTTATCATGGGGGCTGCTTATATATATATTTTTTTTTTTTTTTCAAAACACCCTGAATAATATGTTGAGGAAAACTTGCCTGCTCTTTGTTTTCTTAAACCTTTAGCAAATGTTATAAAACTGTTGTGATGGGTATTTGTTCTGTTTTCTCCCTGTCCCATTCTTTGCCCATGCACTGTTTTGTTCTCCTGTGCTAACAACAGTGATGAAATTTGGGAAATGTGTGTTTATTTCCTGATGTCCACCTGTACTTTTAAAACAAGCTTACCTGGCTTTGGAAGCAAAACTACATGAAACTTTTTAAACTTGCCAGTGTGTCTGTAAGAGCAGTAATGAGTTGAAAGCAAAGCTTTGTCTTCCATTAACACATGGAGAGTCAGTTCATGTGTAATCCCCCTGTGAGTGATTTGAACAGAAGCGTGTCGTCTTGTTCATGATTGCCTAAATGATTCTTGGGATAGCACACAGCTATGGTCAGGCCTAGTGAAGAGCTTGGTGGGTGCATTTAGAATATTGAAAGTTACTAGTCTTTAGTAGAAATACCTAATTTTGTTCTCTCAGAATAGGGGAGAGCATGAGTAAAGGATCTGTTGTTTCCTAAACAATTTTGGAAAAGCAATGGGTGGGTCAATATCTGTGTGCTGTTTGTTGTAATCCAAGAAAAAAGTTGGTGCATTCAGCCGCCTCTTCATTTGTGCTTATTGTGGTTGCTGTGGATGACTGACAGAAAGGGGATTCTGTCAAAGGTTTCCTAAGGTCAGCTTCTGGATTGTTATATTAACATGAGATCTGTTAGAAAAACGTTTTAAGGAAATGCTGGTAACACAGTTATTAGGCAGAACAACGACACGTGGCTTGGTGCAAGTGAATGTAGCTCCTTAGAATCTCAACTTGCATTCTGATTTTAAGTCAGAAGTTTTAGCTATCCACCTTGGAGCTCTTGGTGTGCTTTGTTAAAATGATCTGTGCACTCAAGTTGGAAAATTGAGTGCCTAAGTTGTTACTTGTAGTTTATGCATGGAAATGTTTGCACATTAGCAGTTTGCTTCCTTCGAGGAATAATCCCACAATAAATCTTCAGGGGCAGTTAAAATCTGTTGTTGTATTGGAAAAGAGTTAAAAAATTAAAGAAATTGCTAATAACTTTTGCCAAATGCTGTGCAGAGCTGCAAGGATGATTTGTTCCTTCGTGTATTAGAAGAATTTGCAGGTATTTAAGTTAGCTTGCTTTATGTTTCCCATTATTTAAAAGGAATGCATATCCTTTCTGAGAAGCCCCCTCTCACCTCTTGCCTCTGAAATTTGGCAAGCAGAAAGCCCTGAGACTCAGACGTGCCTTCTGGTTGGCCTATCCTTGGAAGTTTGTTTTCCTGAAACTGCCATTTTCCTTCCCTTGCTTGCAGACCCTCCAGGGCAGCTGCTGCCATGGGGGGGTGGGAGTGTTAAACCAGGTCTCTTCGTGTGTGGAATACTTTGGGGTTGGTCCATGCTCCCAGTGCCTCTACTTCTTCCTTTTCTTAGCTGGGTAAAGAAGGAAACGGGTTTAAAAGTGTGTGGCTGGGTTGCATGGTTGTTATTCCCGAGTCAGTGCTGCTTCCTGCAGTCTAGCTGATGTTAGCAGCAAGTAGGGGTCTTACTCCTGTCATTGAGGTTTTGCATCTTCTCACTCTCTGTTAATGGTTAGAAGCCTAAACCTAGATAGACTTACTACTTTTGTACGTGCTGCATTATGGTGTATTTTCCCCAAGAAACCTATGAAATTTGTGCATAAAAGAATCTCAAAATGATCAGAATTAAGGTTACAAATGCAACCCTTACTCTGGAATATTCTTCTTTTCAGCAGCCTTTTCTTGCAGCCTTGACACTCTTATTTCATGAGGCAAAAAAAAAGCTGCCTGCCACTACCCTCTGCCAAAGTCCCCTTCCTGCAATAGAAGCCATAAACATAGTGGGATAAAAGGATTCAATTTTGGAATAAGACATGGACCTCTTTGGAGTTCCTAGTGAAACCTGTTTTTATACATCTTTTGTGCCCTTTTAGTGACTACTGTTCGGCATGACTAAGGGGAGAACAAAGCAGCCAGCACTATTTATCTTTACCTTTGAAGCTAGATTAACATTCTTGGTGGAATTAAAAGTTACCCAACAATGTATTGTCTGAAATAAATGGGGAAACAATGTGTATGGAAATGATTGATCGCATGTTTGTAAATGGCCTTGAGTTTGTGAATGAAAAGGTAAAACAAAGAACAACATATGTCATCCCCTGTAAGGGGACACAGGTCTGACCTGCAGAGAACTTTGTGCAGGTGGATCCATAGCCCTGCACACAGCCAATTATGGGATTGCCACCTTTTAAAATGTAAACTCTCAATGGCAGCAGCGTTCTCTTACAATTGCTGTGCACGGCTTTGGTATTTGTAAGCAGATTGTGAAGTGCCTTTATCATGAGTCAAGGGAGGCTACATGTTTTGAGAATCATTTTAGTATGGTTCTCATGCTGTTCCCACATGCATTGGCTTCTTACCTGGTGATTCCAGCGACTGGTTTGCAGTTTGGAAAGCACAGATGCTTACCTGGTCATTGGAAAAAGGCAGCAGCTTTGGAAGCTTGGTGTCAAGAAGCTGCTTAAGGCACAGAGGGAGGGTGTCCTTCAAGGAGGAGTAGGCCTGTCAGAGCTGTTAAGGTGGGTTTCTTCTGTCTTGCAATGCCCAGTATGTCACTGCTTGCCAAAGGCTTTAAGCTGAAAGAGGCCGGGTTTAGGTTGGACATTAGGGAGAAGTTCTTTATTGTGAGGGTGGTGAGGCCCTGGCACAGGTTACCCAGACAGGCTGTGGAAGCCCTCTCCCTGGAGGCATTTAAGGCCAGGTTGGATGGGGCTTTCCGCAGCCTGGTCTAGTGTGTGTGTGTGGGATGGGTTTGAACCCATTGCAAGGGGTTTGGAACTAGATGATCTTCAAGATTCCTTCCAACCCAAAGCACTCTGTGATTCTAAAGCAGCAAAGTGCCTGCTACCACTGCCTGTGGTGCCTTAAAGTGCTCTGTCCATTGGAGACTGTGCCTCTGCTCGGTGACAGGGGTTGGGTGATGAACTTGTCTGGGTGAACAGGTCACCAGTCTGCCCCCCAGGAAAACTCTGCATGTGAATCTGTAATACTCATGGTTGGCTGCTGTTCTGAGGCAGAATGCTTCTAAATTAAACTCTGTTATAGAAAAAAAAATAATCATCTGCAGCTATGAGGTTATGTGAAATCCATGGGAGGGACAAATAGTGCATGTGTTAAATCATGTCCAGTTTGTCAGACAGTCCTCTGCTGGTGCATATGAACTAGGAAAAAAAAATAGTCATCTGAACTACTTGCTTAAGGTCTCCTAGTGTGGAAAGCAGGAAGGCTGAATTATTCCTTTACAGTATGAAACCTCTAGACCTTTGCTAAAAGGATATGATGCCTTACAGTGTGTTACCATTGTCCTGTTAAAGATTGCCTATGCTACAGAACTCTTGTTCAACCTCAGAATCTTTATCTTGAGCAGCTGCTGTATACAGCAAATGTGTCTTCTCAAGTGCAGGCTTTTATCTACACTTAAAACCCCAAAACAAGCTACAAAACTCTTGGTATTAACTCTATCCCTTCTGAAACCAGGACACCTTTCAAGTGCAGCACTTTGGCATGATTATTAGCACATGTGGTTCTGTGAAGAATGAATTTGTGGAGTCCTGATTTGTAAAACTGGATTATTTCTTGACTTGCATTGATTATCACTGCAGCACTTACTTTCAGGCTTGCAGGAATCCTTCTCATTGCTTCTCAGATGCTTTGTTCAGTTCTTCTGCTGTTGTGTTTTATTCTTGCTATCAAAACTTCTTGCTCTGTTTCCACAGTTGCAATTGTCTTAACTGCTGTATGTTTCCTTGGCAGTAACAGGAGGCTTGCAAGTGTAATGCTAGATGATTCCCTTCTGACATAAGCTGTATTGTTTCCTTTCACTTGCTGTCTTCTTTGATTCTGCTATCGATTTGCAATGATGCAGACAAGCTTGTCTGGTTATGGTGAGCTCTGCCCATTCTGAGCTCCAGTGATTAGTTAATTTCTCCTAGTATAATTAAAGGAAGTGTGGTAACCAAATCAGTTCTAAGTGTCCCATTAATGCCAGTGGAGTTGGATTAGAGCTGGATGCTTAAGAGATATGTCTTTCAAGTAAGAACGACTGTGGCCCTCTGGGTTTTCGTTTACTTTTGTGGCAAGGCAGGTGAAGTGTCAGCTTAGAAATCTGCAAAAGCAATGCTTCCCTAATAATCACTTCTGTTTTCTGCCTGCATTTTAAGATATGATGTATTTTATAGTGATGGATGATCTGTGTTCAGTAGTTTTACATTGCAGTGTTGTGTGTGGTGGAGCCATTTTCCTTCCTTAAATCACAGAATCACAGAGTTGTAGGGGTTGGAAGGGACCTCGAGAGATCATGGGGTCCAACCCCCCTGCCAAAGCAGCTCCCCAGCTCATACTGCACAGACAGGCGTCCAGGCAGGTCTTGAGTATCTCCAGAGAAGGAGACTCCATCACCTCCCTGGGCAGCCTATAAGTAAATTCTTCTGTTCTTTTCTGTAGCTGAAAATTGCAGCAAGGTATGAGACAACATCTGTCTACTGAAGTTACTCTTTACTAATCAAGGAAGATGTCTTCTTACAGCATATTGTATTTTCATACACAAGGGCTTCTGTTAGTGATGGGGAGGAATATGAGCATATGGAGTGTCTTTCATCCTACAACTAGAGGGGGAATTACTTTGGGGAGGGGGAAGGAAGAGCTTCTCGATTTATAGAAGTGCATTTAGCTTGATGACACTGATATTTCAATAAGTGATATGATATATTAGTGTCTTCCTTTATTTTAGTTACTCCCAGAGAATGAAGATGGCCTGAGTGTTCATTCCTGACTCACAACCTTTTTTGGTTGGCTTTTCTGGTTTGAGTTTCCTATTTTCTGATACTTTCAGATCAGATTCTGATACTTGACCCCTGATGGATCTGTTGAGACCAGGAATGAGCTTCATGAAGGGAGGATTGTGTCTGGCAACTCCTTTTGAATGCATTTGGGTGATCTCTGTTAGCTGTGGGAAGGGATGAGAAGTTTTTTGATTCACCTGCTTCTAAGGATGACCCTTTGTCTTGGACAGACTTTCTTTCTTGGGGGGCTTTGTTTTTAACTGCATATTCTGACTGTAATCCTACTTCAGGAAGTGTTTTCTTCAAGTTAGTATGTCAGATCGTGTTGAATTATTAAAACTTTTAAGATCATGTTTTATAAGATCAGGGTTTGTTTATGCGGCTGTTTGGTTCCTTTTATATTGTTGTATCTTGATATATAAGGAGAAACTTTTTCACTGTGAGGGTGCTAGAGCACTGGCATGGGCTGCCCAGAGGGGTTGTGGAGTTTCCTGATGTTCAGTGTGTCAGGTTGTGCCCATTGCCTCTGGTCCTGGCACTGGGCACTGCTGAGCAGAGCCTGTGTCCCCTTTGCACCCTCCCTTCAGGTATTTATGTACATCGGTGAGATCCCCCTGAGCCTGCTCTTCTCCAGGCTGAGGAGTCCTGGCTCCCTCAGCCTTTCTGGGTAGGAGGTGCTCAAACAAAAATGTATGAACACATACCAGTATAAACACCATTTGATAGTAACTTACCTGGTTTGTCAGCTTTTGTCAATGAAGGCCTTTAGCCAGTGTAACAGGAATGATGACACCCAGGTAAGAGTAAGAATTTGATAGATTGCTTGCAGCTGCCAAATGTGTTTAGTGGTTTATTTTGCAAATCTTTTAAATAATTCCCTGGAACTTTAAAACCTGCTCACTATTATGAATGCACTTGCCTCTTCATTTTATCTTTAATTCTATTTGAAGGTTGGCTTACAAATAAGCTTTGTCTGTTTGCACAGCATGTTTCATTCATTTCTATTTCAGACTGAATGATAGTGATCAATAACACTGAGTACTGGGTCGACTGAACAATCCCTGCTGGGTTTGTCACATACGTGTTTTTGGGGAAAACTTGAAATGCCTTGACAGTTGGATTGTCTTCAACAACATTTTGAATTAACAGAAAGAATGAAAAAGTATTTTTTTAAAGTTAGGGGATGTGTAAAACCTGTTGTCTGTTTCTTATGTGCTCCCTGAATGGCAACCTGTGTGTTCATCTCCTGAAGATCAGGTTAGGAGCCTGTGGCCAGGCTGCTGTTCTGACTGTGACCGAGCTGGCTGAAGAGATTCCTGCTTCTTGTGTCTTCTTGCTGTCTGGTCCTGTTAAGGGTCTCCTGCCCTTCCTGGATGTGCTGGAGGTGTGGTCACTTTGTATAGCCCTGCTCTGTTAAAAGACTGAGAGGGAATCTGATTAATGTGTATAAATATCTCAAGTGGGGAAATAGCCAACATGCGGAGGAACTTTTTCCCAGTGAGGGTGCCAGAGCCCTGGCACAGGCTGCCCAGGGAGGTGGTGGAGTCTCCTTCTCTGGAGATACTTAAGACCTTGGATGCCTACTTAGGTCTGGATGCCTGTCTGTGTGACCTAAGAAACCTGCTTTGGCAGGTGGTTGGACCCGAGGATCTCTGGAGGTCCCTTTCAACCCCTACGATTCTGTGATGCTATGAAACCACAGTGTTCTTGACAGCTGTGTCTTGGTGCATGGCAGTTAAGCTAGTGCTGTGTGCTGATTCAAATAGTTTGGCTTGAATGAGGACACCACAAAATGTCCATGCCTAACATGGTAAAAGAGGAAAAGTTTTAATATCACTTGTTTTGTCTAAAGCTGGGCTGGAACTGTTCAGTTATTTCCTGCAGTGCTGAGGAGCCTGGTAGTGAGCTGGCTGGTTTGCCACATACCCATAAGCCTGGGGAGGAGTGTATGCTGCCAAGGGAGCTAGTGTGTATGACAGTTTGTTATGCAGTTTTCCCTCCTTTGTGCTTTTTGTTCTTAGTTCTGCTGATGTTGCTGAGGCTGAATCTACTACTGACTGTGTAAGACAATAACTGTGAATGTCTGCATTCAGAATTTCCAGGAGGAGATGCCAAGGAATCTCTTGGGATCACTCTGTGCAGTTACCTCAGGTCCTCAGGAGCCCATTGGACAGAGCCCATTGGACAGGTCCTTTCCAAACATCCAGAGACTAGGATAGGTCTGTTTGTTCCACTCCATACCTAGAGCACTCAGGCATGGTTGACAGACAGAGAAGGTCGCATATAGCTCAACTACAGACTTCCTGAATGGATTTTCTCCTCTTGCCTTTGATTGTCCTACTTTAGTATTGTTTAATTTTAGCTATATTTGGGGTGCTGTGTTCCCTGAGGGCAGGTAAGACTTATGTCTGGCTTAAGGCTGAGGCTGGGGGGGCAGGGGGAGAAGAGAGAGTGAACTTGTGATTCTTAAGGCACTGTGATTAGACCAGCTGCTGCTGCTCTCAAAAACAGAGCAGTGTTGGGGAAAACTCTTCAATATCTTCTACTTTGTCAAAGAAGCAGCTAACTTTCTTGGCATGGAATGTGTTCTGAAATTGTTCTTTTATAAAATATTTTCTATTGTTTGTCTACAAAGCAGAGCAGTGTTTCATAGGTGTGTTGCTAAGGAAAATACTGGTGCCTGTTTATGGTGAAACATGGCACATTCCCTGTGGCTGGATATTTAGTCTTCAAGACTGGATTATGCTGCTGAACACGTTCTTCCAAAAATGCTGTTACTCTTCAATATGTTTATGCAGTGTGTAAGCTTGTGTATGTGCAGCAGAGGCTCTAGTGCTTGTTCCTACCCTGGCAAACCTGTGAGTGCATCAGGCATGGGAAGTTTTTCTTGCAGTGTCACTGCTTCCATGTGTTTCAGAAACTAAGAATGGCAATGGCTGAGTGCTGAGAAACCTTTGTGGGAGCTGAAGGTGCTAAAGCCACATTCCTCCTTATAGTCTCTTCTTGGTATTTTCAGTATTCAGAATTGTAGGTGTTGGAAGGGACCCCCAGAGATCATGGGGTCCAACTCCCCTGCCAAAGCAGCTCCCCAGCTCATACTGCACAGACAGGCGTCCAGATGGGTCTTGAATATCTCCAGAGAAGGAGACTCCACCACCTCCCTGGGCAGCCTGTGCCAGGGCTCTGGCACCCTCACTGGGGAAAAGTTCCTCCACATGTTGGTGTGGAACTTCCTGTGCTCCAACTTGCAGCCATTGCCCCTTGTCCTGTCCCCACAGACCCCTGAAAAGGGGCTGGCCAATTCCCCCTGCATCCCATACTTGAGATATAAGCATTAATCAGATCCTGAATCAGGTGCTAGAGTTTCACACAGATGATTTAGTACATTACAAGTGAGTATTTGCTCTGAAGAAGCTTAGGCATGTTGCTGCTGCTGAGCTGAGAAGCTTTGGCAGAGGGCTTGGCCAAACATCTCCAAGTCATGGGGTCTTATTTCATTATAGCAAGACTTGCAAGCGTTTGTCTAGTTGTGCCTTAAAGTCTTTTGTAAGCTTAGCTTAAATTTAGTTGGAAGTTGTGTCAGAGAATGCACACCTCTTGTGTAAGAGGTGGCTTGACATATTGTCTGGAAACCAGTGGATCCCCTTTGGGATCTTGCAGCATGGAGAGTTACGTGGTTTTGGGTATCTTGTGACATCACATAGAGTTAAATAGTTTCATTTCAGGTTTTGTTGCTGGGAAATAACTGCATGCAATGACTGCTCCTATGACTCACTAGATAGCAGGCTAGCCAGTGGTACTAAGCTGCTGCCTATTCACAGTTAGAGCTGTTCTGTGTAAGGCACAGAAGTTCAAAGCAGTTACAGCCAAGAGGTGCATGTGTAGACAAAGGCAGTTTGTAAATTCTGGGCATTGAAAGTAAACATGAAAAAAATAAATTCAAAGATACAGGTTGCACCTAGTGATGTTTTCATTGGAGTAATGTGTGTCTGCTGCACATAATCTAGTAGCTAATTTCTAATGACCATTAATTGTATCCTGATGGACTAGTACAGCTCTACAGGGTTCATGTAACAAATACACTGGATGCAGCTGACTCATTTCTGGCCAGGGGGGTTGAGGAGTCTCCTTCTCTGGAGATACTAAAGTCCTGTCTGGACGCCTCCCTGGGTGACCTGTCCTAGGGACCCTGCTTTGGCAAGGGGTTGGACTCGATCTCTGGAGGACCCTTCCAACTCCTACAATTCTGTGAATCTTTGTTTAAACACCCTGGCCCCATTTCCAACTCCTCTGTTAAGTCTTTAAGCTAATACAGGTGATTCTAGCTCAAACTTCTGATCAAGGAGGTTTCACCTGCCTCAAAAGGGAGGCAAACTCAAGGGAATGGTAGCCTAGAAGCGTGGAGTTTAGGGAGTAAGGAAAGAGTAAGCGACTGAAATGGATAACTCAGCTGTAAACAGGTTAAAATGTTACCTGAAACGTTATGTAGTAGAAGAATTTCAAGAACTTAACCAAATAATCTTTAAATTTTCTTCATCCCTCAAAATACAAAGGGAGTACAGGGAATGGTTTTCACACACTGCCTCCTCATCCCCCAGCATATACATTTACAGCTGCTTGTTGTGGCAGTGCTGATCTGAATTATTAAAAGCTTTGAAACTTGGAGTGACGGTATATTTGGTGGGTCGTTTATTGCACAGATGCTGTTGAGGCAAAGGTTCTGTTTTCCCTAACACTGCAGGCCACTACTGTTTGGAGAAGATTTTTCTCAGGGTCTGCAACCCCCTGTGAACATAATAGCAAGGGAAAAATTGCTACAAGTTGACTTCCCAACCTTGGGGATTGTTGATAGCAAGTCATGTTTTATTTGATTGCCTAAGATTCGACACCATTCCTCTTGTAAATGTAGCCATTTCTGTGTGTCAGGATATGTGTAGGGTTTCTTATTTTACTGATCTCTTGGACAGTTTCATGAAACTTAAATTAAAACTAAGGTTGCTGTTAATGTGCTTGCATTTCTGATTGGGTGTTTCGTATACTTGTGTCTTTGTCTATCCTCTGTTATTTTTACATAAGAATCCTGTAAGAATCCTACAATTGGTGAACAGCATCTTGCTGTTTTGAGATGGGTTCTTTAATTGATATTAAATGATGGCTTTCAGTACACACAGGGTTAAGTGAAAAGGTTGCACTAATATCTAGTGAGCTTTTTTCCTTTAATGTGCTCATTAGCAGTGGCAAGTCCAGGTTTTAGCACATGTCAGTAATTTACATTTCATTGCTGAGTGGCTGCCCTTGTTCAGGAGTTGTTTCCAAGCCTGATGAATATACTTGTGTGTTGGGAATAAACTGAGTAGAAGAATTGAGAGCCAAATACCCTGCCAGGCTTTTCAATGGGTGCTGAAGTTTCCAGTGGGTCACTCATTAGTAATGCACGGAGCAGCAGGAAAATGCAAAGATGATGCCTAGGAAGGTTACTTCAGGTAGGTTTTACCATCAGACTCCTCTGTCTTTGTAACTTACTGTTGTTTTTCTTAAAATTCTTCTCTTGGCTGTCCTCTTAATAAAGGAGTGTGGTACATTAGCCATCCCAACCAGGCTACTTGCTCATTCAAGGGTGGCGCAGGGAAGTCATACTTGTGCAGAATGTCCTAAAATCATGTGATCTCATGGGCTGTACAGTTTCATACCATCAGATTATGATGATAGGGCATTCATGACTATTTACTCTTGCCCTTTTTTCTTTGCCTCATCTGATACTTGGTTGAAGAGGTGCCTGGTTCATTGGTGTAATGGCAAATGCAAATATGTACGAGTTGGGATGCAGTAGCGTTGTGGTTGGCAACTGAGATGCAAGACAAAGGCTGCTAGCTTTTGGGGGAAAACTGATGTTTTCACGTGGTGACAGCTCAGTTTGGTAATAAAACCTGTATGATTAACTAAATGTATTCTTAATGGAATGGTATCATTTCTATTTTCCAAGCTGCACTGACTATTTTCAAAGCAGTATGTGGAAACTTATACTGTGAAATTATGCTTTCCTTTGTAGAGTCCTGCATATATTTTCTGTTTGAAAGGATAGGTATTGCTAAATTTACATATGTACACGGACAACTAAGCATTTTTACTCCAGATGCCCGTTAGGATCATACTGACATGTTCTTCAGAACTCTAGCAAAAGACTGCTGGTCTTACTCTTTCCCACTCTCTCTCTAAGGTATTGTGAACACTGTTTATATTCAAGCTACTTATTATACAGTTTGGGGATGGAGAATGCATTAAACATTTAGAATGGGGGAAAAACAGCAAAAGATATTCCAGAACATTCTCGTGAATAAAACCTGCCAGTTCATTGTGTAAGAACTTGTGAACTCTTTTATTAGCCTATCTGAACATGAGGTGTGTATATTTAAATGAGAATGTTTGCAGAAAGTAGAGTAATTTGAATATTTTTCACACGCTAGAAATATTTTCATAGCTGCTTGGGTCAAATTTGGAATTCCTATTGTTTATTTGCAAAAGAGCTACTTGAGTTGTCTGGGAAGAGTGATGCCTTTAGTAGTGTGCTGATATGTAGAAGGAATCTGAAGTGGTAATTCAGAACCTCAGTTGAATGAGATGCAGTAGTCAAGAACCAGTGAATCGATGTAACAGTAATATCTCTATAGATGTTGCTGGAATGAATCTTTTTTTGATTGAGACAAGATATTTTTCATGGCTCATAATAAACCTATGGAAAATTATACTTTTTCTCAGGATAAACTTGTGTGAGGTATTTTGCCTTGTGGTTAGGACACTTGCATGTTTCTTAGTCTAAGCTGGGGGTACTCACAGCATGGGAAGGAGACGTTGAGACCAGCAAGAGAATGGTCAGGGGGGTGCTTGAGTGGGACCTTGCACAGGAGTAGGGAGAATATTTTGTACTTAGAATTTTAGCATGGCCTTGGGTGGGTTTTTTCAGTGGCAACTGTCATTAAGACTTGACACTGCTGATGTTTTGTGTTGGACAGTGGTTCTGAATGGATCAAATGGATCAAAATTAGAGGGCTGGAGCACCTGCCCTACGAAGAGAGGCTGAGGGAGCTGGGCTTGTTCAGTCTGGAGAAGAGAAGGCTGCGGGGGGACCTCATTGCAGCCTCCAGTACCTGAAGGGAGCATACAAACAGGAGGGGAATCAACTTTTTAAAAGGGCAGACAATGGCAGGACAAGGGGGAATGGTTTAAAGCCAAAGGAGGGAAGGTTTAGATTGGATATTAGGGGGGAAGTTTTTTACAGAGAGAGTGGTGAGGTGCTGGAACAGGCTGCCCAGAGAGGGGGTGTTCAAGGCCAGGTTGGATGGGGCCCTGGGCAACCCTGTGTAGATCCAGGCCTGGAGGTTGGTGTCCCTGCCTGTGGCAGGGAAGTTGGAGATCCTTGGGGTCCCTTCCAAACCTTGCCATTCTATGATTCTATGAAATAGGGAAGGGTGAAGAGTGCTTTTCAGTCATAACTTACTTCCTCTTGCAGGTTTATTGGAGGAGCAGGCTCCTGGGGTGGGTGCTTAGTCTCTGCCGAACAGGTCCTCTAGCTCTGACCTGCTGCTGCCTGGCAGAATCTGCTTCTGATGGCGAACTAACCCAAAGGTGGCTACTGTGAATATATCCCTGTCATTTAAACAAGATTAAGTTGTACTTTAAGACACTGTCTGCTGTGTGTAGTTACATTCTAAAAGGTGAGTGAACTGTTTGGTTTGTGGATCTTGGCAGCTTTCAGGTGTTTGGTTCCTTTTCTTGATGGAGTGAGAGTTGTGGTTTGTAGCTTACCTGTGTGTGATCCGGTGGGAATGGCTTGTAACTGACTGCTTGGGCAGAGCTGTTCTTCTACCAAAGGTAGCTCTGAAGTAGATCTGAGAAACATTAATCCTTGAAACAGGATCCGGCCTTAGTGTGAAAGATGTTCCTGTGGGTTGATTGTTTTGGGTCTTTCTTTGAGGGGGAGTGGAAGTGGGGTGTGAGTTGGTTTTAGTCTGAACTTTGAATTGGCTTTTTATGGAGTGAGAGGCAGGATCTTGTCAGCCAAATTGGTGTAGCCTGTAACCATAACTGTCCTCAAGGAGATTTTGGTAGCTGACATCTGGTGAATTCAACACTGCTGTAGCCTATACCAGGTCGTTCAAAGGAAACTTCTCAAGTTGCTCAATTTAATAGGCATTGTGTCACATTTGGTATTCCAGACATTAAATTTGGGTCCCCAAACTTGATTAATTTTTTTTTTTTAGTCTAAGACAGTAAGTATACTTGAGTTTCTGCTTCTTTTAGGAAGCCAGAGAGTAAAATCTGCAAGGGATATTGCAGTCTCTTATTTCGGGGCATATTTTTGTTCCTCTGGCAGAAAGAACATGTTATTTTAAGGTGGTACCCAACTGAAACACTTGAATTTTGAAAGGCTGTCACTTTTATTCATGGATTCTGTTTTAATAATCTAGGCAAGTAATTCCCATAGCAGCCGTATTATACAAGTGTGACCTCTTCTAGCAAATGACTAACTGTCTTTGTACTGGCCTATCCAAATACTATGTGAGCTTTTGGACTGGATGTACAAAATCTGAAAGCCTATGTATGTATATGTAGAACATGCACAAAAGGGCTGCTCAGGAATCCAGACTGTAAATTTGCTTTTCAAAGGCAGCAGGTATGCTGCAGAGTGGTGCTTCCACCTGTCCCACCTGGAGAAATTCAGCTTAATTTCTTCTGGCTGGAATTTAGAAAGAGTGAAGTTCTGTGCTGGTGCTTCATCTTATATTAAAATCAAAGACACCATACTAAAGTAACATTAGGCTTTTAAAGCAGATTATCCAAAAGATAGAAATGCCCAAATGAAGATTGCTTTCATCTAGGGTGTCTCTGTGTGGGCATTGACATAGTTTTACATTATGTCATTGCTTGGTTGTTTTCACAGGACTCTTGCCTTACTTAAAGGCTCAGTGTTTCTTTCTGTTCACTCTTCAGTGTTTGGCCTCAGACAATATTCAAGCCTTGCATTGGGCATGTGATACTTAATTTAGCTAGGAAGCTTAATTTCTAACATGCTTGTAAGCTTTATATATGCTAATACATTTCTTCTCAAATACCTTGTTGCTCTTTATCCCTTCCTGCTCAGCTCATGTTCTGCTGCTTCCTTGCATGTTCTCCTTTCTTGTCTTGCTGTGTTCAAGAACAGCGTTGCTTTTTCATCTAGAAAGCATAGGAAGCTCAGGAAGGTAAGTGGTCTTATTTTTAGTGATTTCAAAGTGCAAGGAGCAATTTCAGATTGACCTGCTTGGATCCTGTGTCCAGTGGGTGAGACATGCTCTGGTTGTAATGTGTTTTCATGGTACCTGACAGCTATACTCTCTAAAATTCCAGTGAAAGTGGAGCAAATTGAGGTTTTTCAGTGGCTTATGAATTTGAAATGTGGGTAACTTTTCATGGGGATTGTAAAGGTGTTATTTATGATATATTAAACATGATATAGCATGGCTTTCATTCAGGGTTCAGAGTTAGTGATTTAAGTCCTACAGCTTCTCTATGAAACTCCTTTTCACCTCATTTTAAATTACAGTATCTAAAGTCTTCTTTCTCTTAATTTTGCTCCCTTAAATCTATAGCCTTCTGCAGATGCTTAGAGAAATTCTTGTGCAAGAAATGCTTGGAGTGGAGGGCTTGAATCACATGAGGTTTAAATTTTGACAAAAGTCTATTTAAGTAACAGTGTTTATGAAGAGTGGCTAAAGGCTGCTCTGAGTTCTGCTGTCACATGGGCTAGTGCTGCTGCATCTCCACTGTGCCTACACTAAAAAAGCAAGTATGATAACAGATTAATGCTTTATCTTCAGAATTTAGTTCTGTTTCAGATGTTAGTATTATGCTAGCTTGTGTAGTAGTAGATCATAGTTGTACGTTTTCTTTTTACAACAGCTTTTTTGTGTTTAGTTACTTCCAACTATACAAAACACTTTTCTAGTCATTTCAGTGCTTGATAACTTCAGGGTTCATTGCCCCTGTACATTTTTCAAATTATTAGCTTCCTAATGCATACAGCTTTAATTTACCCCCTACTGATAGCCTTAAATGGGTTTTCAGGAATTTTGAAAGTGGGCTACTATAGTTGTATTTCAGTGTTGGTCCTGAATGACATAGAATTTCTTAAGTAGCTTCCACAATTAAAGGGATGGGAGGTTCAAACAGCTCCTACGGCAGGAAGCTAAAGATTCTCTTGAAAATAAATTTCTCTTTGGTTTCCTAGAGTGTTTTTGCTCTGCTTTTTTTCTGGTGATTTGCCTGTTGCTTTTAAGTGTAGTATCTGTTCTTATGGCCATTACTTAATACTAAAACTTTGGCTTTTGTTAAAAAAAAAACCAAACACCCTCCAAACCAAAACAGAAAACCAACAAAAACACCCCCCAAACCTCACAATATAGAATACCCAAGCTTGACACACTGCATACCTTGCAGCACATAAACATCTGTAAAGGGCAGTTTAAAGAATTGAGTACAGATACTGTATCCATGGAACTGGTGTTACTACATATTTGCTTATGTTTTGACTGCAGTGCAGCCTATTGTTTTTAGCTTCAAGTGCCAGAAAACGACAGATTTCTCTTTGAATTTTCCATCACAGCCTAAAATTGAAGTAGTAAGGGTAAAATATCTGCAGTATGTTCATGCATGAACTGAAGTTCATACCACTTTGAATCATTTAGCATCATTCTTCCACATTTCTGTGGAAAAAGTATTGTTCATGAGGACTGCAACACCAGGCGTGTTTCTCACTGTTAAAACCAATTATTACCTTCCCTCTCCCCCTTGAGTCTGTTTTCTGTGGGGTTTTTTTTCCCTCTCTTCTGTTTCTGACTCCTGTATGATTTGCAGAAGTACACAAATCCATTTTCATAGTTGATATTCCACAGAACTGTGGTCAGAATTTAAAACCAGGAAAAAAGCAGCAGGAAAGTTTGGGGGAGAGGTTCCTTTCTCTTTGTATTAAGATTCCAGTCCAGCTACCTTGTATAAAGTCTTTATTATTATTCAGTGCAGGAATGGTTTCCTACTGAATGTGACTCCATGAATTAAATATCTGTGATGCCAGGTAGTCTCAAATGTTGTATAATGTCATGTCAGTCTTGATAGTTAATACTATAAAAATGGAGTTACTGAAATTCCGTTTAAAATGGACTGGAAAAAAAAGAGCTTTTTCGAATTATAAGTCTTATTCTCTCAAGGAGTTTCTAGTGTGTGTATCTTGTGTTAGCATGCAGTAAGATCAGATGATTGGATTCCATTCTAGGAATGACAAACCTTCCTAAAATGCTTGGGCAGAAAAGTTACCATGTGGTAAGTTAAGGGAGTTGAAATGGAGATGGAATTTAGCAAAAGAAAGAGTTAACTAATGATTAGATATCAGCATGGGTAAAGCTTTGTCACCTGTCTATGCTATTATTAAATGGGTAAAGTAAAGCTAACATTATTAAGAGTTTAATTTAACTTTTGATTTCTTTGGTTGCTTCCTTTCCTATTTAATTTTAAGATACGTGTTTTAATCTTACATTTCCAAAAGTGAGAAGTTTTGCAGGCATGTCGGACCATATCCTGAAGATTGCAGTCTAAACTGTGAGTTTGATAGTTAATGTGGTAATGTTATGTTAATTATGCTAAAACTGAGATTGATGAGGTATGCTGTGCAATTGCAAGCTACAAAAACCTAAACCTGCTTCTTAAAATTGTCACAGACATCTGGGATGATGTCTAAAGGGTGGACTTTTGAGCAGGTTTTTAAAGTATGGGAAATAACTGAGATTTTTTTTTTTTTTTTGGTAGGCAGGAAAGGAAATGCTGTTAGGCATCAAGCAGTTGGTATGTCTTGTGGCTTTTTGGGATTGTGTGCTTTAAAGGAATGTAGCATTCAGCTACACTATCTGCTTGGTAATAGACAATTATGGAGACACTTTCTTAAAACAAGGATCCAGCATGATCTTCAGGGGGTTTTGAAACTCTGCTCAAATGTCATGGTGACTTAGTCTGAGCTGTTTATGTACTGTAACTTCCCATTACGAAGGCAGCTGGCATTTGCTGGATAATAGTGGTGTTTCTGTACAGTGGTTAAGGGATTTAATTCTCCATGCGGTTTCTTGAAACTCAAAGTGGCTATTAGGAAGTATGTGTGGAGATCCATATGCTCCTCTATGGATTACAAAAGTGTATCATAGTATGTACAAATGCTATATGTATTCAGAGCAAGAGAAAACCATTAAACCCATGGCTTCCTGATTTATTGTGGAATTGGAGTTCCATGTAAGTGAGTAAAACAGAGGCTGGCCTTACACACCAGTGTGTTCAGTTTGCTTGTGAAAAAGTGACAAACAGGCCAATGAGACAGAAAAAAAAATATGTAAAAAGCCCCTATAAAAATATGTAAGCTTTCATAAATAGGTTGAAATGTACATTGGAAGAAGAGCTTGAGATCTACAGAGTGAATGTAGTTCTAATTTTGTGAACAGTAAGAACTCCGGTATGAGCCGTTCGTGCATCTGCAATTAAGAGATTTGCTGTCTGCATGAGGTTGCTGTATGTGCCTTCTGGGGTGATGCTGGAGCCTAAATAGCAGTGAAAACAGAGTCCTGGAACAAATTTGCTTGAAAGAGCAAAGATAGAAACAACTAGATTGTAACATCAAACGCACTTTTTAACTGTTCAACACTGAAATGGCACTCTATTTTTATGTTAACTTTGCAGTGGTGGTTGCAGAGTACAGTAAATGTAACTGCATTACAGTATCACCAAGATCTGTTGTTGACTTTGATCTGTCTTGGTGCTAAAACGAAAGAAGCTAGTTAAGGCTCACTAAAGGGGCTGGAGGGCAAATCCTGTGAGGAGCAGCTGAGGGAGCTGGGGCTGTTTAGCCTGGAGAAGAGTAGGCTGATGGGAGACCTTATCACCACCTACAACTACCTGAAGGGAGGCTGTAGAGAGGTGGGCGATGGTCTCTTCAGCCAGGAGACAGGACAAGGGGAAATGGCACAAAGCTGTGCCAGGGCAGGGTCAGATTAGATGTTAGGAAAAAGTTCTTCACTGAAAGAGTTGTCAGGGCCTGGAACAGGCTGCCCAGGGAGGGGGTTGAGTCACCATCCCTGGATGTGTTTAACAGACAGGTAGATGAGGTACTTAGGGATATGGTTTAGCATAGGACGGGGATGGTTGGACTCGATGATATTAGAGGTCTTTTTCAACCTTGTGATTCTATAAATCTCCACTGTGCTAGATGCCATGTGCACATGTGTAGTGAAAAGCTGGTTTATACCTTTTTCCCTCCTTCCAGTTCTTCTAGCGTCTGAATAAAAAAGGTATAACCTAAACCAAGTGGGGGATAAATTATGCCTGGGGCTCTAAATGGAGAAACCTTAATCCCTGCAGCCACAAAAATCCCTCAACCCCTCTTCTTCTTTTGAAGATGGAGAAAAGCCAGCAGTCCTTGTGGCTAGGCAAAAGAGCATTCAGGGACAGGAACAGTTGTGTGTCTAAGTTAACTGTCAAGCTTCTTGTGCATTCCATTTCTAGGAATTTTTCAGCAGAAACCCTGTTTAAAATGTGAGCAACCAAGGCCAAGATTTTTTTCTAACTTCAAATATTTAAATATTTACCATTCAGTGTAAGCTTAAGAGACTAGTAAATGTAGCTTTTATTTTGTTTTCTTAAAGGATAAGATCTTGATATTAATTTAGAAAATCCTATGGGCTTAGGGATCTCGTTTTCTGGTCTGTAGCCCTTAAAATTAAAGGGTATAGTTGACTGGGAAAGAGTAACAATATCAGTCCTGGCTTCTTTGTCTTTGGAACTTCCCCTTGCAATACATAATATTTTTGAATTTTTTTAAAAATGTATTTATATCCAGAGTGAAAACATTATTTATTCCAGATATGAGTTAATGAGTTCCTTATTTTTGCATTTCTTTCCTGTATTGAAAAATCTCTGGAGCCAGGAACTTTCTTTGTTTTTCCAAAAAGAAGGAAAAAAGGTCTGTCTTGAGCACCAGCTCTAATTCATAAGCTCTTTTCTGTATGTGAGTATCTTCTGTCAGATTAGCTCATTTTTTGCATAGCTGCTATCTCTAGCTCTCTTGTCAGTTTTTCTAGTCTTGAATTTCCAATTTGTTGGAGAGACAAACATCAGCTTTACACGCAGAGGCTAATAAATGCACTCTTCAGATGGTGTTTCTGTTAAAAAAAATATACAGACTGAAATGTTGGTAAGAGGAAGGAATGAATTTAACTTGCCTCTGAGTGGTTAATGAAATCCTGTATTAGGATAATGTAGAGAAGTTGTTGTGGCACCATATTTAAAATACCCAAGTATTTCCCACTAGAAGTGATAACTCTTCCTTGCTTTAAAACTTTGCCAAGCCAACCCTTTACATTAATGGTGTCATGGTTACTTTGCATTCATTCAAGACTGAATGTCATGTTTCAGTGAGTATTCAGGTGGTGCCCTAAGGATGAGGCTTGGGGAGAGAGTTCTGTTGATGCAGAAATGTTTTTCAGCAGCAGCTCTGAAGTTTGTCAACACTTGGAGCAAGTCCCTCCCACCAGATAAAGGTTTCCTGCTGTTGCAAGATGTTGGCTCTGGTCACATGTTCCTGCCATCTCTCTTGTGTTGGGACTACTATTTATGTAGTCATCTACATGACATGGGATAGATGAGTGGACAGTGAGGTGGGTTGAGAATTGGCTGTTGGACTGTGCTCAGCGAGTTGTCATCAGTGGAGCAGAGTCGGACTGGAGACCTGTGACTAGTGGTGTTCCCCAGGGCTCGGTGTTGGGTCCAGTCCTGTTCAGTATCTTCATTGACGACCTTGATGAGGGAATAGCATCCACCCTCAGCAAGTGCCGATGATACAAAGCTGGGAGGAGTGGCTGACACGCAGGAACACTGCGCTGCCACCCAGAGAGACCTGGACAGGCTGGAGAGCTGGGCAGGGAGAAACCAGATGAAATTCAACAAAAGCAAGTGGAAAGTCTTGCACCTGGGAAGGAACAACCGCATGTATCAGTACAGGCTGGGGGATGACCTGCTGGAGAAGAGCTCTGTGGAGAAGGACCTGGGGGTCCTGGTTGATGACAGGTTGGCTATGAGCCAGCAGTGTGCCCTGGTGGCTAAGAGAGCCAATGGGATCCTAGGGTGCATCATGAGGAGTGTAGCCAGCAGGTCCAAGGAGGTGATCCTCCCCCTCTGCTCTGCCCTGGTCAGGCCCCACCTGGAGTATTGTGTCCAGTTCTGGGCTTCCTGGTGTAAAAAGGACAGGGATCTCCTGAAGAGAGTCCAGAGAAGGGCTACGAAGATGATTAAGGGCCTGGAACATCTCCCCTACGAGGAAAGGCTGAGAGAGCTGGGGCTGTTCAGCCTGGAGAAAAGAAGACTGAGGGGGCACCTAATCAATGTTTATAAATATCTTAAGTATGGGATGCAGGGGGAATTGGCCAGCCCCTTTTCTTTGGTCAGTGGGGACAGGACAAGGGGCAATGGCTGCAAGTTGGAGCACAGGAAGTTCCGCACCAACATGTCACAGTGAGGGTGCCAGAGCCCTGGCACAGGCTGCCCAGGGAGGTGGTGGAGTCTCCTTCTCTGGAGATATTCAAGACCCATCTGGACGCCTGTCTGTGCAGTATGAGCTGGGGAGCTGCTTTGGCAGGGGGGTTGGACCCGATGATCTCTCAATGTGCCTTCCAACCCCTATGATTCTGTGATCTAGGGCGAGCTTAAACATAATCCAGAAAGAGACATTAGAGCCAGCAACAGGTGAGGTCTGAAAAGTGAAAAGACTACAGGTTAGGACTCTGGGTTTTTTTGTTGGAGGCAGAATGTGCACTAGATTGACTTAGTTACTGTGGTACAGAACTTCTAGCTGTTGGCAATTAAATTTCCTATTTGTCTCCTCTTTGGCTGAACCCATCAGGACAAGCCTCTTGCTGCTACCTGTTATGTTGTTAGCAGGAGACCACAAAGGTGTTGAAGAGACTTTGAGACTTTTGGGTGTGGAGTTATAGGTGCTCTGGCATCCTGTGTTTAATCCCTGTGCTGCGATGAAGTTCTCAGTTGCTAGCATCACGATCTCTCCTTGTCTCATTGGCTCTCTTCGTGGGTGTAGGAAGTAGGTGGTGTGTAAGGTGGTGGATTCTAACAGGGAAAAGATAGCTTTAAGGGAACTTGTCTGAATCCAAGGTATGTCCATTGCAGATTTCCTGAATTATGTTGATGTCTATAAAAGCAGCAGGATAAGAAACTTTTCTGGTGTATTTCATGTTCCAGATTAAGAAGTGACTTTAAATACAACCTTTTGTGTATGCCTATTGTTTTCACTGCTAATCTCTGAGTATATTTTGCTTTAAACTTTGAGGAACTTTCTTCCTGTAGCTTTGAGGAACATCATCTAGTCACACATGCTTTTCACTGCCCAATTTATGAGTTTTAGGAATTCCCAAGTAATTCTAGCCTGGTGAGTAAGTTGGAGGTTGGACTTAAGAAACTTTGGTTGTGTTTCAACATTTTCTTATAACTTAGCTGATATACTAAAATAGAAAAGTGTTGTAGAGTACTATGATCTTAGTTACCAATTTGCCATCTTACGCACTCATCAGACATCCAATTATTTTTTTAATGCGAATTTATATTTGTGGATATTTGACTAGTGTCTGCTTAGGCAAGTCCTGTGTCACCCCCCTCCCCCAGGAACCTTTGAGAAGAGAGAGATGAGTAAGATTACCATCATTTCATAAGTTGATTTCTGCTACAGGGCAAAATTTTGAAATTTAGGCCCTCATCCTGCAACTGTTTAAGCATGCTTAATTTCAAGCACATGCTTATTTACAGGCTCCAGATTTGTTTGTCTAATTACTTTATAGCAGGAGTGAAGCCAGACTGTCCAACACTCAGGCCCATCTGTTGGGAGGGGGAGGGAGGGAACTGGATTATGTTCCAAAAAGCTGTGCCACCCTGAGCCACCAGATGGAATTTATCTTTCAGATCCAGAGGTGGGATTATGCAAGAATACATGGTAGATGTTTTTGCCATAGCGCGTTATCCTGAGCTCAGAATGGTTGTGGTTCATAGAGAGCAAGACCCGTGGGGGGAGCTCATGGATTCCTTCATTATAAGTGCCTATAGATTCTCTGGGACTACATATTGATACATATTATTGACCTGTTTTATTTATGACACAGAGATGGTGAGAAGTTGTTATCCCAAAGCTGCACCACTGAGTGTTGTAGTACTGCTGTTGGCGTCACGTTTTGTTCAAGAGACTTAAATATGCCCAATTCTCCTGTTATTTTGTCATGCCAAGAAGTATAATGTATAGGTACTTTTAAAACAGTTTGAAACTTATAATATTTAGTGGTGTTTATGATCACATGTGGTTCTTTAAATTTTAAACTGAAGGCATAGGGCCAAATCTGCTTATTTGAGAATAAGAACAGTGTTTGGTGAAAAATCTGAATTTGTATGTAGAAGTTGCATTACTGAAATACAATAAAATGAGGAGTAATATTTTTCTGTTTGGCTACAAAAGCACCTGAGCCTCTCCCTTGAACACCCACCTACCAATACTTAAAGGTGTCCTATAGGGAAGTGGGACAGGGGCTGTTTATCAGGGAGCATAGTCACAAAACAAGGGGGAATGGCTTCAAGCTGAAGGAGAGCAGGTTTAGGTTAGACATTAGGAAGAAATTCTTTGCTATGAGTGTGGTGAGGCCCTGGCACGGCTTGCCCAGACAGGTTGTGGAAGTCCCCTCCCTGGAAGTGTCTAAGGCCAGTTTGAATGGGGCTTTGGGCAGCCTGGTCTAGTGGAGGGTGTCCCTGCCCATGGCAGGGTGCTTGGAACTAGATGGTCTTTGAGGTCCCTTCCAACCCAACCCAGTCTGTGATTCCATGATTTAAGAGGACAACACAATCACACACTTCTCTGCCCATAATTCTCGGAGATAAACTTCGTGTTAGTTGAGCATAAACAGAAATCAAAGAGAACTATGTAAGTACTGAAGACTACTGACTGTTAGAACATACAGAAAATAATATCAGAATTTTCTTAGAATAATTTCCAAGGGGAAAAAAAATCAATGAATTTTTCATTTATTTAAATGCAGCATATTGGACTTCTCTCAGTGGGCAGCAGTAAGAGCTAGTTATCTTTCATTACAGGGTAATTAGACCACAGTCTCCCCAAGGAACTGTGTGTAAGATTTAAATTGGAACATCTTCTATTAGTAGTATTACTACACACATCCTCTTACAAATAAATAGTGAAAGGAGATAAGACAGTAGTGCTTAGCAGAATTCTGTGGTGCCTTTTACTATCAAGGCTGTGTTGCCTGACATTGCTATCCCACGTGCACTAGTGCTTGCATAACTGATGGGAGGGCATCACTGAAATACTACTTTACCATCCTCTTTCCTCCAGACTGTAGCTGCTTTTCCCAAGTGTTCCCGTACCAGTGCTGATGTAAGGAGTTCCCTCATGGCCCTGCTTGGCCCCAGATGTGTTTTCCCAGCACTGTGCTGTGTCCTGTGGTGACCACCTGCTGTAACTGGATGAGCTTCTCTGTTAGGGATGGGACCCTTTGAATGAGGGGTTTTTTTGTTTGTTTTAGAACAAGTCTTTCATTGATCTAATGGATATCACTTTTGTCTGCAAATCTAAAGGAGCAGCAGTATCAGCAGCATACTTTAGCATGGATGTAGAAATAAATGGCTGGAGACAGCAGCACCACCAGTTATTGGAGAAGACAGCTCAGTATGACAAGGCACAGCTTTCTTTTAAAGAAGTAGATGGGAGTTTCATTAGGAAGATCCATATCCATTTATCTGGGACAATCTAAGAGGCAGTGGTCATCTCTTCTGACAAAAGTTGTGCCAAATTGTCTATGCTGTTGGTTGTTGTAACTTTCCTCACCTGGGTAGAGATAATCAACTTCCTGATATCCTTCACTTAGGCCTATAGAGTAGATGAGTTTGGAAGGGATGCCTGGTGACCTAGTCTATCTTTCAAGAGCAGTATCAACTGCAGCAGGCTGCTTAGGGCTGTATCCAGTTGGCTTTGGAGTATCTTAGAGGATAGAGACTCTACAGCTTCTCTGGGCTACCCATTCCCATGTTTGACCATCATTTTCCACTATCCTTTGCCATTACAGATTGATACCTGTGGTGTCAGTCATTGCCATGGCAGTACCTCTGTAACCACCAGTTCTTCCTTGTTAATGACTCCCTGCTGCAGGGATCTCTGGCCACAAATGTAATTTTCAGTCATCCTGCCTTCTTTAGTCCTGCCAACACCTTTTCTGTAGCTTTCCTCTGTGTCATTGTGTCTGGTGATGGTGTATTTGTTGATAGTTGTCACCACTGCGCTATCCCTCAAAATCCTCTAAGCACCCCTTGCCTCATTACCTGTCTCTAGCTGATAGGGTTCCCAGATCGATGGCTGTGCAGCTGCACGGGTGCTGCTTGCCATCTCAGAGCCAGGAGGAACTGAGACCTGGGGTGGGGGTATTGTCTTTTCCTTGGTCGCTCCCCTGTGGCAGTTTACTACCATCTGTGGGACAGCGTCCTATCCTTGGGGTTGTATAATGGCTTTACTCTTGAGCACCTGTTGCCCCAGTCCTATCCTTCCTTGATTTGTGTGGATTTTTCAGGGACTGCAGGGTCAGCATGTGCTGGGTTTGGTAGAAGACAGACTGTTGGATCAGTGAATTAAAGCTGGTTTGTGGGGGAAGACAAACTAAACCACAAACCAACCCAAACAAATGTGTGCACGTGCCTTCTTTTTTGTTGCTGATATGATTGATTTACTGCTTGTTTAACTCTTAACTAATGTTTACTAATGTGATTGACAGATTGAGACTTATTTTTGAATAAATATGCCTATTTACCATATGATGTTGTGTTCTGAGTGTCAGAAACTAAACCTAGTTCTGTTTAATGGCTCTCTTGTGGGAAAATAACTCTGGTTTGCTAACAAGATGCAGATGCTTCCAGTTTTCTGAAATGATCTCACCGCTCTGCATCTTGTAGTGTAGTTTCTGGCATCTTTGTAAACTCTCTTTGAAGGTCTTCAAAACAGTCTCTAGGAAACGTTTTGATGATGGCTACATTGCCTGAAGAAATTCCACCTTGTCTTGGTGTCAGTGATGGCAGCTGTTTGGCTGGAAGTAGATTAGAAGCCTTTATGTGAGGACAATGAAAGAGGATCCTAAACTGCACCAACCAGCTGAGAAAAAGGAGCTGTAGGTGGGTAGGATGGAGTTATGCACCGTATCCGTGTTTAGGCAGAGGGCTTCCCAGCCTTGTTTTTATGAAGTATTGCTTATTCAGTGTCTTTCTCTTGCAGTGCTTGAGAAGTGACACACTTCTTTGCAGTTGTGTGCTTTGCTCAACTCTGTTCCTTAATATGCAGAGTGGATTCTAGGGTCACTTTTCTTCCTGGCTGCCAATACCAGAGTTCCTCATGCTTAACACATGGATAAATTGAGGCTGGTGTGTGTTTGGACAGTCATCTTAAGTTTTAATTTGATTTCTGAATGCGAAGTGTAAATGTAATGATGGTCACCTAATTTGAAAGCATTGTAGAATGTCTGGAAAAATACCAGACAGACCTTTTTCAACATGAGTTTTTTTCCTCCTCAGGTTCTCATTTTAGGTTGTGGGGTTGTTTTTTGTTGCTTTGGGTTTTTTCCCCTCCCTGGTATACAATTAATAACCATTGTAACATCTCAGTAACACAGTGTTAATTTTTTTTTACTTGTTAACTTCTAAATGTATTCTCCTGTCTCTTTCTTTCCCCTTGAAAACCACAAGCTAAGGCATTGCAAAGTGCATTTACTAATCAGACTCTGCTTGTGATTCATATTCATCTGCAAAGCTTTGCATCAGTAGGAAAGGAGAAACAGCATGGTTGTGCAAAGAATGCCATGGGCATACATGTATTTTCTTAAACAGCTCAAAAACCTGAGTATTAAGGTAGGTGTTACTCAGTTTGCCTTCTCTAGTGAACTTGCAGCTTGATAGTTTGATATAGGAAGTCTTGTGTGTGTCATATACTTGGGTCCTTGGTAATGTGAGGGGTTAGTTTGGCTCAAAGGATGCTCCCCTGTTTCTCATAGCTCTGTCCTGCTTTTTCCCCCTGAACGCCTGGTTTTCATTTAGGGTAATGTATATTTTCTCTTAAACATCCCATTAAATGTTGTCTGCCAAGCTTGAAGACTTTTCTTCCTGACTGGAAGCCAAATGGCCTAGAAAATAAAAGTGCTGCTAACTTTCTCTACTGAATTCAGTACAGTAATTCCAAGTGCTTTTTTCAATCCAAACAAATGAAGACCCATGTAGGCTGAATCCTAATAAAAAACCCCTCAGGTAGGAGATGTGGTATTCTTGAAGAAAACAATCGTACTTAATTGTGTGCTGAAATCAAGTAGCTTAATGGCCTTGCTTGTTTGTGCCTCAAATTTATCCTTTAATTGATAAGATGAAGTAGTTCACCTAGCACGTCCAGCCAAGGGATCTTTCTTACCTTACCGACGTGCTCAGCCTGGCTTTGTGCAGCACTGGCACGTTACATCTTAAGCTTGGGGTTTGTATTACCGATCAAACAAGTGCTGCTTTTACATCAGGCCCGAGTCTTGTGTGGTCATGCAACTGATAAAAACTTTTTTTGTGTCGCATGAAAAATGAAATGGTCTTCGGGAGCCTAGATGATTGAGAAGACTGAGATTACACTTGTTAGTGTTTGCCATTTCCTTTGTGCATACCTGATTTCTTCTCTTTCTCTTCGTGTAATCAGGAGCTATATCCATTTCCAGGATCTAATTGAACGTAATGAAGAAAGAGGTTGGGCTGTTAAGCTTCCACATTCCCTGCTCTTTGTGCTGCTCAGGGTGCTAAAAAGAGATGAGTTAACATAAACCTGAGCAGGCTGTTTAACCTTCTTTCTCTTCTGGAAATGTAGATGCAATAACATTTGCAGCTGAAAAGGCTCATTCGCAGTTTCTAATGTTTAAGGATGCAAATGAAGCATTTTGTCTTTTCTGTCGCCTGGAGGTGTTAAGCGAGGAAACAGAAAGAGGTTTCTAGGATTAGTTCCACAGATTTCTTTTATCATGTAAAAACCAAGGGTGGTTTCAATGCCATGAAGTGAAGAAAAGCAATATGGAAACCATCCAGGGAAATTCTTCGGTTTCATTTGTTTCTCCCTAAATTTTCTGGGTGTTCATTACTACTTCTAGAGTAGAATACTCAAACTTTTTGCAACATGGCAGTGCTAAGTTCCTGCACCTTACGTGTGCTGGGGTGTGTGTGTGTGTGTGTGATGTTTTATAGGTGAAGAAGTAATTCATAGTTGACAGTGGCGTGTCATACAGACTACTGTACGGTCAAGCTTTATAGGTTGTATTTGAGAAATGCTTCTAAAAAACTCACACAATCTTGCATTTGGGATCTGGACAAAGACATAACGTGTACTATGTAGACCGTCTAAAACTTTAAACTGTTTTAAAGGTAAATTATCAAGTAAAATTACAGCCTGATGCTCAGATCTAGAGTGAAAATGTACAAGAACAGAGCCTTGGAGATACTTTGTTGTTGTTCTCTCTGCCTTGGAGCTGTGAGTCCTTGGAAAAAGCTGCTTCTGTGCTGCTTTTCACTTGTAAAGATAAAACCTGGAAACTTAATACTGGGTATTTTTTCCCCACTTAGAAGTCTAAAAATCTAATAGACATTATGAAATGTTTGGTTAAGGAAGCTTTGTTAACTTTAACATGCAGAATTAAATCGGTGCAAGTACATTTATGCATGGTAGATGTAGTCTGTGATTGAGCTCTCAACTTGTGTTAAGGAAGATGTCTGCAGATTAGTTGGATTCTTACAGTTTTGACTCAGTAAACTTGCCACTTCTGTGTAATTAAAGGGGAGATGATTTCAAAGTTTATTTAAAACCTGCTTTCAACGCAGCATTTGTGCTTAAGGTTGGTCCTTGGTGTTTATGCAGGAGATTATGCACCTTTTCTGAGAGGTGCTAACTTTTTTCTGGGACAGCAAAGTTAAGTATCTTTAGTTTATATTTATACTGGTTCGGCAACTGTGCCTTTTGTTTAAGCTGAGCTTTAGAGTAGTCCAACTTTCTCCCCAGCCCCAAATAGAGTATACATACACTGTGTTTTGAAAAGCATACTTATGCCAACCTCTATGACTTATACATACATCCTGTTCCTGCGTTCTATTCCTAACCTGCTTTAGAGAAGGCACATCTGGGGCTTGCCTAAGATCTGTCTTCATTTGGTCCCTCAGAAGCTTATTTGGTCATACCTATGGAACTCAAATATAGTGCAAGATTTTCTGGTAACTAATGTATTTTCAGAGCTCTGTGTGGTGTAAACTATGCTTTGGAGACCAGTGTGAACATATTTACACCAGGATTAAATAAATCAAGTTTATTTCTTAGAATAATGACTTGAAGAGAACTTAACACCTCTTCCTCCCCATGCCAGAGGTTAAACCAGATGTTATTAAACATGGAAACTGGCATCTGTGTTGGTTTGTTTTGAAGTAAATCAAGTGGTATTCTGGCTTTGAGTTTTCAGTATTTTTGTCCAGCAGTCATCTCTTCCCTTTCTGAAGGCAGTGGTGGTGAAAATGCTGTAGTGTTCTGTAACTTCAGTTTTAAGAAGTGAGACAAACTTCTTGCAGCTGTGTTCAATTTCAGGTAAAGCTTTTTCATTCTTCTAGCTTTTCCCTTTCCTTAGAAAGACTTCTCATGTATCACTTTCTCTTAAAGTACTTACCCTTATTTGAGATGGTGAGTGCAGATATTTAAAGTAGCACAGTATAGTGTCACAGGTGGTGACATACCTGTTGTGGTGGATCTGGCTTCTAGTGTTTGGAGCCAAGTAACAGGAAGGTTTTATTTTGAAGTAGAACTTAGAACAAGCAGTGAGCTCAGGGAGGCTGGGCTGTTTGGCTCTTTAACAGCACTCCTTCTAGCAAGTTGCTGCTTTCCCAGTCACCAGTGAACCTTTTACTTCCCAGGCTAGTTGCTGCTGCTGTCTATCTGCCTGCCACGTATGCAGTTAATGTGCCTGCTGTAGGTGGGCTGTGCTGTTCTGTCATAAGCCTGTACAGAAGGCTGTCGTTTACTTTTCTCAGCCTGGCACACTTCAGAATGATGTATGAGCAGAGGCTGAAGTCCCTTGGTTTGTTCAGCCTGGAGAAAAGGAGACTGAGGGTGAGACCTCATCGTGGTCTGTGGCTTCCTGATGAAGGGGAGCGAAGGGGCAGGCGCTGCTCTCCTCTCTTTGGTGAGCAGTGATAGAACCCAAGGGAATGGCATGAAGCTGTGACAGGGGAGGTTTAAGCTGGATGTTAGGAAGAGGTTCTTTACTGAGAGGGTGGTCAGGCACTGGAACAGGCTCCCCAGGGAAGGGGTCACAGCACCGAGCTTGGCTGAGTTCAAGAAGCGTCTGGATGATGCACCTGGACAGCTGCTCTGACCTGGCTGGCCCTGTGTGGAGGCAGGAGTTGGACTCGATCCTTATGGGCCCCTTCCAACTCAGGATACATTATTTTCTATGGTTCTATGTTTGGGTTTTGCAATGAAGTATGTTACTGTACCTGTAAGTGTCTTTTCACTAGAGTGTGTGTTTAAATGTGTGCATACTCTGAAGATCTCTTGGCTTTGTTTAGGTTCTGCTTACCTAATTCTAAACAAGGTTGGTGAAACCCTTGTTTGCTGAACTGCTGGAGAGTTACTGCTTTTTGGTGATCCATGACAGTACCTGTCCATGTTGCTGTTTCAGGCTTTCTCCAACTTAATATAAGTTGCATAAATGAAGTTCTCTATCTGTTAATAGAGATTGATGCCTGGGCAGATCACTGACCACTCCTGTATGTTCATTGTTCTGAGCCCTAAGGATAGCAGCAACAGGGTCCAGTTGTTTGAGCTGAAAGGTTGCTCTTGTATGTCTAGCAGAAAGCTTCAGGGCATTCTTTTTCTTCCAAACTTTCTGTTGTAGAATGTTTTAGCAGTTCAGTATTTCCTAGGTTGAGTGGGTGCTGCTTATAATATATTCTTATAGTGTATTTCTTAGTGGGATTCCTTCCCAGTGTTGAATGCACAGTTACTGTATGGCGAGGTGATCTGTTATATCCCCACCTCTTTTGAGAGATGTCAGTGTGCTTGTTTGTCTGGTGTTTGTGGTGGTGACTTGTGTTTTTCCTCTGGTAGGACTTCTGAATGTTTTCTGTCTTTGGATGTTTCATTGTGTCCAGTTCTGGGCTCCCTGGTGTAAAAAAGACAGGGATCTCCTGGAGAAGGTCCAGCAGAGGGCTACCAAGATGATGAAAGGCCTGAAGCATCTCCCTTACAAGGAAAGGCTGAATGAGCTGGAGCAGTTCAGCCTTGAGAAAAGAAGACTGAGAGGGGATCTGATCAATGTTTATAAATATCTCAAGTGTGGGCCAGTGAGGGTGACAGAGCCCTGCCACAGGCTGCCCAGGGGGTTGTGATTCAAGACCCGTCTAGATGCCTACCTGTGTGACCTGTTCTAGGGAGCCTGCTTTTGCAGGGGAATTGGTCCCTTCCAACTCCTACAATTCTGTGATCTGGTCACTCCAACTGGATTTTCCTGTTCTTGGCTATCTTCTAGGCTGTACAAACCTATTTTTGCTTTTGCTGCCAGCTCTGCTTCTTAGCCTGTGTAACTTAGAGGCTTTTTGAGCACAGCTAGCAATTAGTAATCCTTGAGCCGTGCTGCTTACCTGCTCTGCTTTGTACGTAGCTGCAGGCAGCTGCACGTACAGGTCTGCTTCCTTCTGGGGAGCTGTGAGTCCTGCTGTAGATGGGAGAATATATTTGTGGAAGATTCCAATTTTTCTGGAACCCTGATGCTGTTTGCAATTACCAGACTGCTTCTGCCCCTTTCCTTTTTTCCCCATTGGATCTGCCTCCTTGACTGACTGTGTAAGTTAAGAGGGCAGAGAAATAAAGGCAGCTGTTCCACAGTACAACTGTGAAGGAATTAATCAGCTGCGTGCAAGTATGTCATGGAAACCTTTTCCACATTTTGCTGTGAAGAAACTTGAGGGGTGGAGGCAAAATCCCTTTGAAAACCAGACCTATGATAACTGGAGTTCTTATCTGTGGACTTTCCTTCATAATCTCATTGACAAGTAAGATCTTGAGTAAGTGTGGTTAGTTGTGTCTTGCTCATCTTGCTGTTATTTCACTGCAACAGAATCTTGCTTTTGCTTCTCTCCTGTCCCTAAGTTGTTCCACTACCTGAGAGTACATGTCCAGGGGCTGGTTCAAGCAGTGGCTTTGCTTCAAACTTCAGTCACTCTGATTAAGACAGTGCTCCTCAGAGATCTAACAATGTGCTTTATATTAAAACAAACCTTGAAACAGGAATGTAGACTCGAAGGCAGAAGCAAGCTGATGCGGCAGCATGTGGTCTCCTGTGCCACCCCTAAGAGCTGAGAACGTGCCTTTCTCCAAAAGAAGGTTCTTGGTTCCCAGTTGTTTGCTCCAGCAGCTTATGAGGTCCTTCCTCCAATGCCCATTATGCTTCTCTGTTTAGCCAATTTTGACTCATGAAAGCAATGTAAAACACTCCTCTCAAAAAACCCAAAACAAAACCCACCAAAAAACAACCCAAACTAGGTCATAGAATCATAGAATGGCAAGGGTTGGAAGGGACCCCAAGGATCATAGAGCTCCAACCCCCCTACCACAGGCAGGGCCACCAACCTCAGGCCTGGATCTATACAAGGTTGCCCAGGGCCCCATCCAACCTGGCCTTGAACACCCCCAGGGAGGAGGCATCCACTACCTCTCTGGGCAGCCTGTTCCAGCACCTCACCACTCTCTCCATAAAAAACTTCCCCCTAATATCCAATCTAAACCTTCCCTCCTTCAGCTTTAAACCATTCCCCCTTGTCCTGCCATTATCTGCCCTTTTAAAAAGTTGATTCCCCTCCTGTTTGTATGCTCCCTTCAGGGACTGGAAGGCTGCAATGAGGTCCCCCCGCAGCCTTCTCTTCTCCAGGCTGATCAAGCCCAGCTCCCTCAGCCTCTCTCTGTAGGGCAGGTGCTCCAGCCCTCTGATCATCCTTGTGCCCCTCCTCTGAACCCTCTCCAACAGTTCCACATCCTTCTTGTATTGGGGGCCCCAGATCTGGACACAGGACTCCAGGTGGGGCCTCACGAGGGCAGAGTAGAGAGGGACAATCACCTCCCTGTCCCTGCTGGCCACCCCTCTTCTGATGGAGCCCAGGATACCATTGGCCTTGCGAGCTGCAAGAGCACTCTGCTGGCTCATGTTAAGTTTCTCATCCACCATGACACCCAGGTCCTTCTCAGCAGGGCTGCTCTCAAGAAGCTCTTCTCCCAGTCTGTATCTATGTCTGGGATTCTTCTGGCACAAGTACAACACCTTACACTTGGCAGTGTTGAATCTCATTAGGTTCACCCGGGCCCATCTTTCCAGCCTGTTAAGTTCCCTCTGGATGGCTTCCTTTCCTTCTAGGGTGTCAACCACACCACTCAGCTTGGTGTCACCTGCAGACTTGCTGAGAGTGCACTCAATCCCATCATTGATAAAGATGTTAAAGAGAACCGGTCCCAAGACAGACCCCTGGGGGACACCGCTTGTCACCGGCCTCCACCTGGACATAGACCCATTGACCACCACCCTTTGGCTACGTTCTGTTAACCAGTTTCTTATCCACTGGATGGTCCACCCATCAAATCCACATATCTCCAGTTTAGAGATAAGGATGTGGTGAGGGGCTGTGTCAAAGGCCTCGCACAAGTGCACGTAGATGACATTGGTCGCCTTCCCTTTATCTACCGATGCCATTGTCATACCATGTTGGTTTGTTAGGTGAAGTGAGGATTCTATGAAACCTCTGTCCTAGAAAAGAGGGATAGAATAAGGCTGTGGGATGGTATAAGCAGGAGAGGAAGGAGAGAGACTGGGAGAAAAAGAACTAGATTGACTCCATTGCTTATCTGGTGACTCCTGACAGACTGCAGGCTCTGAGCTTACCCAACTAATTGTGCTAGGGTTAAATGCTTCATGTAAATAGCACCATGAGTTTGGGTAGTGTTGAAAACATTGTAAGTTTGAGTGTGAGAACATAGGAACTGGTGGGTGTATGTAACAAATAACTTGCCTTCTGTAAATGTAATGACCTTGTTTAAAACTGGTATTTAGGTAGGAAAGATTATTTTCAGTAAAGTAGAACAGTTATGATTTCTCCAGACATGTCCATCCTCCCAGCTGTTCCTTCCTCAGAGATGGGAAACATTTTTGTACAACTGATTTTTTTTTTCCTGACACTAGAGAAGGAACAAGTGGAAAGCCTGCTTGATTGCATTGTTTCTGTGTGGTAATTATAGGGGCTTTTGTACCTGGAGCAGCTGGGCACTTGGAGTGTGTTTTGCCACATCAGTGTGGTGTGAGTGGAAGAATTTCCTCACCAAATGATCTTGAAAGAGAAATAAGACTGAGAGTGGACATGATTCATGTTTATAAATATCGCAAGTGTGGGACACAGGGGGAATTGGCCAGCCCCTTTTCAGTGGTCTGTGGAGACAGGACAAGGGGCAGTGGCTGCAAGCTGGAGCACAGGAAGAACTTTTTCCCAGCGAGGGTGACAGAGCCCTGGGACAGGCTGCCCAGGGGGGTGTGGAGTCTCCTTCTCTGGAGATATTCAAGACCCTGGATGCCTACCTAGGTCTGGATGCCTGTCTGTGTGACCTAAGAAACCTGCTTTGGCAGGGGGGTTGGACTTGATGATCTCTGGAGGTCCCTTCCAACCCCTATGATTCTGTGATTCTATGAAACCACAGTATTCTTGACAGCTGTGTCTTGGTGCATGGCAGTTAAGCTAGTGCTATGTGCAGATTTGAATAGCTTGGCTTGAATGAGGACACAAAAAAGCATGTTTAGTTGTCCATGCCTAACATGGTAAAAGAGGAAAAGTTTTAATATCACTTGTTTTGTCTAAAGCTGGGCTGGAACTGTTCAGTTATTTCCTGCAGTGCTGAGGAGCCTGGTAGTGAGCTGGCTGGTTTGCCACATACCCATAAGCCTGGGGAGGAGTGTATGCTGCCAAGGGAGCTAGTGTGTATGACAGTTTGTTATGCAGTTTTCCCTCCTTCGTGCTTTTTGTTCTTAGTTCTGCTGATGTTGTTGCTGAGGCTGAATCCACTATTGACTGTGTAAGACAATAACTGTGAATGTCTGCATTCAGAATTTCCAGGAGGAGATGCCAAGGAATCTCTTGGGATCACTCTGTGCAGTTACCTCAGGTCCTCAGGAGTCCATTGGACAGAGCCCATTGGACAGGTCCTTTCCAAACATCCAGAGACTAGGATAGGTCTGTTTGTCCCCCTCCATACTGTTGTTTCCAAAGGGGTCAGCTCCAACCTTTGTGCCACTGTGATTCCAAATGTCAGCTCCTTGCTTCCGTTTCCCTTCTCCTTCAAAAGTGAATTCCTTTCATGTTCAGATCCTGTGGTGCTACAATATTAAGAGGTCTGCACCCTTGTGTCAGTCTTCCTATCCCTTCCTCCCTCCTACTGCAGTCTTCCCAACTTTGTAAGGCATCAAATCAATATTGCTGAGTTGTGGGGCTAATAAGCCTACTGTAGTGGAGGAAAGATGGGCTGAGATAAAAACCTGGATGGTTCATTGTGAGTTGAAGCTAACAGGCCTTTGAAGTAGGTCTGACTGATGCTCTGCGTTTGGTTTGGGTGTCTCTGCACTGAGCTTCCTGGTGTGTCTGTAACACTTATCTGGTGTGTGCCCTATAGCGCCCTGTTAGCTAGGATGATAGGGTGTTGTGTACGCAGAGCTGCTGCTATTACACCCTTCCAGCTAGGAAGCTGCTGGCAGTGAAAACAGTGACTCCCAAGCATGTTGGGAGCTCTCAAAGAACAAGTGGCTGTGTGGTGCCTGGTTCTCAGCTGGGGCAAAACCAAGACAAACTTAAATGTGTTTTCTTATGTCTGTTCTGTGGCCACATAGTACCACCACATCAATTCATAAAGCTTCAGCAGATTAGTTACTCTAATCTCAGTTAGTCACTCTAACTGTCTGGCAACCCAAACATGTGCAACCAGAGGGTATGTCAAAAGGATGAGATATTAAGACACAAATTCTGATAGAAGAAATTGAATGTTTGCCTTTGTCTTAGTGTTGGTGTTAAGTAAACTGCCCATGGGCTGGAAACAAGTTGTTTTTAAGCATTTTACAGGTGTCTTAGAACTGAGCCAAAAAACCCCTAACAAAGCCAATCAATGAAACAGTTGGAAAGAACCTGTGCTAGGCTAGTGTGCTGCTTCTTTTGATGTGTGGGGGTGTTTTTTTTCCTGTGGTACAAAAGATGTTAAGTTGCCGGAAACATGCATGTACTCACTGATGCATCAGTAATGTTCAGTGAAACAGTTGTGATAGGATTGCCTTTAGCTCTGTACGTTTCTGACCCTGGAGAGGTTTGAAAAAAAAATGTCAGTGTACTTGATCACTCGAGTCTGGCATAGAGAAACAGGAGGGGGAAAAATGCAATTCAGTGTTCTGCCTGTGTATTAAAGCTGAAGTATTAAATTATTTTGTTAACCTGTTTCCACATTAATACTGAAAGAGAGTTTCCCTGAAAGAACTAGGGAAACCTCATTTCACTCGTTACCTTATTTTCAAGATCTTAAAATGCATTTGAGTAAGAGACTCCACTTTCATTTTGATGTTTCATCAAGGTTTGCTTTTAGGAATGTATAATGGGATTTTGAATTGTGTTGCAGTTTAGCAAGCATATCTTTGTAAATCACTTGTGGCTATTCCAATGGTGAGTTAACAGGCCTCTGTTTTCTCCAGGGATGTTTCTAACTTTCAAGCTGGAGTACTTCCACTTTCAGCTATTTTTCTTTGGCCTGGCTTTGATTTATACAAATGCTAATTATATGGGCTTTGAATCTGTGTGTATACATAGTTTCACAAGGTCATACACATTTCTAATGAACTGGCTGAAATGCTGCTTGTATATTGCCAGGTTGTTACATAAACAGATCACTGTCTTCTAAAGGTTGTTTCATTAATTGGTTCAAAACCAGACAAAAATCAGTAGCAGTACCTGTGTAAAGCTGATTTTTTTTTTTTGTTTCATCTCCTAAAGTTTTGTCTTCATTGTCTTTGTAGGCATCAGAAGGTGTCACCTTCATTGGACCCGACACACATGCTATTCAAGCTATGGGAGACAAGATTGAAAGCAAATTGTTAGCCAAGAATGCAAAGGTCAACACTATCCCTGGCTTTGATGGAGTAGTCAAGGTGAGAAATCATTTAATGACTGTCTGCCCACTGTAGGAACAGTGTCTAAATTGAAGTACAGCTACTGAAGATCTGATGCAGACTATAATTATAACTTCAGCTTCTTTTCCAGTGAGATGTAATTAAAAATGGGATACAGAATTTTTACTAGTAAGAGATCTTTGAGGAAGAATGATGTACATGATGTATTAAGGACTGGTTCTATGGAGTATCTACAAATGTTTTGCTTTAAGTTTAACACAAAGGCAGACAGAGGTGTTAATTATCATGTATGGCTTCAAATATCTACGTGCTTCTCAGACCTTTATTTCTCATTGGTCAAAACCTTGACATCCCAGAGTTACCAGTGATGTTTGCGATGCTCTATGGTCTGTTCTGATAGTGCAGATTCCCATATGTTGCAGATCTTGGGAGAAGTTGGTGACTCTTTGTCCAGATCCACAGCTAGTGTTACTCCTGGGGTTTTAGAAGGAATGATTTCCAACAGATTTCTAAATAGTTTGGGGTTTTTTCTATATATTTTTTTAAGGTGAAATGAAGTATATCTTGAGTTTTGGTTTATTTTTTGCTGTAGTGGCTCACTATTGGCCTCTTAGAAGCTTTCCTGTGTGTCTTTGTATATTTTCTGTGTTAATGTAGGTAAATAACTTTTTTCCCATTGAAACTATCACTTCATGCACCTAAAACTTTTAGTGTTTTATAAAATGTTGACCTGGGTTGAAGTTTTCCATGCTTGACATGCCAAGTTAGATTTTTTTTTTCCAAATAAAATTTGAGTAAAACTTTGAGTTGCAGGAAAAAGTGAAAACTTCATTCCAACACCACTTCATTGTAGTTGAAGGGAAAGCTTTTCAGGCTTTATTTATGACAATTGATACTGACCTCTGCTCATTGTAAATCTTATTTACATGATGAAATAGGAAATGTCAAGATAATTGGGAACAACTGAATATATTGATGGAATGCAGACTGTATTTCAAGGAGCAACTTGTACTACAGCAATGGTTGTTCAGCACAGTGTCAGCTAAGCTGGATTTTTAAGCCTTGTTAGGAGGAAGAAAACAAACTCAACTAAATGAGAAAGGTGCATAGAGTGGGAAGGAGCTAAGCCTCTGCTTAATTACTGGTTCTGATGAGGATGCCTGGAGAACTTGGCTAGTGAGAGAGAACAATAAAATCATGAAGTACCTGAGGTGGCAATGCCCAAGAGAATTCTTCATTACTCATGATGGAAATGCCTGTTGCATGTAATGCCTGGCAGTGGGGTATGCTGGGACAGGTAAAAATACAGTTGCTTCTCTTCTAGAGGGCTGTACATGAGTAGCAGACTGGTATTTGTGGCAGTGCTGAAGTCTGGTATTGATACATTGAACACAGCAGTCATTCAGGCTTTGGATGTTTTAGCAGTCCTTGTGTATCCTGTCCGTTAGCACTCGTAAGATCAGCAGCCAAGCTATGGTGTATAAGATTCTCTGCTCTGTCTGATATCCTGTATAGTCTTCTCAAAATCCTAAAAGTAGCTTCTAGAAAAATAATCTAATTAGGAGGTAATTTTGAATTAATTGTCTAAATGCTACGAAACTTTTTATAATGCAGAACTAAACACTCAGAATCAGTTTTATCACTGTATCAAGTTAAAACTTAGGTAAGGGTCTGTTACTCTGCTAATACAAAGAAACAAACCTGCCAAAGTAGAATAGGGGTTACTGATCAGATAGCTATATAACCAGTGAAATTGAGCATTTGAGACCTTTAATTGCACTGTTTTTCATCAGTTATCTTAAGAACCTGATGCAAAATGAAAGAACACAAGTGGCACTCAGCTACAGCAACAGTAGTCTTAATACCAAATGAACTGGAATGTAGGATTGAGTTGACAACCCCAATCCTCAGCTATTGAAAGGAACTCATGCAGTAGTTACTTAATCCTGAAGCATCCATATCATATCAGTTTCACATATCTTGGCCTTGCACTAGTTCTGATTATCTGAAGAGTGTTCCTGAAAAGAGGCAAGATTAAAAAAACCCCACCAAACCCTACACTGTAGCTGTCAAGTAAGAAAAAGGAGAGTCTACAAGTGGCATCAGCATTGTAGTTTCCATCAGAAGTTGGTTGAGCAGTGCTTTGGTTACCAATTCTAGGAAAGAAAACTTCTGATAATTGCTAGTCTCATCCTTGCTATGGATCTAAGTGTGTCCCTGTACTTGTCCTCTGATCTCCTTCCTCTGATCATGTCTTTTGCTTGAGTGAATACCCGAGTAATTAAGTCATAGGAGATCTCTGCTTAGAGCTTGATGTATGATTTTGCCAATTCAGACTAAGACAGGAAGAGCAAAGCTCTGTGATAGCAGGTACAATCAGAAGAGCAGCACACAAGGGATTGGAGACTGTAGGATTTCTGACGTTCTGTGTCAAACCTGTCTTGGTCAGCGTTACGGAGCTTTCAAAACCTGAGGCCTCGTTTTCTTGAGAAATAAAATTTTTAGAGGTCATAGGAAGGAGTTAAGTGTCTGCTTGATACTTGAGCTGATTAGAGGTGGCTTCATCTTTATAGTAGAGTCTAATAAAGCTGCAAGAGAACTGCATTCAAGCCTCTGACAGTGCCAGAAGTTAGGAAAGATCAGTTCCATGTATTCTTTGTGGATGAATAGTTGAAGCTAATATAGAGTAACAACTTTTAGTGCTTTGTTACTCAACTCAGAGCTGCACTGAAAATCTTTGTTACTTGAAGAGGTGTCTTTATCTAGCACTTATTAAATAGTCCTGCAGATCCTTTTACTTTGAGAGGAAAGGGTGTTTTCCCCCTCTCATTTATGTTGCTTAGCACTTACACACAATAGACAATGAGTTTGAGATTTTGAAAAAACATTGGGGAAGTTGCATGCAGAAACATTTTCAGTGAGTAGAAATGAAGTTAGAAGTTTAGGAGAAGGAAAACCTTCAACAGTATGTTTAAGGATGAGAGTGGAGAAGGAGGTTTGACTAAGTAGCTTTCTTCTTATCCATAGTTCAGTTTGAGTTGGCTGGGGCAAGGGTTATCCAGCCTACTCACGTAAGGAACTGGTCTGGTTCTGTCAGCTAGAGAGGCAAAGAAAGCAGTCAAAGGTTGTTAATGTTAAAATGTGGAACTACAGTCAGTTTCCCAAGGCACGATTGGGAGTGTGGTAAGTAGCCTTAATCAAAAGCATTGGTGTTAGTCCATGTGGCTATACTGAAGCCAGAGCTGGGATGTGTTGTCTGTAAATGAGTAAAGAGGAGTAAGTGACAAGAAGGTGGAGGCGGAGTGTTGAGTGTAAGGAGATGATGTGGTGAACAACTGGCAAAGGAGTTGCCTTTCACCACATACAACCAGCTTGGTTCTCTGGCTGGTAGAACATAGCTGGATGCAGACCCAGCAGATTAATATCTCTGGGCATCTACTTAGATTCACTGATAGCCGGAGACAGAATCACAAGGTTGGAAAAGCCCTTTGAAGATCAAGTCCAACCAATCCCATCCTAAGCTAAACCATATCCCTGAGTACCTCATCTACCCTTTTTTTGAACACATCCAGGGATGGTGACTCAACCCCTCCCTGGGCAGCCTGTTCCAGGCCCTGACAACTCTTTCAGTGAAGAACTTTTTCCTAACATCTAATCTGACCCTGCCCTGGCACAGCTTTGTGCCATTTCCCCTTGTCCTGTCTCCTGTCACCTGGCTGAAGAGACCATCGCCCACCTCTCCACAACCTCCCTTCAGGTAGTTGTAGGTGGTGATAAGGTCTCCTCTCAGCCGCCTCTTCTCCAGGCTAAACAGCCCCAAGACAGGTTGAAAGGTGTTCAGCAAGGCTGCGAGCTTAATTTGTGTCAGGTTCAGGTGTGTGTCCTGGTTGTGTTCTTGCATTGAGGCGTTGCCATGGGTATGGAATGGTCACTGTATTGATGGAGAGTTTGCTGGAGAACCTCCCGTTCATGTCTGACCTCCAAGCCAAACAGCCTCAGCTATGGAAACTGTTTTGTAGTGCTTCCTAACTAATAAAATGTTTTAACAGCTCTGGGAGTCTCCTAAACAGTTTTAGCCTGGTGTTCCTCTACATCAGAATAGTTTTGCTTGTTTGTCTCCACCTGCTGGTACCTGGCAGAGAGGCGTGTACTTGAAATTGGGTTAGAAATTCTTATGCTAAACGAGTATTTTATGTCTCTCTAACTTAATGACATCAGCCATTTGTAAAAGCCCCATGACATCATTTTATAACTCATATGATTTTTTATAAACTTGTACCGTTACTTGAACAATTTTATTCGTACAATAAACGTAGTGCTAAAATGATATATTTCTTTACAACCTGCAGTTTATTTTAGGGAAATGGTAGTGTAGCTAGTATGTCTTTGGGAGGAAATAGTAGTAAATCATCGAGGACTCTTTGGTTTTTTTTTTTTTTTGAAAAAAAAATAGTTCAAAATGCTTTGTGGTGCCAGTGTGGCTTGGTGTATTTTTGCAGTAGGGACTTGTCTCCAGCATTCTGGTTTTACCCCTATGGCAAATGCTGTGTATCCATCACTAGTTCTTCCCACCGACAAACTGTAGTGACCGTCCCCTAAGTTTTTTAGGTGTACTTGAACCGCCGCTGTATTGGTTGTAGCTTGCAATCGAAAGGCATGATGCAGGAACATACTTGGTCCGGGTCAAAGATCAAAAGCCTCCCCAGCGATTTCAGTATGCGAGTTGTTTAGTCTTTGTTTATTAGTTTTTAAAGCGCGGTATGTTTTTGTTTTCCATTTCAGAAACACTCTTTGAAGGCTAAAGAATTTGAATATGCATTGGGTGGCTTTGTTTTGGTTCGGTTTTATTTTTTTTTTTCATCTTAGAACTTGGCTTCTAATAAGATCAGAACTGTAAAAGAAACAGATGTTGAAATAGTGTAAATTAATAACTGCGCCGGGGCAGATGACTTCAGCCTGTTCAAGCCAGAACTGAGACAATTAGTGCTGCCGACACGATGCCGCTTATTACTGAGACTTGTTGTGTGCGTGTATTAAAAAATACAGTGGCAGTGAAAAGTTTGCCCTGTAATGATTTGCAGCTTGTCTTCCTGCGGACTGCAGTGTGTCAGCCACTTGTTTGCAGGTAACTAAGTGAAAAAAAATTACCCTGTTTGCTTCCACACCCTCCTCCCCCCCCCCCCCCCCCCCAATTCTATTTGGCAAATATATGAGGGAATTTGCAAGAGAAAAGAAATGTAAAAGTTTCCTTCTCGACTATAATCGTGGCTCTTCATCAGTCATCACTCTTCCTGCATTTTGTTCAAGAGCCTCTAATTGTCTGCATTTGGCAGGTTTAACACTTCCTGACAGAGAGGCTATTAAGGGGAAGTATTCTCGCATAACTGTCACAGGCAGGAACAAAGAACCTTCAAACTCAATGTGTGGAAACCACTAACATTCTTAAATGACCCTTTTCATGCATTTTATCCCTTTAAGCTAAAATTTGGAGGGTGTAGGGTCATGGAAAGCAGCAAGGTGTAATAAAACAGTAAACCCTGATTTTTTTTTTTGGTTTTTTTTTTTTGGGGTGGGAGAAGTTTTTTTGAGTTTTTTTTTCGAGTTTTATCTCTTGAGTTAAAAACAATTGTTGTTTGGGAAAAAAAATCTCATTAACAGATGTGACTGGAGCAAAAAGACTTAAAACTGATGTTGCTTTCAGGACTGCTTTGAACTTAACAAGCACCGATTTGTGGAGCAGACTAGCTAATGAAAGGAAATTAAATTTTCTGACAACTTCCCCTGCCAGCCCCCTTATTCTTCATGGGGCTGTTACTAGGTACTGAAGACTTTTAAAGAGGATTTTGTTTTATTATCGGACATAAATGAACCAGGTATGAACATTTCTTACGTTTTGTGGGTTGTTTTTTTTTTTTTTTTTTTAAAAATAAAAAAAACCCGTTCTGACCTGGGTGCTTTTAAAACGGATTGCCTTGAAAGCTTTAAAAATATCAGGTTTCATTTTAATGTTCATAAGTCAGCCCCCATAGCTTCAGACACACTTAGCAGCTGGTGGTTTCCAGACATTACTGCCTTCCATACAGGTTTTTAAATGCGTGTCACAGAATAGTATAAATATTAGCAAATTTGGATGGAATTTTCAAACTTAACCTGTGCCACTCTAATTTAAGTGGGTTTTTTTTTTTCCTTGCTAGTGTTGTATATTGGAAAGTTATTGGTATCAGTAGAAGAAATAAGATTTAACTACTTCGTGAGAATTGGTGATTAAGAAGCTAAAGTATTTTGGGTTGTGTTGTCTGGGTTTCCCAAGTAGTTCTTTCTGTACCAGGCTGTAGTGGGATGAGTCAGCTGAAGCTATAGGTGGCATCAACAAAAAGATCTTCACATTTGTTGTACGTACACTAGTAAGGTGTGGGTTCTGTAAGTATTATGTGAATCTTCTCACTTCAGATGCGGTTGAAAATGATGCGTTTAAGGTTTATTGTCTTTAGAATGACAAACTTGCAGAAGTGAGATAGATGCCTGTATTCTTTCTTCAGCGGGCGAAAAAAAATTGGTCTTTGAAGAAGTTCTGTAAGGTTTTTTTTTTTCCTGACCCTGAATCCCTCCCAAACAATAGAGAATCAACTCCCCCTACTGACAACAACAAGGAAAACACAAGGAATACCTGTAAGGACAGAAAAAAAGCTGGCAGTGGACAAACTTTAACGATCTGATTTATAGTCCATTATTGATTGTAAACTTCTAAATTCTAGCATTAAATTCCTACAACTGCAGAAAATCATTTTGCGATCCTGGTCGTGTTTCCTGTCAGCTGATTCCTCCTTGCTTTGAGTTTCTCAGTGTACTAATGATGAGGTAGAATTTACATTCCACTTATGGTATTAATTTTACATTCCTCTGGCTGAAAAGGGTCAGAAGGTTGTAAAATCAAACATTAAATGAATCAGAGGAGACAGTAGTGCAATATATGACTGCCCTCAGGACACAGTGCAATGGCTGATGGGATTAACGTTGGGTCTCATTTCCTGCTTTTACAGGATGCAGATGAAGCTGTCAGAATTGCAAGGGAAATTGGTAAGTTCTTAAATTAGCTATGGTGGGATTTGTGTGCCTCTCAGCAGACATGGTTGACTAAATTGAATGTGTAATAAGTAATCCCTATAGAACAAATAATGTTTTAATAGTTTTTAAGTTCCCTGTTGCCTATAGAACTGGAAGAAGCTAGGCATTAACACCCTGTCTCTTAAATCATCACATTTTAGCTGTGCAAACTGGACTTTACAGAACAAGTGCAGCCACGATTTGTGGAAGGCATGTAATGTGCAGGAATGAGTTGCTCTCTAACAGTTATTTCAAAGCATATCTGCAATTGGATGTGATAGTCAGAAGTTAGGCATGGCATGCTGCTTCTTCTGTGGAGGCTGATACCAGTGATGTTAGTCTTTCTTTGTCACTGTGTGTGGACTGCACTTGGCTGGAGTATCATCTGGACCACCAGCCTTTCTTCTGTGCTGTCTGGAATAGAGTCACTAATTCGGCTTCTAAACATCTTTAGAGAATGGTGAAAAGAGCAACCAGCAAACTGGCTGGGACTCATTTTGATGAAGGTTAAGTGTAATACGTGTTTAATGAGTTTTGGCTTTTATTTACTAAAGCTTAATATTAGGCAAAATATTTAACCATATGCTTGAAATTGCACGTCTTCTCAAATGCTTTCTAGAAGAAAACTCTTAATGCATTAAGAGGGTTTTTTTTTTCCCTTGGTGGTTTCTTTTTGCATTTTCATTTTAAGAGACAGTAGCCATGAGAAGCTATTTAGGTTCAGCACAGGTATGTACTTCAAAGGATGTGTCTACTTTTGAAGCTTCTCATACTGATGTAGCTACAAATACATCTCACCCATGTCAAACTGTGGCTATGCCTTCTGTGTCAAAAGAAATGGGACTTTGCACTTGCTGCAGAAGACTCTTCCTCAGTGTAACACCTTTCTGCTTCAAGTTGGGGTTCTTACCCTGCACTGGTTAACTGCCCTGAAACCCCTCAGTGTGGAGGGCTGGCTTTTAGGCTGACACAAGTCAGCATCTCTGTGGGTCAGCCTTTATGTCCCTGTTGGGAAATAGAGGGATTGCTCATCACTGTCATGGGAACAAAAACAAAAGGAAAGGTCATCTACCAAATTGAAACATGGGGAGGAGAATTGTAAATAAAATTGAGCTTAGCCCTGAAAAAGGGTTTGTTCTGGTGTTCTGTTGACTAGTTCCTGACTTTGATAGGGGTAGCGCTTTGGAGGTCAACATATCAAGGCAGTCTTAAATCTGTAGATATTAAAGTCAGTTACAGACAGCTTGGTGGTACTTTTTTAGATGGCAAATTGTGTAATTTTAAAGGATGTAAAGTAGGAGGAAACGAATCTCTTATTGAATGCATTTGTCCTCATATATAAGGCACTTGGTAGGCAACTGAATACTTTCAGATTGTTTTTAATTTCACTTATCCAGAGTATCAGTCTTCCAAGAATGCTTAAGTAACTATTTAAAAAACCTCACCACTAAAATGATTGCAGGTCAGCACTTAAAACTCTTAAACCATTGCATAACGTTCTCTTGCTGCCTGCATTTTTTTCCCTGCTTCTTCCTGCCGTGTTCTGGCCACAGATCCAGTAATAGGGGAGCATGGCACTTCAGGGTTGAGGTGCTGCCTTTGATTATGGATACAGATTCTGTAAGTACAGGAGTTAAAAATCCTACCTTTTGCCCCTCATTTGGGATGTGCTCACCCAAATTGGCATGAGAGTGTGGGACAGATACTAGGCTAAATCAGGAACTGGAAGAAGTTCAGGCACAGATTACCATATAGCCTCCTTTCCCATAGTCTCTCTTCTCTATTTGTCTGTGTGGGCTGTTCTCTTGTGATCCTTTCTGTAGTGCTTAATCACACTGGCTCTTTTCCCATGCTGCTTTTAAGTCTGTTTGTAAGTTTGTGCCTAAGAACTGCTGGCTCCTTGACTTTGGAAGCATCCATGAAACGGTCCTACTCTTTGAAAGAGTTGGATGACTGTGAAGTGCTGGCAGTTAAACGAAGTGAAACCTATACAAGACTGAAGAGGTGAAACCCACCTTTCATTTCATGTGGGTTTAGTTTGTACTGGCTTTTCCATATTGAACAATGGAAAAAAATATGGTATTGCCACACATGCTTGTGCTCAAACCGATACTGCACAGTGTCTTCTCTGGTTCTCTACCTGCAACTTAATAAAATTGGGTCTGTGGCTCTAAAAGCATGGTGGCAAAGGGTGGGAGGTAGCAACTATGTAACACCAGAAGTTTGTTTATTCCTTTTAATCATTCAGCATTTCAAAATAGTAACCACCCTGGAAACAAAGTGTTCCTAACTTGATATTACCTGGTTAAAACCAAATGTTTGTCTGATGATCTTCAAATTTGACAGCTTTTCAGCTTCCTGTCTTCTAAGACCTTTTTAGACCCATCCTTCAGATGTGTCATGGGGGTGTAAAGATATAGAACAGAAATAGTTTTTATTCTTGCATGTGATCTTAATTTCATGTAAATTGGTGTTGAAAGAAATTGGTTAGGGTTGAAAACCTAACACCTACTAAAAATATGCCTGCTTTGTGAGACACTTTGTTGCTGTTGTTGTGGGTCCTTACAAATGCTCTTAAAAATTGTTTGCATGCCTCTCCTTTCCCACAACTAATCCAGCCAATCCATGTGAGCATACTTCAGTGATATTGATAGCTGCCAAATAGTTCAAGAGTGGTTAGGAGAATGATGAGTAATGCATCCTGGTCCTGGCATCCTATATCCAATATGTCTGCAGAGTGTAGATTCTACAAAGCCTGCCTTGTCTGAACGCACATCAGACTTTGGTCTTGGTCAAAGAACTGCTGTTTAGCTTAGTTCAGTGCCCAAGGGAGCAAGTCGTGTGTAAAGGCATATTTAAGTTCAAGTCCCCTTATTTTCAGGGGACTGGGTAATTCTTGTAGAGCTTTGTTGCAAAGAATTTTTCCTTCTCAATGTGAAAAGCTGTATACATCCTTTCAAAACAGGCCTTACTTTGATTTACTCTTTAGCTCCATTGTGGCTCTCTGGAATCTTCAACTGCCTTGCGTACAAGTGTGGTTGACATGTATGACCAATATACATGAAGAGGGAGGGGGAAGAGGCGTGTTGTATGCATGGTACGGGATACTAGTAACCCGTGTATCCTGCCTGATGGTTTAACTACGTGGGCTGTGAGATAATCAATGTTCTGTAGCATGTAACGACTCACCGAGGCTCAACTACCAGCATCACAGAATCACAGAGTTGTAGGGGTTGGAAGGGACCTCCAGAGATCATCGGGTCCAATCCCCCTGCCAAAGCAGCTCCCCAGCTCATACTGCACAGACAGGCGTCCAGATGGGTCTTGAATATCTCCAGAGATGGAGACTCCACCACCCCCCTGGGCAGCCTGTGCCAGGGCTCTGGCACCCTCACTGGGAAAAAGTTCCTCCGCATGTTGGTGCGGAACTTCCTGTGCTCCAACTTGCAGCCATTGCCCCTTGTCCTGTCCCCACAGACCACTGAAAAGGGGCTGGCCATTCCCCCTGCACCCCATACTTAAGATACTTACAAACATTTATTAGGTCCCCCCTCAGTCTTCTTTTCTCCAGGCTGAACAGCCCCAGCTCTCTCAGCCTTTCCTCGTAGCATGCCTATTTTGCTGTTGAAATGAAAGAACAGTACACTGGGACTAGGCTCTGCTTATAGAATTAAAATTAGAAAGCCATTCAAGAGACTTACATTGTTAGACTGAAGTTGTTAGTATAATTCATGATGATTTTTTTCAAGTGCACATATCACTGAATAAGCTAGATTAGGTGATGGAATTGCCATAGTGAGTTTGCTGTTATAAGGCTTAAAACAATGCTAATTTCAGAAGTCTTGCAGCCTCTTGACTTGGAGAGTCTCCAGTTGGTGTTGCCAGAAGTGTAAGTTCACTGGTGCTACCTGGCTAAATCTCGTTTCTTGCATGAAAATCATGTAAGATGTAGCATTTGCTTGAATTCAAGATAGCCAGTGAGAGTGAGCTGTCTGGGAGCCTTGCCAGGGATCTGAAAAGCAGCTGCAGCACAGATAAACTGTACTTGGGTAGGTATGGCATATACTGCATTTCATGGAAGTAAGTTGTACTGTGCTGTTTGCTGCGTGCAGTCTGGAGGAATGCACATGCCCTTTTGTCTCTGGGACTGGGGAGACCTTACATGCTTAGTGTGGTTCTGGATCCAACTCACTGTTACTCTGTGACTTACCCCATACATCTCTGTGGCAGCATCAGGTATTCCATAGGAACATGTAAGAAGCACTCTAGCAAGGGCATTTGCACAGCTTTTTCATCTTACCTGTATACCTAGTAACTAGAGATCACTTCAGACTCTACAGCACTAAGATTTACGGCCTTGAGTCATCTCTGCCTAGAGGAACTCTACATATGCTTATATATTACCTTTCTGCAGCTTTCAGCCATGTGAATGCCCTGTAGCAGGGGTTCCACAGTCTAATAATGTGTTATGTTGGAAAATATTTTACTAATTTTATTTTTTTCTGTTTCTTTGTTAATTTAATGTTGTCTTGTGCTGTTGCTGCTTCCTCGCCTTCCAATCAACGCTACTGTTTATGTATGGTGCCTCTCTTTTTGTGGGTGTTTGCTTCAGTCGTCTTTAAGCAAAAGGTTTTCAAGATCTTTCTGGTTTTAATTATCTTCTCCTGAACCTTCTTTCAGTCAAATGACTTTGGGGAGGAGGTGGGCGTACTGTATCACTGTCACTTGACAGAGCAATAGTAGATCTGCATTCCAGAGAGAAACTGTAAATGTTAGTTACGCATAGCTTCAGACTTGACCATTGGGAGCCAAATTCATATGTCCCTTTCTGTCCCAACATCAAAGGCTTTTATAGAATGTGTCTTCCATTTGCAAGGACTGATGGACTTGGAAGACAATAGAATCTGGTCTGATATTTGGCTTAATTTGACTATTTTCATTAAACATATTGGAGACCAAAGGCTTGAAGAATTTTATGCTATCCTAGAAATGTCAAAAACTTTCTAATTAGATCCTTAATTTTCAAATTTCTGTATATTCATGTGGGAGAAAGGTGAAGTTCACTGATATGAATAATTGGTTTAGAAAGCTGCTTTGAATTAAAATATACAATTGTTACTAAATCTGCTCTTCTAGCTTTCTGAAAACCGAGATTTTGGCTCGTACTCATACTAAGGTATCTTGTTCTGAGAGTAAAATATTACCAGTTGTGAACAATGCTGTCAGATTTAAGCTGTTCTTTTTATTTTCCTACTACTTGTCAGTTTGGGGAAAATCCTTTCTTATTGTTAAAAAAAAGTGTTTTCTGTGATACATACTATGTGAGTGGCACAGCTCTTTTGAGGTCTCTGTTACTTAAAATGTACTGCACCAGAAGTGTTGATAAGATGCAGGTTTGGAATCTCATAACTAATAAATAGTTTATGAAGATCTGCTTATTTTTACTAGTAATATTTTCACTAATTTTATCACAGCTAAGGCTTATTTCAGCAGTAAAGAAAGAGCAAAAACTTTATGTCTAGAGAAATGTGAGTTTAAAAAGGTCAAATGCCTTTATTCATAAATCACTTTGTTACTTGGGAATAATTAATTCAGTGCTTTTTTGGTATAAGTGAAATGGAGAGGACAACCTTTCTTGGCTTCAGAAATCACTGTACTGACAGCTAAGTCTTGTGTAGAAAAATCTCTCCTCTCCCTCCAAACAAAGTGCTTTAATAAACGAAGTTATTGTCTACTGGCATTATTGGACATGTGGTCAGTTGTCATGTTCCTCTGACCAACTGAACAAAGTTTGAACTTCTGTCTAATTGTTCCCCGCTGTTAGGCTACCCTGTCATGATCAAGGCCTCAGCAGGTGGTGGTGGGAAAGGCATGAGAATCGCTTGGGATGATGAAGAGACCAGGTGAGATGCTGTCCAAAAGCTTGCCTTGATGAATACTGCAGTTATACTGAAGTCCCATTAAGCCACTGTGAGCTGACAGTTGAGCAGATATGAAATGTTAAACAGAGAAATGGGATATTATTTGGCCTTCTTTTTGTATAGAGCATGGTGTACTTTGGGAGTTTGCATGTGCTTATTTAAAATTAATCTTTGCATAAACATTGCAAAACACAGTCCATTAGTTTGAGTAAAAAAAAAACCCAACACAGAACTGCCTTTAGTCCAAGGATACCCTGTAAATAACACTATGCTGTGTGCTTTTCAGAATGCTGATGTATTAATTGTCTGTGGGTTAGGTAGAACACTGGCTGGCCCTGATTCTCAGGCATTAATGCGTGCCATTAGTTCTGTTAAAGTTGATGAGACTGATTATTCATGTGTGGGAACACATACGGTGTTTCCAGAATGTGCTCTAATAAATTGCATACTTCTGCATTTAAAATATTTGTCTCAGCAAACTATTGTGCTTTTGCCTGTTTGGAACAATGTTTGTTTAAACACACAGACGTTTTCATGTCTCTTAATGGTTGTCTGAATCTTGAACGCTTCAAGATGCTCTGTTACTGACTGGAGAAGTTTTACAGCCTGTTCTCTGTTGATATTCTAACAGTGAGTAGCCTGGTTTCAACCCCATACATCACTGATGTTACAGAAAAATGTGTTTTGGGATTTTTTTCAGGCATGGAGCAAAAAGCTTATTTGATCCAAAATGAGATAACCTTTTAATTGTTTTCCTTCCTGCATGGGGAGGGCACCACATATGCACAGCAGCACATAAACTCAAACTGGAGCTCAAGTTTTCATGAGTTTAATTTACTCACCTGCAAGACTTCCCTGTTTATATTTTTCTGTTCTCTATAAAATTTTTGTCAAAACTTAAAAACTGGAAAAAAGAGCAACAAAATGCTGGGAGGTAAATGTTAGATTTAAAGAAAACATGAGTTAGAAGGCTTTTTTTTAAGCTTGCCATCTCTAGTGCATTTATATTCATATCTAAATAGGAAAGTCAAATTTTGGTGTTAGAATGAAGATGTAGAATAACTTTTCTTGCAAGGATGCTTTCTTCCTACTGCTTAAGAATCCAAATTACTGCCTTGATTTTGTTCAGACAGCAATTGCATCTATTGGGCTTGAAATGAAGGCACTCATTCATTTCTTCTTTTGCTCAGAAAGGAGCTTGATGAAAGTAAGTCTAAAAATTGAAAGCTGGATCTAAAATCATGATTGCTAATTTGTTTGGGAGAAAAGTTGTGGTTATTGTTCAGCAAGTCATTTGATAGAGCTGATTGGTATCAACAGAAGCCAGCTAGAGATGTTTTTAGTACACTTGCACACAAAATTAATTCAGATACATCGCTCTGACCCAGTGATATTAGTTTGAGGTGCTTGCCTTGTTTGTGGGAAACCTTTGAAATACCATTCAGCTCTCTGTTTGCCAGTGGTGCTTTCATAATAATCCTGTTGGTTATTTATACCAGCCTTGTGTTTACAGTGTAAATTTTACAGAGTTGAATCAAAGAAGCGCTAAGGGAAAGCGTCCCTAGGCTGAGGCACAGAGCAACACAAGTCACTGATCCTGTATCAAGGAGAAATGCTTGTTGCAGGAAGGTGAAAGTGAGGTTATGAGAACTGAGGATAGCAACAGATAATTTTGCATTTATGTATGAAATAGAGCATCTGAGTTTCTCTTATAGTCTGTCTTGAAATGTATCTGAGGTTATAAAAAAGTTTGGTGTACGTGTCATGGAACTAAGGTTGTTCCTTTTTCTGTGCCTGAAGAACAGCATCTGAGTGTTTTGAGGGTGATTCAACTTGTTACTGACAAAAAGCATGGATTTGATAGTTTTGATATCTCATGAAAAGGTGATGACCTCATGTATTGTCTTGCTGCTTCCAAATCCATGTAATCCTAAAGAAACACTGATTTGCAGCTAGCAACAGACTCTCAGAAGCCAGTATCTCAATGGCCTTTTGTATTTCGGGGTTCATAGATGCTAGATGGGTGGGTTGAGTTGTTGATATTTTAATTTGTAAACTTGCATTGGCTTTATCATGTGGGATTAATCCCAAATGATGGTGGGGATGGGCAGAAAAAGTTCCTTATTAAAACAGATATCTTTGAAATATACTTTTGGATTTTCAGGACAGTTGAAAATTTTTCTTGTCTCAACTGGTTATGCAGGATATTAAAAGAAGGTTTAAAATTTATTTTGTGGTGTGACATGGAAATAGCCATTGGAAATGGAAAACACCTGTATGAATGACTTAATTGCTGCTGTTACAGAATTGTTCACTGTGGAAAATTACTGGTGGCTCATCCTTCATATCACTTAAATATCCCTTGTGGTGAAAATTTTGTTGGATTCTTTAAATATTATGGTATTGCTCCAGATGTCTGTAACTTTTGATACTTCCACCGCTGTAGAATAATATTAGAATTTACCACTGTAAGAATGGCTTTTTTCCTTGAAATAGCTCTTCACATGCATGTGTGTTGGTGGTTACCCTCTCTACTCTGCCCTTGTGAGGCCCCACCTGGAGTACTGTGTCCAGATCTGGGGCCCCCAATACAAGAAGGATGTAGAACTGTTGGAGAGGGTTCAGAGGAGGGCCACAAGGATGATTAGAGGGCTGGAGCACCTGCCCTACAGAGAGAGGCTGAGGGAGCTGGGCTTGTTCAGCCTGGAGAAGAGAAGGCTGCGGGGGGACCTCATTGCAGCCTGCCAGTACCTGAAGGGAGCATATAAACAGGAGGGGAATCAACTTTTTAAAAGGGCAGATAATGGCAGGACAAGGGGGAATGGTTTAAAGCTGAAGGAGGGAAGGTTTAGATTGAATATTAGGGGGAAGTTTTTTACGGAAAGAGTGGTGAGGTGCTGGAACAGGCTGCCCAGAGAGGTGGTGGATGCCCCATCCCTGGAAGTGTTCAAGGCCAGGTTGGATGGGGCCCTGGGCAACCCTGTGTAGATCCAGGCCTGAGGTTGGTGGCCCTGCCTGTGGCGGGGGGGGGTTGGAGCTCTATGATCCTTGGGGTCCCTTCCAACCCTTGCCATTCTATGATTCTATGTTAGTAGCTAGGGTCTGGCGGTGGGAAGGATTCGTGTTGTTATGGAAAGATTTTAAGCATGCAGTACTTCCCTCCCTCCGGCTACTCCCAGTGTCTGCTCCCTCAGACAGCTGCTCTATCCTCCAGCTGCCTCTCTATCTCTTTAGTGATAACCAAAGGCCAATGACATTTAACCTGTGCAGCAAGAAGCTGGAGGTGATGAAGCTAGAAGACGGCTGTTAGGTGGTGAGCCGGGGTATAAACCACCACTGCACTGGGCAATAAACGCCATTAGCCATCCATCATATTGATGTCAGTGTGTCTTTTGCTCCAACGACCTGAGGGTGATGGTCGTGCTCACGCTTGGGTCCAGGCCGCTTTCTGTGACACATGTGGCTGGATGGCTGCTGTGTTGTTCCCTGGCTCTGTATCTGGGCAGGGCTGCTGTTGTATTCCTTCAGATATGAGTCCTTCCTGACTCTTACTTCTGTTGCTCTTTTAAAATTTTCATGACTTGTAGTGTAGAACCTTGTGAGCAGTTGAAGCCACTAACCCACAACTGAAATGAAAATAAGGTTGTCTCCTCTCTAATATAATCCCATATCAGTTGTTTGAGTCTGGATATGTTGAACTTGGGATGCCCTTTCTTCACATAATAGATACCCACTTGAAGTTGTATTGAAATTGAAGTGCAGGTTTCTGAAGAGCTGTTTACATTGAATTCATGTTTGTAGGTTCTTCACAGCCTGAGAAAGCTCTGCTGCTGTATGGATCTAAAAGTACTACAGTCTTTAGTGTACCTAATCATCCTCACTCTGGTTTTGTGTGTGCAGAGCCTCTGTTTGCATGCCAGAGTGCCTGATTGGGAAATGCCTTCCAAATCATAGAATCATAGGTGTTGGAAGGGACCTCCAGAGATCATCGGGTCCAACCCCCCTGCCAAAGCAGCTCCCTAGCTCATACTGCACAGATAGGCATCCAGATGGGTCTTGAATATCTCCAGAGAAGGAGACTCCACCACCTCCCTGGGCAGCCTGTGCCAGGGCTCTGGCACCCTCACTGGGAAAAAGTTCCTCTGCATGTTGGTGCGGAACTCCCTGTGCTCCAACTTGCAGCCATTGCCCCTTGTCCTGTCCCCACAGACCCCTGAAAAGGGGCTGGCCAATTCCCCCTGCACCCCATACTTAAGATATTTATACACATTAATAAGGCAATATGAAGTTCATGATAAAGTGTAAAAAAACAGGATTGGGTTAGATTTCTGAATATCTAGATGTTTTCTGAATTTGATTGTAGAGAAACAAAAGCCTCACTTGCTTTCAGGATGCTCATAACAGCTGTACCTGCAACTATGTCGAGCTTCACTGCTTCAAATGGTCTGGGAAGGAATTCATCTGAAGACCTTTGAGGACCCATCCTCACCAAAGAATACATTTAAATTTTCTGGCAGAAATTGTGATGGATTTTGGCACACAAAGATTCTTACTGTCTTCTAGGTTCAGTATTGGAGGTAATCATACAGGAACCAATGACCCAGTTATAAACTCTATGGATTTGCAGATAAAAATTAGTTTTTGTAGTTAGTGGTTTCAGCTGCAAACGTGGTACCCTAAGTTGGATGCTTGCACTGAATGATCTTCTGACAATTCCCTTTTGGAACTTTGTGCAAATTCCTCCCCACCCCCAAATTGTTTCAACTTCTTCCTAGATATTAGAAGTTTGCATGCTTAATGAGTTTTGAAAGCTTTCAACAAGGCAACTTCCAGCAACAGACACTTAGAGAGATGAAAGATTTTTTACCTTTTTAACTTAACAGGAAAGTAGAAATTGTCCTGTTACTTAAATTTACTTAAACTTCCTTGGTGTTTATGCCAATTTTATAAACTTAAGTCAAACATCTGCTCCTGAATTCCAGAAACCCCTTACAAATTCTCTTCTGTGGTCCTGTGGTACCATGCTGAATTTACTTTCACTGTTCCACAGTTGTTGCTCTCCATTGGGATGGGACAACAGAGTATGTATGGGAACTACCAGTGGGTGGTTTTTTGTAGTATAATAATTTTCTGCAATTTCCCACCTTCCTTCAGAAACATCTGTTAAAGGCTTTTTTTCCCCAATGTTGTAATCTTTCAATTGCTCTGAAGGAAGGAGTAGTGGAACTGGAGTAAATTAAAGGGGAATAATACGTAACAAATCATTCCGAATCCCCCACCTCCTGAGGCAAAGGAAATCTGAAGTGGGCAGTGTGAGAGGATGGTGCTTTAAGAAACAATTACAAGCCTGTACATTTGACTTCTGTTACCATCCCAAAGCAGGGTGTTTGGCTTGTCAGGCTGCTCTGCAAAAATGAGGGTGTGTGGGTTTGGTATCCTTGATCTCTGCTGCTGCAGAAGCCTTCAGGTGAGGGGAAGGAGTCGGTTGGATGTTTCCTAAAATCTGTCTTTTAAACACAGATTTCTATGCCAGCTACAGGTGTAAATTACATGTACAATGTTGTAACTGGATAACTTGAGGTTTTAAAAAAATTTTGAGTCAAACTGAAGCAGTGGCTATTGGTTTTGTGTGTAAAATCAAATGATATTTGAGTATTTATTGGTTACTTAACCTACCAGTCATGGTTTTAGAGGGAGTGTGCTGTGCTAACGTTTATCAACCATCTGTTTTTAACTGCATGGCCTTTCTAATTCTGGCCTTGACAAGAAAAGACTATTTTCTTTTACTATTTTCTGATATTGGAAACTGAAATATTATGCAATATCTGCAGTTTTTCATTAGTGCCTGGCTGCCTTCAGAGCAAGTGGCTGTCTTAAAGTAGCAATGCTGATGTCAGAGGTGGGGGCAGAAAATTAGCATGGCCTGTCTGACTTCAGACAGTGACAAGAATACTTATGGCAAGATCAATAAATGCTTTTGTATAACTTCAATGTGAATAAATGTACTGTAGGGAGAGAGAGGAACCTCTAAAGATATCCTGTTCTTCCCCTTATAGAATCCTTCGTGTTTCAAGGGACCCAGGGGCATCATCTCATCCAGTTTCATCCTTGAATAGGATCAGTGCTGAATTTGGAGCTGGTTGCTTAGATTACCAGTTGGGTCTTGCAGCCTCTCTAAACAGCCTGCACAGTTCCTCAGTTCTTTCCAGTCATATTTTTCCTTGTATCCAGTTGGAACCCCCTCACTTCAGTTCATGACCACTGTCTCACTCTTCTGCTGTGGTCACCCATAAAAAGCTTAGCTGCATTGACTTAGTAAACTCCTCTTTAAGTACTAGAAGGTTGCTATTAGACGTCCACTAAAACCTTATTGCCTTTCAGGTTCCACAAGCCTGGTTGACTGTGCTGGTTCTGGTGCACTCTACCTTCAGTGTTATCAACGTCTTTGAGTATCAGGAGTGTCTGAAACTGGATGTGGTATTTCAGATGTGGTCTAACAGGTGCTGAGTCAAGGGAGTAATTGCTGGGGTTGTTCTACTGTTGGGTAGCTGTTGATGCAGCCCACTATTCAGTCTTCATTACTGTCAGGGTGTGTAGCTCACTTGCATCACAGCCGGTTACCCAGCAAGGACCTCCAAATCTTCGTAAGCAACCAGTTGGTTTCTTGGACTGTACTGGTGCGGGGAAGGTTAGGTACAGAACTCTGCACTTGTGGGAACTCATAAAATGCTTGTCAACTCATTCCATCAGACTGCCTAGGCCTTTCTGAAAGGCAGCCTTGCCCTTGAGTATATTGATGACCCTGTTTTAGTGTGGTGCACAGATTGGGGATAGTGTGATCCACGTCAATGACAAAGACGTTAAACTGGTTCCAGGATAATCATCATAGAATCATAGAATGGCCTGGGTTGGAAAGGACCCCAAGGATCATAGAGCTCCACCCCCCCTGCCACAGGCAGGGCCACCAACCTCAGGCCTGGATCTACACAAGGTTACTCAAGGCCCCATCCAACCTGGCCTTGAACACCTTCAGGGATGGGGCATCCACTACCTCTCTGGGCAGCCTATTCCAGCACCTCACCACTCTCTCTGTAAAAAACTTCCCCCTAATATCCAATCTAAACCTTCCTTCCTTTAGTTTTAATCCATTCCCCCTTGTCCTGGCATTGTCTGTCCTTTAAAAAAGTTGATTCCCCTCCTGTTTGTGTGCTCCCTTCAGGTACTGGAAGGCTGCAATGAGGTCCCCCCGCAGCCTTCTCTTCTCCAGGCTGAACAAGCCCAGCTCCCTCAGCCTCCCTTCATAAGGCAGGTGCTCCAGCTCTCTCATCATCTTCATGGCCCTCCTCTGAACCCTCTCCAACAGTTCCACATCTTTCTTTTACTGGGGGCCCCAGATCTGGACACAATACTCACAAGGGCAGAGTAGAGAGGGACAATCCCCTCCCTGTCCCTGCTGGCCACCCCTCTTCTGATGGAGCCCAGGATACCATTGGCCTTGCAAGCTGCAAGATGGGGTGAAAATCCCAAAACCCTTCAAAAACAAACAAAAGCTTCTTTCCCCTTCGAAACAACTCTCAGCCCCACCCAAAACCCAAAACAAAACCACACAAACTCTCAAGCTCTTAAAGACTTGAAGCTGCTTAAAGAAGAATTTGTCCACTTTGTCAGCTTGAGCAGGTGAACTGTTGACAAATTTGCACTGCAGTATTACCCTTACTGGCCTCTTTCTTGATCCAGACCTTCCAGGTCACACCCTCTTGCCCTTTTCCAGGAAGAGATCTGTGTATATGACCTGCCCTTTCATAAAAAAGGGCAAGCCTGTCCTTCCTGCTGCCTAGTCTTAAAGATTGCAGCACTGCAGTTGTGCAAAACGTTTCACTGTGTCAGTTGTTGTAAGGATGTTGCAGTTCTGTGTCTGCATGCAGGCTCCAGCTCCTGTCTGTCTCCTTGGCCATGCCCCTTTATGTGTTGCTGCTTGAAGTGGACCTCTTGGTTTTTATTTTTTTCCTCCCCCTCGATGGCTCCAGGCTTAGCTTAGCGTGCAGCTCCCACCAGCACAACCCCATCTGCACCCGAGGAGGGGCAGTGCTGTTCCCTGCCTGCTTTGGGCATGGGCTGGGGAGGCCTTTCAGCCTCCCTGCTCAAAGCCCAGTTTGGGTTAAGGCATCTGATGTGTGGCAGATACTCCTGCAGCTGGGGCTATTGAGTCACTGGGCATTAGCAGTGCTCCAGCTTGCTGGCCCAATGGCGGTGTGTACCCAGGTAGCTGACCTGGGCAAGGTGGGTCATCCTTGCAGACAGCTATGGGCCCATTTTCCAACTCCTAGATTGATAGACTGGGTCCCACTCTCAAAACTGCCTCTACCACCATCCCCTCCCTATAAGAAGCTACCAAAAGTATCTCCTGCCAAAACCTCTCTTAGGTACTACCATTTGCAGTGCAACTTGCTACTGGCCTGACTGGTGTCCCTGTACTGTGGGGTGCCCAGCAGTGCCTAATGGAGAGTCTGTCTTCCCTGTCCTCTGGTCTAGTGCAGGTGCACTTTTCTTCTGGGGTTAGTGTGGGTTGGATATGGTTGCAGATATCAGTGTGGTGGTTCTGTATGGGGAGTGTCTTTCTCCCCCTCTGCTCTGCCCTGGTGAGGCCTCATCTGGAACATTGCATGTGGTTCTGGGCTCCCCGGTTGGAGAAGGACAGGGAGCTACTGGGGAGGGTACAAAAAAGGGCTATGAAGAGAATTATAGGACTAGAACATCTCTCTTATGAAGAGAGGCTGAGGGACTTGGGACGATTTAACCTAGAGAAGACTGAAGGGGGATCTTCTCAATGCTTATAAATACTTCAGGGGTGGGTGTCAGGAGGATGGGGTGAGTAGTTTTTTTGGTGGTGCCAGGAGAAGTGTAAACTTGAATATAGCAAGTTCCAACTGAACGTGAGGAACTTTACTGGGGGAGTGGCAGAGCACTGGCCCAGGCTGCCCAGAGAGGTTGTGGAGTCTCCATCTCTGGAGACATTCAAAACCCACCTGGTTGCTGTCCTGTGCAGTCTGCTCTAGGTGAATGTGGTCTGACAGGGGGGTTGGACTAGATGATCTCCAGAAGTCCCTTCCAACCCCTGTCATGTGATTCTGTGATTCCTTGCAGCAAGGCTCTGTAGGCTGCTGCTTGGTGAAAGGGTGAATTTTCAAATGCAGAATCTCTTCTAGCCTAAAGAGGTTATTAAAAAATGTAAATATTCATAAAGAGACTCAGACCTGTCTCCGTTTGGTTAGTATGATCTCTTTAGGGAAGGTGAAGTGTGTTTATGGTAATCTTTATCACCAAACAAATGCAACTGAACAGATGTGTAAGATACAAGCGAGGTCACAATACCTGAAATACTCATTCCTGTTAGATATATATAGTTTAAAAAGATTTACAGATTTATGGGTTAGGTAATTAAGCACCTGACTTTTTTAACAAGTATTGCAGTTTAGATTTCTAATTAGCACATCCTTCAATGAAAGAAAAATAGTCAATTGTGCATAAAACTGTGTGATAGAATGTTTACAAAGTGAGCTTTTGATAGAGGAGTTAAAAATAGATCTAAATCTGTTTCAGTAAGCTCAAACACTGTGTATGGCTGTTTGTTACCTGTGTTTTTGACAGATCAGGTATGGTACAGAAGAACAAATTGTGATGCCCCTTTTCCCTCTTGTTAAGTAATTTGATATATTGAAGCTAAATATTAATTTAGGAAAGACTGTACATTGAGTGTAGTTTCAAATGATAGCATATATTCCACAATCTTGAAAAAAGATGAAGAAATACCTTTAAATATATACATCTTCATACTGTCAATTTGCCAATCTCATGGTTACATCATCCCAGTATCATTTGTGTAACTGAACTAGATTCAAGAGATGGAACACGTGGAAGCTTCACCTCTGTTGTGCTGTAGCTCTTATTCTGGGCTGCTGTATTTCAGCAGTCAGTCCCACAGAAATTTACCCTATACTTTCCATATATACCAATATAAGTGGGACTCAATCTGTATGTTAAAGAACCTATAGAAAACTTCCGTTGGGCTTTTGGGTCCCTGCATCGTGGTACATGTCACCCTGAGGAAGCCATATGTGGAGCTGTCAGAAGCTATGCCCCAAAGGAGCAATCTTTCTCTCATAAAAAATAAAGTCAATAGATAGAATATTTTACAATCTTTGAGTAATTACATGTGTAAATGAGGAAACAGAAGTATACAGAATGTGCAATGTGACACTCAATTATATTTTAATGCAGGGAAAAAACTAGTAAATACAGCTGGTATGATCTGTAAAGTGAAATGGTGCATCTTTGGGTTGCATGTTCAGTGACTGAATTTTGAAGGTCTGCAATGTTCTGTCTGCAGTTCTTTCCTCTAATGTGCAGCAAACCTCTGTGGCTCTTGAATATTAAGAGGGCTGTGTACCCTATTTAATGCTGTGTACCTATTTAAGTGGTGAGCTTCACCTTTGCTACTCTACAGAGTACTTTGCAGTTAATGTTTTTTAAAATAAATATTCCTTTTATAGAAGAAAATGCCAACAAAGAGAATTTCTACAAAGAATTGCTGTAAATACTTGGACTTTTAAAATGTCCTGAAATTTTCTGTGCTTTGAGGATGTAATTCTTAAATTTTTTGTAAGAAAAGAAAGAAAGGGTGCCCATTAAAGAATCAAATGCAAATGGTAGAACTTGTGTTTCAGATTTGTGTGCTGCCAGATGACTGAAATGCATATGTGTTCCTTTTTTGTGTGCTTCAGAACTTAACTTTTAAAATGTCACTTACTCTTTTTGCTTTTGTTATTCAAGGGAAGGTTTTAGGTTTTCATCTCAAGAAGCTGCCTCAAGTTTTGGGGATGATCGCTTGCTGATAGAAAAGTTCATTGATAACCCTCGTCACATAGAAATCCAGGTTTGTAGTATTATTATTACTACTACTATTAATGAGCATTTGTTTGTTTAGTTAATAAGGTTTGAACTCATAAATTAAAGTTCAAAAAATTTCAAGAGCTTCACTAAGAAAGGCCTGAAGTCTTGTGTTTTCCTGTGTCTCGGGCTGTTGCTCGAACTACATGGATATCATGCACGATACAGTCTTCCTGTTTTTATTCTCCAGCCTTTCTTTAGCAGGAAGACAACAAACTGTACTTTATCTGGTGGGGTTGGTGTGTGGAAGAAAAAAAAGTTGTAGGCATCTGTCCTGAGGGCTGGAGCTTGAACTCTAGATCCTGATTGCAGTGTGCTGAGCGCGGCAGAGGATGTGGGAATTAAGCACTGCTGTGCTGAACATTTTTCTTGCAAGCTCTAGGTGGTTTTGTCAGTGTTTTGGATTCTGCTCTGAAGTATGGAATGCTCCTGGGAATTCAGGAGGATGTGTGTCCTATTTTGGGTAGGTTGTGGTTCAAAGTCAGGTGTATTCTCCTTAACTTCTGGATTGTGAACTTTTATCTTTTATTGGATCTAGTGCTAAGCCCCATGTGCTAATGTAAAACAAAACCTGTGTGTTTCCAACAAACTCTTTAACAGAATTATGACTTGAAAATTTGTAATGTGTTAGATCTTACGTAGGCAACTACATTGGGTTTGCCCATAGCCTTGAAATACTCCACAGATTTCTTGCCAGGAAAGATTAGGTCCATTTCCTCAACAGAAGTATCATTTACTTTTGTCCAAAATATGAACTCCTAAGTTGTGATGTGTTTTCTTTTGCAGTGAGAGCCTCAAGTATTTTGACAGTAGCTCAATAACTGACTGGAACAACAATATATTTCATAGTGTGGATTGATTTGTGAGAGTAATATTTAACATGTTTTTCTCTGCCAGATACGTGCCCACAACCTGATACTTCCTATGTTTTTATTTTATGTGCACAGGCTAACTTACTGCATGTGTGAAGTTAAGAGACGTTCTGTAAAAAATGACACTTAAACCCCAACGTGTTCTCTTTCAAAGTGTCTTGGAAAAGTGTTTATATAGTGAATATTTAGTTTCAGTATTTATCTTAGGTTACAAGAGATCAGATTGCTAAGAGCATCATCTTATATTCTCTTGCTATAGCTAATAATTTTTGGCTACCTAAGTCTTTGCTTCTTTCTTTTGTATGTAAATGAGTACACTTGAAAGATCTATTCCTTTCAGTGGTTGCAGATTTGGGAGCTTCAGCAGGTTCCTATTGATTCTCTGAAGTTACATGAGTTGGGGGTAGATTTTATGTTGGGTTGATCCCTTCAGGTTTAAAAAAGATGACCTAATCCCCTACTCCTCTCCCCCCAACAAAAGTACTGTACTAAAGAGTAATTTTATCTAGATTAAACATAATAGTTTTGCCATTAATCATTTATACTTTTATTTATCAGGGTACAATGAATGTTGTTTTCCTTACATGTGCACTTTGATGGTACCTTCTAACAACATCATAGCGTATCATTTTAACTTCATGTTCTAATCAACTTTAGGACGTTGACCTTGATTCATTTTCAAACTGCTAAATATACAAACAATTTGAGACCAGATGCCAAATATTTATTAATTTAGCAGTAACTTAAATAGACCTTTTTTTAACAGTCTTGTATAGCTCCAAAGCATTGGTACTTAAAATTGTTAAATAAGGGGTTTCCTGTGTCTAACTATAAAACAATCACTTTAAAACATGAGAAAAGACTAAAACAATTAACAGGAAAATAGAGTCCAAATAGACTTTATGCTTGAACTGATTTGAAGTCTTGTTCTCCTGAAATATCTGATATAAAGGGCTTGAGTTTAAAGTAAGAGTACACAGAACGTCCAACTCTTACTTGGCTAAATAGCAACCCTACAACTGGAAGTGGAATTCAGCTGAATCATGTGGGAGAAGTTGAGTGATATTAGATTTAATTATTTTGGCATATAGCCGTACATTGTACATACTAATGTCATAATCATCTAATCCCACAAAACAGGACCTTTTCTTTTAGGAATATTTAGATATTTAGAAAAAAGCTATAGCTTTGGCATGCATTTTTAGTGAGGTGGGCACTGGAATCTTGTGTCATCTCAAAGATGATGGTTTCAACATTTTGTAGATGTCTCCTGAGATGTAATTGTTTTATGAAGTATCTTCCTTAGTTTCACAGAATCACAAGGTTGGAAAAGACCTTTAAGATCAAGTCCAACCATTCCTGTCCTATGCTAAACCATATCCCGAAGTACCTCATCTACCCGTCTTTTAAACACATCCAGGGATGGTGACTCAACCCCCTCCCTGGGCAGCCTGTTCCAGGCCCTGACAACTCTTCCAGTGAAGAACTTCTTCCTAACATCTAATCTGACCCTGCCCTGGCACAGCTTTGTGCCATTTCCCCTTGTCCTGTCTCCTGTCACCTGGCTGAAGAGACCATCACCCACCTCTCCACAAGCTCCCTTCAGGTACTTGTAGGTGGTGAAAAGGTCTCCCCTCAGCCATTCTCAGTTTGTGATAATGAAAACAGTGGACCAAAAGTGAAAGTAAAAGCCTAATGCTAGATGTTGTTTATTCTACTTATAACTATGTTTTCATAGTAAATAGTCATGCTTGCCATTCTTTTTTTTTTCTTTTGACCCATATTAATTGGTAATGGAAAAAACATTTATTTGAAGTTTCAGGTTGCAGAAATTAAGTAGGATACAAGAAATGTCTTGAAGTGAAAGAAAATATTTACTCCTTGGCTTGCAAAATATTTTATTATCCCCTTCAGAAGGATAGAGAGAGGAGTGAAGCACAGGAACCAATTTGTATTGAAATATCCCAGGGCTTTTTGGTGAGGCTGTTGTAGGCTTCCTAACAAGGAAACCGAAGTGCTTACAAGGAATCATTGTACTTACAGGACAGCGATTCTCTCATCAAGGACCATGCTATGCCCTAGAGGTGGTATTTAAATATTAACAAAAGAACAGCAACAACAAATTTAAAAAAACCCAAACCTCCTCTCCTCCCAAATTCATTTCTGTAGAGCTCTGTGATGTTTAGTTCTGGGCTGGATGGGTTAGGACTTGGTTAAGCAGTTGCTTTAGGTGCTGCTGTGGTGGTGGTGGTGTGTGTTTCTGGGTTTTGTGGTTTTGTTTTGTTTTGTGGTGGGTTTTTTTTGTTTGGTGCTTTTTTGTTTATTTGTTTTTGGTTTGTTTGGGTGGGGTTTTCTTTTTGTTTTGTACTGAGTTGCCTGTTGCTGATTCTAGCAGCTGGCTGGAGTTACCCTTGTGCTGCTGGGCAGGGAAAGGAGGCTTCCCGGACAGCCTGTAGTTTAGGAACTCCCAAAGCCATCAGTCTCATACAACACTTCAGAAGGGATTTTTCCTCTAGGAAGCACCATATATCTATGGGAACGCAACAGAATTGGTGAGGAAGAGTGAAGCCTGATCCTACAGGGCGCAGGGCTCTCTGGGTCTGATGCAGCACGGTGCGTGTGCCCTGTCTTCATGGGATCAGTGCCTCGTTTTCAGCCACGTCTGCCCAGGTTACACAGGCATTGGCACACGTTGGAGTCATAGTTGCTGGAATTAATCTTGCTTAGTGCCAAACCAGGTCTGTAGTGCTAAAAGGAGTAATAAATAATACAGATTCATTGTCACAAATGTGGGTGGATGTGGCTGAGTTCACGCAGTTTGGGGGAGATTGTCTCTTTTTATCTGCTCTGTTTTCAGTGCAGAACTGCACTGTTAAAGGGTGAAGCATGGATGTTGGCACAAGCTTCTACAGGTCAGAGCAGAAAGATGGGAAAAAATAGATTAGAAGGAAAATTTTATAAGGAAGAAATGGAGCAGGTGTGGTCTGCAATGAAAGAAATTGTTCCCAGAATTAAGTGTAGAATATCATACAATCATAAGATTGGGAGAAGTCTACCTGAATCTTTAAATGTGGTATCCTGCAATTGGAAATGGCTGCATCATACAGCTGGTTTCCTAAAGGGATAGAGTTTTTTCACTTTTCCTTCCAGCTTGAAGTTGCAGAATCAATTGAGAGTTCTATTACGCCAAAGTTCTGGTGTTTTTATAACATATAATTTGTGTAGCTGCATCTAGATGCTTGACCATATGTTTAACTCCTCCATAAACTGAAGCTGTGGCCAAGAACTGTAGCTGACACCTGGTTTTTGAGAAATCCCTTAAAACTACTGCTTTAATTTCCATTGAAAGTATTGAGGAAGTAGCAAATTTTATTAAGATTGCAAAGTTTCAGAAGACTTTTCTTCTTTGTTAATGATAGGGTGCTGTGGTTTGCTTACTGAGAAAAGTCTTGTTAGCCAAATTAGCTTGTTTCTACAAACTTCTGTGTGATTCAGAAGCAAAATTTGGCATCCTTTGAGGTTTTTCTTTCCTTCGTTGATACAAGATACGGCTAAACAGTATGTTTCTGAGTAATTCTGTTGTGCAATATAATTTCAAATGCTTGAAAATGTGGTTTTAATTTCAGTCTTGATTTCTGAAGCTTTGGGGAGCTTCTCACTAATTTTGGTGTGCGTTTTTTCCATATATAGACCCTATAAACCAGCTTTAAATTAATTCAGTTTGGAATTTGAAGGAGCATTCAATTAGTATTTCATATACTTATTCATTTACTACACTAGCATTTTTCCCAACCTTTATTTCTACATTGGGGGGGGTGGGGGTGGGAATTAACCTAACTCAAATCTACCTAATAGGCAAAAATCCATTTGCATATATCTATATGTTAATATTAGCATGTTATTGTTTCAGGTTTTAGCAGATAAACATGGTAATGCCTTGTGGCTGAATGAGAGAGAGTGCTCCATTCAAAGGAGAAACCAAAAAGTTGTGGAGGAAGCACCAAGGTACGTATAGTATAATGTTGATTTGGCTTCATAGTTACTGAAAGCATTTAGAAAGGTGATGATTTTATTGTATAAGCAAGCAGGTTTTATTCTATTAAAAATGTCAAGGAAAGTGTTTAAGTTACAGTCATTTGACTGTAATGCAGTCTTTGATGTTGTACTTGAGAGTGTTTTTATCCTGATCCACGACACCTTTGTGTAAGAAAACAGGTGTTGCAGAGTTAATGTTTAATTCTTTTTTCCATTTCCTTTTATAAAATGGATATGGGTCTTACGAAACAAATATATGTAGTGTATGAGTTGGCTTTTTAAATGTATCTGAGATTGTTTTCCTTTTCTTTGCCATTAAACCTTTGGATTTAAGAGTAAAATAAAATATGGAATAAGCATTTTATCACAGATACAGGTATTTGACTGTATTATAGTAATTGTAAGATGACCAGGTAATACTGTTTATTTCCATTTGAAATGGAGCATGAAGTGTTAAATACTCTGTGCCACTTCTAGTACCATTTATAGTAGCAAACTATAGTTGTAGGTGTCCAGTAACTCCAGCATATTAAATCATCCTTATCCCCCTGATTTTACATGGAGTTGAAATACGCTGCTGCTATGCACGGTAAGGTCTCACTGTGTTTCCTGTTGCATTGCATTCATCAGAGTAGGTGTAGAGAAAAGGGCAGAAGGAAGTTCTGATTTCAGAAAACCAGACACAGGTGTATCACTAACCGTGGACATTCCCAGTTTAATGTGTTGGCCAGTGTTACTGTGGAATGGGTTTGCTATTACAGTACAGAACTATGTGATGCAACAGATTAGGATGTGAGGAAAAGTACATAATTCAAATAATTGTTATTTTTAGGCAGCATGTAAGCTAACAGTGGATTGTAATTGTAGGATCAGCATTGTTTACCCATGTAGATTTTAAATGAAAAAGGAAAATTTAAGGATATAAACTCACTAATAAAAGCTTTAAAAAGCTGATAAAAGCTTAAATATAGCTGTTGTTGCTTCCTGTAGTGCTTGTGGATTTATCAGAACCCTTGTGCCTAAAGACTTTGCTGTGTTTTTCTTTGTGAAATGTGAAGGCTCCAGGCCCTGTTATGATGTGTGTGAGCTTAAATGTATACCTAAGCACTTGAGGGAAGTGTTTTGCCTTAGGATGACATGTAAGGTGCTGCCTGCCACTACTGCCTGCTCATTCTCCATACCTCTGGTCAATTAAAAGTAGTGATACTGTCTTTCTCCAGCCAGCTGTGATGTGTTTTCTTTCATCAGAAATAACAGCCTTTTAGCTTTCTTGGTCTTCTCTGTTGGAATTGCCAGTAAGTTTTATAATTCTTTCCTGTAACTCTGAAAAAGTGTGGGCAAGTCAATAGCTTCTAAAATTGGGCATGAAAACACTTCTTCCTTCTTGTTGTTGAATGTTTTAGGCTCTGCCAGACACTTACAGACAGCTTTGGATGCCTTATCTGCCTTACAGCTACTTGCAGTTGGTTGTGGAATCCACATATTTACAAAGGGTTCAAAGATCCTTGCAGGAAAGCAGGACACTAACCTCTGAGAGACACCACAGAGACCCTAAAGCCTGAAGTCAACCCTTACTGTGGGTGCTGTTTAGTTAGTCTCATTGATTAAAGACTCCTGGAAGCACTTCTACTTGGGCAGTTGGGTGGAGGAAAAACAGTGTCCTCAGTAGCCCTTTCTTTCTCCTGTTTTAAATGGTACCTGTCATTAAGTGCTCTGAGATAGCTTGAAGCTTTTTTCTTTCAGGAAGCCCAGGTGATAGCGATGCTGTGCCCTCTTGATTTACTTTTTTCCCCCCTATGGTGATGTCTTCCTAAGTACCTAGTTTGAGACCAATTGTTGGGGGGCTTTTGACTTTGAGAATAATCTCTATAATTTTTTTTTTGAACCAAGTCTGCAGCTGTTGAACTTACTTTATGGGATTATTTGGTGTTTGGATGTCCAGTTTTCCTAGTCTCTTGTTAAAAAAAACCCATAAATGCTGTGTTTGAGGAGATAAAGCTCTTTTGTTCATGCTCTGACCTTATTCAGGGGAGCCTTGGTGTTTATGGTGGTCAATCCCCACGTTTCAAATAGGGGATCAATAAACTCTGCATATACCCTTTTAACATAGTTGTCCTACTCTGTTCTGGGAACCACAGACACTAAGATACATCTGGTCATCTCTAGGTTTTTAGTTACTGCTGAGTAAAGTTAGTGCTATGCAAAACTTGATTTACAGTAACTTTATTTACTTCTGGCTTCAAACCTTTTTAGAAGACACTGTTGGCTTCTCATTTTGTCACAGAGACTGAAATTTACACAGATGACTAACATTTAATAGTCTGTTGTTCCTAAGCTCAGTTTTTGTTCCTCCTCTGCCCAAACTCTTCTTTATTCATTTTCAGAGGCAGTTGCTATGAGACAGTGTACTTTGGCAAGGAAAAATACGAAGGTGTGGTTGTATTTTCCTGTCTGCTTGAGGGAGTAATAAGGGATTCTTCCTTGTGTGGAGAAACAAGGCCCTTAAGCTTATCAGAAAATCCATTGATCTTTCAGGAACAATCTAAAGTAAATGAGTCAATGGGAAGTAAATATCCAAGAGCCTTCACTGACCTCCTATTCCATAACTGGAGCTCCATGGAGTGCTCTTAAGCTTCATTTTGGTGAGGGCAGGTGCCCTGGCTAACCATTTCACCATCTGTTAGAACCTTTTTAAAGCACTTAAACTTTTGCCTCGCCATGTGGGTGAAGGAATGTCCAGCTGTTCAGAGGCACTTGATTATCTGTACTATTTAATGCCCAAAGTTAAAATTTTGGAACGTTACAGGGATGTGCCACACAAAGGCCCTTCCATGCACCACGATCATCAATCACTGTCCTCAAGTTGGGAAAGACCTTTAAGATCAACTGTTAACCCAGCACTGCCAAGTCCACCACTAACCTGTGTCCCTAAACACCACATCTACATGTCTTATAAACACCTCCAGGGCCTCAACCACTTCCCTGGGCAGCCTGTTCCAGTGCTTGATAACTTTCTCAATGAAGAAACTTGTCCTAACATCCAATCTAAATCTCCCCTGGTGCAACTTGAGGCCGTTTCACAGAATCACAGAGTTGTAGGGGTTGGAAGGGACCTCAAGAGATCGAGTCCAACCCCCCTGCCAAAGCAGCTCCCCAGCTCATACTGCACAGACAGGCGTCCAGACAGGTCTTGAATATCTCCAGGGAAGGAGACTCCACCACTTCCCTGGGCAGCCTGTGCCAGGGCTCTGGCACCCTCACTGGGAAAAAGTTCTTCCGCATGTTGGTGCGGAACTTCCTGAGCTCCAATTTGCAGCCGTTGCCCCTTGTCCTGTCTCCACTGACCACTGAAAAGGGGCAGGCCAATTCCCCCTGCATCCCATACTTAAGATATTTATAAACGTATCCTCTTATCCTGTCACTTGTAACTTGAGAGAAGAGGCTGACCACCTGGCTACACCCTCCTTTGAGGTGGTTGTGGAGGGTGGTAAGGTCTCCCCCCTGAGCCTTCTTTTCCCCAGACTAAATGACCCCAGTTCCCTCAGCTACTCCTTATAAGACTTGTGCTCTAAACCCTTCCCCAGCTTCATTGCCCTTCTTTGGACATGCTTCAACACCTTGGTGTCTTTCTTGTAGCGAGGGGCCCAAAGTCCAGTGCAGTATTTGAGGTGTTAAACCTTCTCTCTGCATTTTTAGGCCTTTCCTTGACAAGCAATGACAGAACAGGGCCCTGCCATTGTGCTCTGTACTAGCATGCAAGATCTGTATTAGTGTCCCCAGTGAGCAAGTCCTTAGAACTTGCTAGCTGCCTCCTTTGATGTCTCTGCTTTTCTCCAGTGATTCTGTGCCCTTTGGGTTAAAGCTTAACATCCAAGACTTGGAGAATAAGGTGATTCTTAGGACAGTCTCTCAACAGTTCCCCAAAATTCCCAGAGTTTCGTCTTGGGCAGGGAATAATTTGATGTGTGTGTTTGTACTGGGTTTTTTTTTTTCCTAGCCGTGTTCATTCAGAGTTGAGATTGCCTTATCTATCTTAGATGTTATTTTTGTAGTTTCTTTTTTCAATTGAAAGATGTACTTTCAGTTTTAGTTCAAAGTACAGAAATATTTGTTTCTTTTGCTGCCTATGACAGAAAGATCTAAGAGGCAGGAGATTAAAAAGGAGACTGGTTTACCAGTAAGTGACTGCATTAGAATGCAAGTGAAACTGTTTCTGAGACTTTTTTTGCATGCTGCATTGTTAGTTTCTCTCAGGACTATTTCTATCCTTGGAAGGTGCATAGACAGCAACTTCTTTCACTTTCTCTGAGCACTAAGCTCTCTCTGAAAGATCTCAGTATGATACCAAGTACTTCAGGATTATATTCCAGATGAACTGCCAAGGTGCTGCTTAAAGCCACTGACAATTTCAGTGAATGTGTATAGTTAGGATCTTAGCAGAAAGGTATGTTACTGAACTTGACTCCACGTACAAGCTCTCCTTGACACTGTACTGCGAGTAGGTACATCAAACTCTCACTCTGCCTAGAAATCCTTGAGGATTTGGGGTTAAGAGAAACAGGAGCCTGTTATGTTTGTGAGCATGTACATGATTTGAATGTGGGTGCAGTTTAGATGTGGGGGCAAAACTGTTCTCAGATACTTAGCATATTTATGCCTGTGGTGTGGGTAGTACCTACAGATTACCTCAAAGGAGAATGGCTTTTGTAGGTAAGTATTTGTTTTAAACAAACAGTATGCTTAACTATTTCCTAAGAGCAGGTAAACTGACTTTGACATTTAGGAAACGAAAGTCCTGTTCTCTCCCAGTGTCATGGTATCTTCAGAGGAAGGGTAAATGTTACTGGCAATTTTTTGTTTTGGCCTAAGGTGAGCAGTAAATTTCCACTGACAGTGTAACTGTACCTTTCAAAATCTCAACCTCAGCTGTGAGTGAAGGTGGTTGGAGATGTTTTGGGAAACGTTACCTGATGAACTAGAAGTGGAGAAGGTAGCATTTTGCTCATGTTCTTATCTCTCTGGATGTAGAAACAATGGAATAAACCAATGGCATTTTCTTTGATCAACTTTACAATAGCTTGAAGAAGGTCTTATGAGTGAAATGTCAGGTCTGGTCTTACTTTTTTCTTTTTGGTGCTTTTATCTTGTGAATCCTTTTTATTTTGCAGTCTTCATGCTGCCCTAGGAGATATTTGGTCAAAAGAATAACAGGTGTGTGGGTGAGAGAGGTTTGAAGTCAGGTTTGAAATGCTGAGTTACCAAGTGATGCCTCATTAGATCGGATGAGTTATTTCACTTGTAAAAGGTGCATGTTCAAGAAGGGAGAAATAACCTGTACAAAAGGCAGAACAGCTCAGTGGAACAGGAAAACTTTGGTTAATTAACCTAGCTGATTGCAGGGATGATCTAGTCATTTTAGAGCATAAAGCTTAACCACGTGGCAGAGATCAAGTTTAGCAGTATGACACCACTGTTCCATTCTTTGGCTACAGCAGGAGGTGAACAGAGAGATCTCAGACCTACATTTAACAAACATAGGGAAGACACCACTGTAATAAAGGGGAGTAACTGCCTTTCATCCATATGAGAAGTAATAATAGTCATTCTAGAAATAGAGTATGAAGCTGACATTAAAAAGGTTCTGTTCTTCATAAACCACTCCTTGACCTTTCATGATCAAAGCCCTGCAGAAACCCCAGTCTGAATTATAGATTGTTGATTTTGTGTAATGTATTTGCTCTTATTGAATTGAGTTAGGAAACATCATGAAACTCTTTTACATTAATAGTGGCTATTTTTGAAAGGTATAACAGAGTTTTGCACATCTTTTTTCTTTGATCTGGTGTAGGATCTGATGGCTTTCTTGGGATCAGACTTGACTTCCTTTTCCTGTTGTTTGCCAAGGCACAGGTTTTTTTTCCCCCTAAATTCTGAAAATGCCTACCCTGCCATCCATCAGAACCTGACCATATGGGCACTGGAAGTGCATTTGCCCATGTAAAGAAAAGGATCCCATAGTTTCCCAGTTTGATATTTCCTTGCTCTGGGTGTCATGCCTCATATGATTTGTTGTAGCAGAAGCCTTTAGCTCTTCTGTGAGTTCAGGTCTTGGTGAAAAACCCTGTAGTAAGTACTGAAAGGTCAACTCCTGGCCCAGCACTGGCTTCTGTCTGTGTTTGTGGGTCCCAGACTTCGATGGGGCTGTTTCAGGTACACAGAGGGTCCTGATTGCTCCTTTGCAAAATTAGGACTCGTTCTTGAGGACACCTCAATGCAATATGTAACACTTGGTGGTTTTGTTTTAAACAGTAACAGTGGTAAGGTAGAAGTTACTTCCTATTCCCTTAACTTGGCTATAATCTTTTAAAAGTACTTTTTAAATGTGCCTAATGTAAGTCACTGCAGAAGTATAATTGTTTATAAGCTCGTATAAGCTGAACAGCTACACATGGTCTTTCATTGAAGGTCAGTGTATCAGGGTGAGGGGCGAATAGCTTCACAGCTTTAATGGAAAGCCACAGAAAATTCTCTAGCTCTAAACAACCTGTTTAGGTTAATCTAGGTCTGAATTTGCAGGATAGAGGAGAGTAACAGACAGAGCATGTACTTTCCTGAGCCATTTGAGTCACTGGGTCAGTGGAGGTGGCACGTTACTCTCCTAGAACGAGGTTTGGCATTTGGGCAGTGCTCATGGTGGCTCCCAAGGTGGCAGCTGAGCTGCTCTTTGGGTGCCCTTGAGTGTATCCAGGGTTTGTGGAAAGGAATGAATAGCAATTAACAAACATGAATAAATAGTCGTCAGCTTACAAGTAAAGTTGAGACAGGAACTATAGGATATGAAGGTTTAAGTTGTCATATTAGTGACAGTGCTTTAGTTAGAATGCCAAATGTTCTTTGTTGCAATCTTACCTAAGAAGCCTGATTAATTAATTCATTACTTTTAATTGCATGGAATATCAGTGAAACAGCCACACTGACAGAGGAAGAAAACAAAGTCTCTGTTGAAATCATGTCTTGTGTTTTGGCATTCATGTTTCCAGTGGATGCATTTTTAGTTAGTTTTTCTGCAGGTAGATATGCCTTCTAAAATAGCATGGAATTGTATGTATTTACTTTCTTCTGACTTGCATTATTAGAGATATTAGTGTTCTATCACTGTTGTCTTCAGTTATTCTATATTTTAGTGAACGCTGTTATTTATCCTGCATTTCTTGTACATTAGCAGTAATTGCAAAGCATTCAGCATATCTTTTTAGGAGCAATAGAAATGTAAAGGCATACATTTGACAGTCTTGACATGTTATCATAACTTAAACATAATGATGCTGTCCTCTTCTGGTGGTGATTTATGCAGTAGATGATTTTTTTAAAACTAAAGAAAAGCATTGTTTCTGTATTGTAGCACTTTTCTAGACCCTGAAACTCGAAGAGCAATGGGAGAACAAGCAGTAGCTCTTGCCAAAGCAGTAAAATATTCCTCTGCTGGAACAGTAGAATTCCTTGTGGACTCCAGTAAGAATTTCTACTTCTTGGAAATGAATACTAGACTTCAGGTAAGAAAAACAGCTCTGCAGATTCAGAAAAGTGTTATTTAAAGAAACAGAACATAACCTCCCTCCATGCTTCGGGGTCTGCTCCTACAAAGACTGACACATAACTAACTTGGTGCACGTGAGCACTTCTCACTGACCATACAAACCCTGCTGGGGGTTCAGTGAGCCCATGTACACCAGGCACAGCAGCAGCAGTAGCAGCAGTGGGCCCTGGGCAGCGCTCAGTAGTTCGGAGCTTTCACGCTTTCCAACACTTGACCTAAAGACCTTGCAAGAGGTCACTGGTAAGTGCCACTGTGAGCTCTCAGTGAGTGGCTAGCCACTGTGCTGTGCTGCGTGTCCCCACCGGTCCCTGAAGCGTCCTTATTTATATATTTATTAATTTATTAATACATTGATGGCTTGCTGAGTTTCTCCAGGAGGGTGATGAATGTTGTGCGTGTTTATCAGCAATAAACCCAGGAGCAACCCGCGTACGACTGCAATTATGACTGGAACGTGACTGTGTAGGAAGCATGCTGACACAGGGTTCTTGGAGCAGCACATATAGTCAGTATACATCTTACAATGTAAACTGTAAACATATGGACAGATTTGTTTTTATGGAAAGCCCCCTCTGCTGCTTTGACTGTTATATTTCTGGCCATAATCTAAGAAAACAGGCACGTAACCTAAAGTCTGGATATCATTCTTAAAGACAGGAAGAGAGCTTGACTTGTAAGCGAGTAAATGCCATTGTCTTTATCTTCCTTTCCTCACTTTGTTAAATAATGCTACAGATTGAAATGTGGAATCAAGCAATAGAGTGATTTGCTGCTTAATTCTGTTTTAGCACTATCTTATTAGGGCTGCGTCTTGCCTCCTGCCTATGCATCTGGGCATTTGTAGAGCATAAAGAGATCCTTGTAATTGACATCTTTGCATGACTTTTTAGAACAGCTAAGGTGAATTTTTGGTTCGATAAACAAGTGAGAGAAGATCATAGAATCATGGAAAGCTTTGAGTTAGGAGGGACCTCAAAGACCATCTAGTTCCTACCCATGGCACCCTCCCCTAGATCAGGTTGCTAAAAGCCCCATCCAGCCTGGCCTTGGACACTGCCAGGGAGGGGGCAGCCACAGCTTCTCTGGGCAACCTGTGCCAGGGCCTCACCACACTCACAGTACAGAGTTTCTTCCTGATCTAAACCTACCTTCCTTCAGGTTATGGCTATTACCCTTTGTCCTATCTCTTTATGTCCTTGTAAACAGCCACTTCCCAGCTTTCCTGTAGGCCCCTTCAGGTACTGGAAGGCCGCTATAAGGTCTCCCTTGGGCCTTCTCTTCTCTAGGCTGAACAAGCCCAACTGTCTCAGCCTGTCTCAACAGGAGAGGTGCTCCAGCTCTCTGATCATCTTTGTGTCTCTCTTCTCGACTTGTTCTGACAGCTTCATGTCCTTCTTTTACTGGGAACACCAGAGTTGGATGCAGTATTCCAGGTAGGGTCTCATGAGAGCAGAGTGGATGGGCAGAATCACCTCCCTTGACCTGCTGGTCATGCTGGTTTTGTTGCAGCTCAGGCTACGGTTGGCTTTCTGGGCTGCAGGTGCACACTGCTGGTTCATGTTGAGCTTTACATCAAGCAACACACCCAAGCTGTCCTCTTCAGGGCTGCTCTCAATCCATTCTCTGCCCAGCCTGTAGCTGTGCTTGGGATTGCCCCTACCCATGTGCAGGACCTCACACTTGGCCTTGTTGAACTTGATGAGATTTACGTGGGGCCACCTCTCAAGCCTGTTGAGATCTCTCTGAATGGCATCCCTTCCCTCCAGCGTGTCAGCTGTGCCACACAGCTTTGCATATGGATTTGGGTACAAAGGGGGAATTGTACCCATTTCTCCTATACCAGGAGGTATAAAATTTGCCTTGCCTTGCAGTGCAGCAGTGTTTTTTGGAATTAGTCAGGACAGTTATGCTTGATGTGCTTTTGCTACGGTACGATCTGGTCTGCATTAGATTAATCTAGGTAGGGTGATGGTTAATGGCAGTGTATTGGTCATTAAAATATTTTGAAGAATTTCTGACTCTTTAGTCATATTCTTTACACTTTTCCCAATCTTGTAGTTTTTGAGAATGCTTTTAAAAACTTCCTGTGTCCTTGTTCACACAGAAGAAAACTTACTGCTTTCCACGTAACCCACCAGAACTTCAAAACCAATTCCGTGCTGAAGTGGATTGCCCATCAATTCCGAAATGGAATTGGAATGGAATATTCTTCAAGTTGATTCTTTCAAAGATGTTTTCTTTGCTGTGTTGTGGTATCTTCCCACTGCAGCATGTAGTGGTGTTCAAAGTCCCAAAACTCAAACTCACCTAATTGTAGAGGTCTCCACGTAGGCAGTTAGAAAGCTTTCACAATCCCATCCTTAAGGACTTTAAAGATGCCTTTTGAAATAAAGCCTAAGCAGTTTGACAATCCCTTATAATAGCAGTTTCATTCTTTCCAACTCTTAAAGAAATTTGCTAATCTTAAATTACAGTACTTACGTAGATATTCTGTAATTCCCCTATCCTGACTGTATTGTCCCTAATTAGCATTTCAGATTGAGGCTGGAGGGTAGTAATTTTCTCTGATTCTTCCCTGGGTTTACTCGATTGTTCTGTCACTTCTCCCAGGTCTCAAGCTTTGCTTTCTGTTTAGCTAACAGCTACACAACTAACATCTTGCTCTTCCTCCCTTCTATTAAGATCCAAACATAGAAACTCTAATGAAGCCTCTCCATATTTATCTTCAGAACCAGGAGAGACTCTGGATGTCCCTCTATTGCTTAGCCTGTTCCTTTTGCATCCCCAAACTGTGAGCTGTGGCTGACAGGCTCCCTTACCTTTGCTGAACGCTCTGCGTCTGGAAGAACTTTCCCAAGTGATGGACATCTGATCCATAAAGGACGTTCCTACTGGTGTGGGTACTGCAGACACAGCTACCTGGCAGCATCATCAGGACATGTCTGCTAAGTTAGGCAATTTCCTGTGTCTGTTTTAACGTTTCATGGGTCTCTGATCAGATCACTCTGCCATTTTTTCTTCACATACAGATATAGAATATACACCTGTAAAGGTAACTAACCCATGTCTGATGCTTTGCGCTGCCTGCTGATTACTCCCCTCCCTCCCTTTGGTGGCAGATGTCTTCTGGTGGTTTTTGTAAATTATTTTTCAGTAATTGAAGAGTTGTATTATTAGTTGGCTGTCTGTCTTTTTGGGGAACTCTTTGGGCATATAAGGAATATTTGGAATATCTGGGAACTCTGCTATACAGTTCTGCAAAAAAGCGTCAGTAGCACCTTACAGGAAGTTTATATTTTATTTCACTTTTAAGTGTTGCTGCAATACAAGATGAGGTTGGAAAGTGAAAAAAGTTGGTGAATCAGCTCCATTGTCTCTTGTATGCTAGACAAATCTGTTACAGATGTTTCGCTCCCTCTGAGTGATTCAGCTAGAATGATTTATTCTTTGCTGTTGGCAGTGTGCTTTTTTGTTGTATCTGCTCTTCTCCCCTCTTTTGGAGGCCAGCTGGTAAGTATGAGGCATGAGATCGAATAATTGCTTACAAAAATTAGTTGCTCTTGCATTTCACAAGAAAATATAGAAATGATTGCCCTAGCAGTTATGGGAGAACTTCTGTATGTTGTCACTTAAGGCACTTTTGGATCAGTTCTCAGGCAGCTTACTGCTGTTAGGATTGCTGAGGCCAACCAGATGTTTAAGGGTCTGATTCTTTATAGCTGCTCACACCATGGTTTGCTTTGTGTTACCTACTTGTCATCAGCCTAATCAAATGCAGTCATAGCCCAAAATAGCCAAGAGAGAACTTTGAAATAAATAAAAAAAGTTTCTGACCCCTTAGACTGATTATTGCCTTTGTAATTTACAAACTGTGTCAAAATTTACTTCTCATGCTGCTGTTGGAACTGCTGGCTTTCACCAGAAAAGTCTCTTCTGCTTTTCAGTGGACAGTTATGGGATGCTCCTCTCTGACTTTATGGAATGCAGACTCTTCTCCTATAAAGGAAGTCGGGCTGTAAAAATGTGGGTGTGTCACGTGGCTGAGCTGTTTAGGTGTGGATCCGTAGGTGACAGCAAAGGGAAAATGTCACACGTTCTAGAAGTTTGTAGTACCTTGAAATGAGCCATCTCTTCTTGGCTTGAGAAAAAGAGCCATGAGCAGTGTGAAGAGAGCACTTACCCTGGATACAGTTTGTACATGTGTCTCTCTCTGGTCTGCTCCCAACCTGCTGCCTCCCCTATGCCCTGTGCTATTTAAATAACAAGTGAGCACTCCCATTCCTTCTCTGAATGTGACCAGATTTGCTTAGATCAAGCTTATTGAAATGATCAGTTGTGGAGACTATATTCAGCGGAGTGGAGAAGCACAGTAACTTGAGCAGCAGTGCATTTTCTCCTTGTGTGATGGCTTGAATATTTTTGTCCTAACTTTTTAGGGAATAAAAGTTAATTTTGACCTGTTTGTAAGAGACTTATTGAAAGCAAATGGCATATCAATATGCTTTTATTGTACAGTTGACTGTAGAGACTGTATTTATTTTATGTAAATATTTTCAAGTTCTTTGAAAGTAACTTGATTCTAAGGCTCAGGGCGAATGTAAATAAACTCCCACCCGCCCATAAAACGTTCCCCAGCGTGAAGATTTTTGTTCATGGCTTTTGGTGTTTTCAGGAGGTTTTACTGACACGTTTCAGAGCTTTCTTGTGCAAAACTGGCTGTGCCTGCTGTAGAAGTCAAAGGAAGACTTTTGGGAAGCCAGAGGAAGACTTTTTACATGCGATGTGTCTCTCTGTCCCTCCCCTTTTCATGTTTGTTCACTCATGAAAGTACAGAAAGCGTGGCTGGGAAATGCATAGAAGCAGGGAGAAACCCTGTCTGTGATGGGAGCTCCACTGCTTATAAACACTGTCTTATTGATGCCTGTCTTCTGCCACACATCATGGGGCAGCACCTGCTACACGTTTGCTCAGTGGAGGAGGGAAGAGCTGCAAAATACTGCAGCTGCTCTGTGCAAGCAGTAGCAGCAAAACCAGAAATAGGAGGGTGAGGAGCTGAGCCTGGATCGCCAGCTAAAACCACAGAGAGGTGCTGACTTTGGTACCCATAGCAGACCCACGGGGACGGCAAGAGGTGGTTTTGTCATCTCGGTGTGCGTAACTGCCTGGAGGATGAATTGTGGTAGGTGGGCAGGAGTATGGGAGCCGTGAAAAGGGGCTGTCAGGAGTGAGAGGAGTGGATTTCCACGGAGCCTGAATGGCGGGATTTCAAAGGGAAGTCTCAAGCGACCGTCTCGGCTGTTTGCTGAGACTCTTCATATTTCTTAATACTGGAATCTTGTTGTACTGTGACACTTTGCTTCAGTCATTTTAAAGAGTCTAACAAACAGTGTCAGATGGTAAAGACTTTCAATTGCTGCTAACCTGGGCTGAATTTGAACTACTGACCTAAAGGTGAAAGGTCTCTTATCCCATTACCAATCCCCTAAGCCCACCAGAATCCATTCTGCACACAGTTCATACCAGCTGTTCATGGCCATTTTTAGACCCGAAAGAAAAGGTGGTTTTGCTGCCAAACAACACTTCTTCACACAAGAGGGTCAGCCGACAACAGTTAACCAGATTTTTGCCACATTCTTGCCTCCTAATGCAACTTCCATTATGTAGCTACTGGTTGTCTGCTTTTCAGGCTTCCCAAAAGAACTACAGAAAAGCATTGCTAATTGTTGTTGACAGAAGAGAACGACATTGTTTGTGTAAGTCATTGAATCTGAAAGATGCCATTAACAGTGCTGCCAGGGCATGGAGTGATATCTTAGAGACAACATAGCCACGCAACTATCGTAGAATACTATTAAAAAAGTAGAGAAAAAAGGGAGCCTTCTCTCCATGTTTAATAAGGAGAGAAACAAAAGAGCACTCTTCAAAGGGTACATTAGGGGTTTTTTTCCTTTGGTGAGTTTGATTCAGCCAAGAATGGCTGCAGTCTGACCAGAGCCACCTTGAACGAAGTGCTCTGAGAGCTTTAATAGTGCCGCTCCATATAGTGAAAGCCAGAATTGTATCTTTCCTAAAGAAAGTGTAGGTTTTGTTGGTTGCAGGTTTCTTTATTTTCTCACACAGAGTATGTAGTGGGAAGGAAATTGTGTCAAATTACTGAATTCACAACCCTGCCCCCCCCAAAAAAAAAACCCCTTGGAAGTGCAGGATGTTAATTGAGAAAGTTATCCTGAAATTGTGATTTAAATAACTTGTTGATACAGTCTAGGCTGTTTGTTTAAAATGCAGAAGAGACAAGTTTAGCATTCACTGGCTATGTTGTAAGTGGTTTCTTACTCGTGACTGCTCAGTACAATAAAGAAACAACTCCTTGCAAAGATAATTTGAAAAGACAGAATCAGTTATTCTTGGAAGATTACTTCCTATGAAGAAGTTGATGAAATATTTTTCTGAATTAGGTGCTGTTATTAAAAAGTTGATACCAAATGTCTGTGTGTTAGGTTTTATTTCTGCAACATCTTACATAGGAAACAGTGGAAGAAGTCTACCTGAATATAATCTTAGTTTGTGGAAATGTTTGTAGTTCTGGTGTCTGACGGTTCTTCAGTCACTAATAAATCAGTAAGCAGCAACTCATGATGTACTGTGTGTGCAGGAAAGGACAATATATGAGATTGCCTGTTACGTGTTCCTGGGTGCTTTCCATCATTCTGTACATTAATGGGAACATTGTCTGTCTGTACTCCAGCAACCTTCTTGAAAAGCTGTTTTTTACTTTGTGCCCCCTAAGCCCACGTACACGGCTGTTGTGTGAGCTGTTTTGTGGAAAGATGTGACCCTGGAGTGCTCCTGCTCTTAGTTGTTAGGAAGCTGGCATGCCTGAAGAGCAGAACATGTGTGCACCCCTGTTGCTGTTCAGTTCTCTGAAATAGAAACCAGGCTGACTGAAATACAGGGGGCTGAGGAGCATCTGTAAGTTGATGGGTTTGGGTCAATTGATACTGGATTTGGCTGCGGCAGAAGAGCCCATGGGATTCCAGGTGAATCATGTTTCCTGGAAACTGAGGTATATGTTGAAAGTTAGTTTTGAGATTATTTATCTGAATGTAAAGGGGTATATGATACCAACCAGGGACTTACAGTAGTAGGGGTGACATAGGCTGTAGTTTAAGTCTACTGAAATGTAGATTTTCTTGGCTGCCGCGGTCTGCTTGAATGCTCCAACTGGTGTGTTAGTAACTTGATGCCTTATGCACGCAGGGGCAAGAGAGCAATCTGTGAGAGTATGCAGAAGTGTTTGCTATTAGATCTGAGCACCTTGATGATCTTGAGAAAAATGTGCCCTGAAATTATTCCCCTGAATATAAGGGGACCAGTCATCGCGCTTTTAGCTCTTAGCTCCAAACTTGCATGATTGTTTTTGTAGCTGTGGATGAACCCCAGAGTGGAGAAGCTTTGAGACCATTGGCAGTCAAACAACAGGATGAGTGTTAGCAGCCTCTCTGTACTGTTCTGGGGATGGATGCTACCTGGACCTCAGTGTTGGCAGGTTCCCCTAGCTCATTTGTACCTGCTTTGCCATCTGTGCTGGGTCTTCATTGTTACATTGTCTTACCATCTTTCCCACCAGTGTTGCTTGCTGTATAAGCTGAAAGAGGATAGGATAGCAAAGGCACTTGTGATGCTCACAGGGAAGCTGATTGCTGTGAGGTGCCTGAGGAGGAGCAGATCCCATGTGAAGGGGAAGCACTTTCCCTTTACACTGTATGGATGTTGCTGGCCAGAATAGCTAGGGTCGTCTTGACTTGAAAGCAGGAACCTAAGTGGCATTTTTCAGAGAAATACATGTGTGTGGATCACAGAAGTGGAGGGTAAGACTTTTTAAAGGAGGTATGTATCGTGCTAAAGTGCATTCAAATGATGATTTCTTGTAAGTTGTTTATGACCAGGCAGTATAAGCAAAGGGACTGGTAGTAAAAGTGATACTCTTGACAGCTATTTGAGAGTTATTGCTGATCAATTTTTCTGCTTGTCCTGTTGAGAATAAGGTACAGCTGCCTTGGATATATCTGTGATCTGTAGATTGCTTGCTGCAGACATGTCTGGTTTTGCCCTTGGTGTTAAGTAGGCAGATAATGTGTGAGTTTACCCACTATCATATAACCCCACCACTACTGGCTCTTACCTTACTGCCCAGGCGTTTGCTGGCAAGACCTTGGATAAGCTGACTACAAAATCTGAGTATCACCCAGAGCTGGAGGAGTTGATCGACTGAGTGTGATTCAGTTTCCTCTGTAAGCATATTGCATGAATTTCTTCAAAAATTTAGTCCTTGACTTAGCATCCATCAAATGGCAAGTAGAAGTTGTTGATGGAGAAGAGGTGTGGCATAAAATTAAGGGAAGAAAATACATCAGACTGGCAAAATGAGTGACACTTGAAGGCTGAAAAGTTTAAAAAAAAATGCTTAAAGTCTAGCTTTTAATAGAGGTTCAAAAAGAGGTAACAGTTACCTTAGTTAAATAGCTGCAACGATTAGTCTAGAACTTTCCTAAGTAAGGAGTGATGGTGCCCATGTCATCTTATTTTTGGGAGGGGTGGCAGAAGAGTGGTCTAATCTCCTCACTACTACCCTGTCTGTCCTTGCTTTGTAAAAGATCAGATCTTGTGTCTGTCTCTGTGGGTGGATTCTTGCACCTCCAGAACCTCATTCAGGGTACTGAACCAGGATATGGCATTACTGCTTTGTTAATGTCCTTTTGTACTGTGTGCTGAAACATATTCTGTATCATTCTAAAAATGCTGCCTCCATCCTAGACTCCCCCTTGCCAAAAGAAAACTGCAAGTGGTGTAGAAGAAAGGATGAGGTGAACATTTTTTTCTAGCCCCACCTGGAGTATTGTGTCCAGTTCTGGGCTCCCTGGTATAAAAAAGACAGGGATCTCCTTGAGAGAGTCCAGAGAAGGGCTACGAAGATGATTAAGGGCCTGGAGCATCTACCCTACGAGGAAAGGCTGAGAGAGCTGGGGCTGTTCAGCTGGAGAAAGGAAGACTGAGGGGGCACCTAATCAATGTTTATAAATATCTTAAGTATGGGATGCAGGGGGAATTGGCCTGCCTCTTTTCAGTGGTCTGTGGGGACAGGACAAGGGGCAATGGCTGCAAGTTGGAGCACAGGAAGTTCTGCACCAACATGCGGAGGAACTTTTTCCCAGTGAGGGTGCCAGAGCCCTGGCACAGGCTGCCCAGGGAGGTGGTGGAGTCTCCTTCTCTGGAGATATTCAAGACCCATCTGGATGCCTGTCTGTGCAGTATGAGCTGGGGAGCTGCTTTGGCAGGGGGGTTGGACCCCATGATCTCTGGAGGTCCCTTCCAACCCCTACAATTCTGTGACTCTGTGATTCTGTCAGTGCATACTAAAATGCAATTGAAATGTATTTTGGTACCCCAAAATTAGTGATATGATTGGAACTGTCTACATTATGCCTAAACAGTTGAAGCACAGGCCTAAAAGAAAGCAGAGTAACTTCTCCCCACCCCAAGAAAAACCACAAAAATTTTTCCCCGTCACATTTTCTGAATGCTGTTTTGTGTGCAGACACAAAGGGAGTATTTTGAAGAAACAGAGGAAAATATTGACCAAGTCAAAGATCTGTATTGAAGAATGGATTAAATAAATGTTTGTGAGTTGTAAGAACCAAACAACAAAAATATTTTTCTCTCCAGAAACATTCCATCCTATTTTGATCATCAACAATAAAGCGGAAAACAACAATGAAGCTATTGAATCTGGAATGCCAATTGCAATCCAAGAAAAATGACAGTTTAACTAAATAATGCAAATGTCTGTGAGGGAAAAAAAAATAAATTGTATTTTAATTATCTGGAACACTAGACTTCCAAATGTGTTCTAAACTTGAAGGTAATTTCTTAAAAACTTAATTTCTAAAATAAGAGAATAAATTCTGTTTTCCAAATATGAATGTGTGATAAGTAACTTTCTAATAAAACTCCCTAAGTTTTAATAGAAACTTTTAAGTCTTAATAGAGAGTGAATTACGTCAATTTAGCACTGCAGGGTAGGCACTGAGATGTTTCATAGATTCTCCAAATACTGTTATTAAGCTTGACATGCTGGAGAATATCATGTGTTAGGTAGAATCAAGATTGAATCCCAAAGGTACATCCTTAAACTGTATAATCAGATTCCCATTTCAATGTCACTTTCATCCTTCAAAGAATAGGTGCTTGTTTCAGTGATGATTTGTCATTAAAATTATGTCAAAACGTCTTAAAATGTTGTTGAAACTCTAAACAAACTCACAGCACACCCAGGGCTAATTATAGATGCCATCTGTTTATTTTTACAAAGCTTTTTCCTTAGACAAGAGCATCTTCTTTTTCGGATAAGCCACAAGATTTATGATAATGACCGAATGTTTTCCTTAATACTAGTGTAGTTCAAGGGAGACCAACGAGTGCTTTGGCTGCTGACCTTCTCCTGTGTCACAAAGTGTAGGTGGTATGATGTAGGATAGTGAAAACGTTCTGAAGAGCCATTTCTTAAGGTGTTTTGGCTCTTGGAACACAAACACTTTAAAACAAGAAGGGTGGTTCTGCCAATTTGTATATGGGGAAGTCATACAGCTGCCCCTGAGGAACACGTATTTGGTATGCCTGCCTTTTACTTCATCTGCATGGTGTGTCCTCCTGTCTTCGGGTGCCTTTTCACTGGGCTGTGTCTAGCTAAAGGGTTTGGGGTTTGTTTTCTTAAGTTAATAAACGTGTCCATTGATCTCCCCATCTCCGGGAAGAGAGAAGTGCGTGTGTGCCTACGCGCGCACACGCGTGCACGCTTGTACGCACATGCTGGCTTTAGCGCGAGCGACGGGTATTCCCATGGCAGCATCATCCGAAGCCGTTAGCAGCAATTTGCTGAGCGTGGAGAGAGCGACTTCACTGGTCCAGCCCCAGCTATTGTGCATGCTAAGCACTAACCAGATAAATCGGGGAGGGGTTGGGGTGGGGGGGGAAAAAAAGGGGGGGGGGGGGGGGGGGGGAAGAAAAAATTGAAGGATCCATCTGCTCATTTCTGCTACACTGCGCTGATGCAAGATTACGTTAATCTGGTTGCTTGTCAGGACAGGTTAGTGAAAGCAGGCGAATGGGTGAGACTTAGGGTAGGCTAGTTCCATGGAAAATTGTGAGCGGCTCCTGTACGTGCCATGTTAAGTGTAGCAGAATGGGTTGATTATTGGCTACTTTTTGAGATTCCCCCCCCCTAGTTAAAAGATATTTGTGGCTATGGTGTCAGTCTCTTCAAAATAAAATTGAATGGGAAGAGCTTCTGAGCAAAGAAAAACTAACTTGGCGTCACCAGGTGCATTTGAATTTGTAAAATGGAAAAGAAAGAAGTAAAAACCTCTCTAAACCCCCAAATACTCTTCTAGGTCTTCTCTACAATTTTTCTTTTGTATGCTGTTCCTGGTTATTATAATCTGCTAATTTTCTTTATTGGGCTTCCCTGCAAAGAAGGTGGCTGCTGGAGTTTGTCAAGTACATTTTTGGTGGGGTGGTGGGAGAGAACACCCAAGATTAATACGCATTCTTTGTCTGGTCTAATTTCTTGTTTATCTGTGTTTGTTTACAGAGAGAGTGGGGTTTTTTTAGTTGTTTTTGTTACCTACTGACTGACAGTTCTTGACCTTGCAGGTTGAACATCCCGTCACAGAATGCATTACCGGCCTGGACTTGGTCCAAGAAATGATCCGTGTTGCTAAGGGTTACCCTCTCAGGCACAAACAGGCTGATATTCCCATCAACGGCTGGGCGGTTGAATGTCGAGTTTACGCTGAGGTAAATGAGCGGTAATGGGGGGGAGGAGGGTGGGTGCTCGAATTGTGGAGCAAGAATACCCAGATGTGATGCAAAGGTGAAGTCAAGGAATATCATAATATCGTATGAAAGTCATGATTTAGAGCAGATAACAGAAATGGCTAGTGAGCCCCTCTAGAACCGTAGAGTTTTTAATCTTTTAATTAAAAATTTAGCATGGATTTCAACATACCTCTTTTCTGAAAGTCAAAATTCGTAGTGGGAAAGGAGATAACTAAGGTTTATTTCTAAGGACATTTTCTGTATGTTCTGTTCACATTAACTGACCCAGTGCAGAGTCATTTGTTGCAGTTAATGAGTCTTTCCATGTTTCTCTCTTACATACTTGAAACATGTCTTAAAGATGTTGAAATTTGATGGCTTACAGAATCTTTGTTGTTGTACTAAAACATTTTGATAAGTTGCTGAAGAAGGATGTTGCAGTATGAGCTGGGCAGCTGCTTTGGCAGGGGGGTTGGACCTGATGATCTCTCGAGGTCCCTTCCAACCCCTACAACTCTGTGATTCTGTGAAGTTTTAGGTCTTCTGAAACTACAGTTCATAAGACAAACTTTGAAAGTGTGTTCCAAGACAATAACTTTTAAGTTGCAGTACTACTCCATTTCACCTCAGAGCTTACTAAATACCCATTTTCAGACATGTTTAAGATGTTCCAAGGTGACGTCTTTTTGCTGTTGTTTTAAGAAGTGATGCTTAGCTTCCTTCACTTTGTTAGAAGAATGTTTTAGGTAACTCTGCTTTTCAAAAATAACTCACTGCCTTGAGGTGGGTTTTGCCTCACTTGACTATTGTGGCTTTTGTAACTCAGGGCATCTTACTTTGTTTTTTCCTGTCTCTCTGTGACATCTTCAATGTGCTCTACTGATTAGAGGGTACATGAACTATTTTGATAAAGAAATTTGTGCTGTGATTGGCATGGAAGTTATTCTGAGTATGAGTAGGCTTTAGCCTACAGTAACTGATGGTTTGGCTTATTTTTTTCTCATTCAACTTAAAATCCTCACAGTTATAAATAATAGATCCAACTACTTTGCCCCGAGTTTGGTTATTCTGTAGGCCATGTATTCATTTGCTCTTTATAGCAGTATTGCATTATGTAGTAGACTTCCAAAGGCATAAGTCAGTTTGATTTCTTAAGATAATTGTATTTCTAAGTGTCCTTTTTATCTCTGGAGGTTTTTTCCTTATGCTCCCTTCTCAACTCTACCCTGCTAAATAGTTTCCATCCTTCTTCCAAGGCACAGAGCAGCAAATGAAAGACTAACTTTTGTATGATGGTATACCTGTGCAGAGCACTTCTTTGACAGCAACGCAAGAGAGTTTATGCACTTCCAGTTGCATTATTTTGGAGATGTGAGGATAGATGGATGAAGATATGTACTTCAACATAAGTAATTCTGGGTCAAAACCCCCAAAGTTATTCCAGCAGTGGTTTCTGTTAGACTTGAAGCTTTTTAATATTATCTTCTCTGCATTTGTAAAAAGCTTAATGTTTTCTCATGTTGAATTTTATTTTAGGACCCCTACAAATCTTTTGGCCTACCATCCATTGGTAAACTCTCTCAGTATCAGGAACCACTGCACGTGCCAAGTGTAAGTAACTGGGTTCTGGTTTTTGTAGGTGCCGAGTGTTTCTTTTATAGTCAGAGGCTGTAAGTACTCAGCAGCATGGTAAATCCAGCATTTTTCCAGAGTTTTGCTGTGGATGACAGGACAATACTTAGTTGTACAACCTGAAAAAAATGCACGAATATGTGCAGTTCCAAACTGGTTTAAAAACATTCAAATTAGGTATAGCTGGAAGCTATTAGATGTTGAAATACTTCGTTACAGAGTATAACGTCCAGCTTAAGTTTTTCAAACACAGCTTTAGTAAAAATACTGTGGTGATTAGAAAGGGCAGCAAAACCTTGAGTCAGCTCTTTGAGCACGAAGAACTGGGGGACGCCAGTGAGGATCTGTCAGTGCTTTCTGTTTAGCTCCATAGCCTCTACATAGGAAATCAGTTACAGTGGTTATTACACATTTTGGGATACAGTCTGACTGTATGGAGTGGCTGTTTAACAAACAGTGTTTTCTGCTGCATATAAAGAACAAGGATGCTGCCTTCCTGTAAAGTCAGGGTAGTCTAAGTGGTGAGTGCACATGACACCGTGTCAGTGAGTGGGATGACGAGACCGCACCGGCTGTGAATGCGTTTATTCAGTCTGCTTACTTGCACGGAAAATAGTGAAAGATTACAGGAGGAATCTTACATGTGGAGATGTTATTGGATATATGATTTATTTCGCTTCTTAAATTGTTTTTGCCCGTGTACATTCCGAAGGGACCTGACCCTTTCTGGTCTTTAAGGCTTCATGCTGTGTTCAAAGCCTGAAAGCAGAAAAAAATTGTGAAGATCTAAAAGGCATTATGTGATCTTAAAGAGGAGATGAGGGGAAAAGGTATCATTGGATGTAGCTAAACTTTTTTAAAAAATGAAACAAGTAGTGTGTTTAATAAGAATTTATAATGAATACTCCGGTGGTTGTTAGAAGTTTTTCACCATGTTGTAATAGCTAACAGGATGTCAAACATTTTGCCCTTGCAAGTTTTTGCAATTTGCAATTTTCCAAACGTGAGACCTGTTGAAAGTACAAGTGATAATGGACAAACTATACCCCCTACAGTCTTTGTCCCACCAAATCTTTCTTCAATTAATGCTGCAGCAGGAGTTTTATGTAATAACATTTGCGCTTGCGAGCCATCCATACAAAGCAAAAACAATTAAAATGCCTTAAATGTTCTGCTTACTGCTGTTATTTGCTTGTGTGAATGTTGCATGTCAGCTAAATGGACCACGGAATAGATAAAGTGATTGGGTGCAGGAGAGTGCACACTAAGCTTTGTCTATCATTATTGCTGGGAGCAATCAAATTGATGCCAGCAGGACAGTAGACGCGTTGACAGCTGTAATTATGTATCTCCATGGTGATCACTTTTGGCCTGTCATGGAGGCCCACGAGTCCCCTCCTTTGCAAGCATTTAATCAGATTGGGCTGTCACTTGTCAGGTAGACGGGGTGGGCTGGGAGTTGGGCTTAGGCGGAGAGGTGAATTGAAAATGAAGGGTGGGAGATGCCCGATTGCTTCACGTGGCCTGTCGTGGTACCGCAGAAGGAAATTCTAATTACACTGGAGACTTAGAGCAATGGTTTTGAGGAGCTCATATGGAGTGCCTGAGCTCTTCCCTTTCTGTTTACCTCTATTGTCATATCGTATTAAAAATAGAACAGCTATTTTTATGTAGACGCTCATGCTTTGGTGTCTTAATACATCTTTTCTGCTGCTGTGAAACTAATTTCTCTCCTGAGAATGTCATACCGCTAAGAACAAAATTAGTATGACTCAGAAAGTTCCGCCTTACAGACCCATTGTGCCACAGTGTTTGTTCTCCACCTTTCAGAATTGTCCTCAAGTTGGCTTAGATTAAAAAAAATAAATAGCTGAGACTTGTCGTGTGTCACAGCAAGTTTGGCTTATGAGCAGCATATTGCCGAACACGTTTTCAATTCATTTCTTCTGTGTCTTGAGATAGCTCTGATTGCCTGCCTGTGCCTGCGTGTTGGCTGCTCAAGCTGGTGGAACATGGCTGTGTGTGGGTTCTTTCTTAGCCATAAATGGGAATATATTGGTTATTTTTGCCACATAGTCTCTAATTTTCCTACAACGTCATACTCGTAAATGTGTTTTTCCCTGTCTTTGATAATGAAGTTTAAGATGGGTAACCACAAAACCCCTGTGTTATGATAGCTAGTGTTTGTGTGCAGTGCTCTTATACAACATAGCAAATGTAGTGGTGTGTCTGAGGAGTTCCAGGTAAAGATTTGAGGAGTACTAGAACCTGTATGCATTGGTAAGTGGAAATTGATGCATTAGTAGTTCATCGCAGCACTGGGACGTAAGTTATTTTCCTCTCTGTTTGCTGTTGTCCTAGGGTAAGAACACATAGTGGTAGTACAACAGCAGTGGAAGTGCTGGTGGCTGCAATAAAGTTGAGAGCTGTTAGAGTACAGTAGGATCTTGAATCGTAGCCTGCCTTTGGTATTTTAAATATGGAGTGTAAGCAAGGAAACAGGTTAAGCAGAAATAAATGCTGGAGGTCTAACAAGTATTGCCATTATTTATCAAGTTAAGCACATTATGGTGAGTATCTGTTGAATTAGTGCTTCTTTTCATCCAATAGTCATTAAGTTCTCTCACACCGTATAGTTTATAAAATCACCTACTGTTACCAGGCTCTGAAAATATAAGCACCACAGGGTGAATTGAAGATGGTAAATATATTTCTTTTTTGCTGTCAATTTTTACTCCTCTTCAATTTATTTTGTGAAAATTAAACTTCTGCAGAAGGTTTTTTTAGTGAATTTTTTAATTCTTACACTTTGTTTTTCAGGATATTGTACTTAGGGATAAGTATATATTGTACAGTGGTGTGTATGTATGCTGTGTATCAACAGAGCAGGTGGAGCATGTAGTCAGTGGCCTCAAAAGCCTTATATTGACTTCAAAGTCTGATTAACTTGGATCCTCTGGCTCTGAATTATGCACCTTTCATGTGTTTATTCATTGTCAAAATGTGATACACGTATGTAAGCACTTCCATGCATGTGTATGCATATGTAAAGCACCCCTGAACACTTGTGTGTGTGTGTGTATATATATCATCACTTTATAGGTGTAATTTTGGAGACAAAAGTCACGGTATTATTCAAATATGTGTGGAGAATGTATGTCAGACCTTCACACCTTATATCTATCTATATCTATCTATATCTATCTATATCTATCTATATCTATCTATATCTATCTATATCTATCTATATCTATCTATATCTATCTATATCTATATCTATCTATATCTATCTATATCTATCTATATCTATCTAGATATATATCTATCTATATCTATCTAGATATATATCTATCTATATCTATCTAGATATATATCTATCTATATCTATCTAGATATTTATTTTATACAAAAAAACCCCCATCATGGGTAGGGGATTTATCTGAGACTGAGTAGGTAAATTATTTTGTTTCCAATTTGAACCTGAGAGTGTATGCAGTGACTTTATAGGTAGGCAGGTATCCTGGGAGGAAGGATGGTTTAGCAGTTAGAAGGCAGTGAGCTGGGAAATACACTGCAGGTTTCTTCTGTAATCCATGACGTCTCTGAACTACCTGCTCATCGGGAGCTGACGTTAAATGTACCTGGTACGGGTAGCGGGGGGTCTTGTTAAGTGTAGGTAATGCACGTTCAGGTAAGATGTGATCAATCTGCTACAGAAGTGTGCTACTACCTTTACATAGGGATAAATATGCTAACAAATAAACCTAGACATATAAGAATCAAGATATAAATATACCTATTCAGATATTTGTATTTATGTATGTTTTTAAAAAACACAAACAATGTAATGGCACAAAAACTGGTTGGATGGTGTTTTCTTACTGAAGAAAGTGAGTACACCTGCTAGGGTATCTTTTTATGTCATTTGGATAATAAAGTCATCATCATGCCCTCATGTGGATTCTGTAGACAAGAGGTTCTACATGCGGTCCCTTGATAATTGCCTAAATTAAAATATTAAAGGCCTAACAGCCGTTGTGTTGACCTTTTTCTGCCTTGCTGCAGACAGACGAGCTGCTGTTTATTACAAAGGTTCCTTCCCACAGGTGAAGATTTAAGTGAGATTCCAGGACCCTCTTTCCCACCCCCTTCACAGTGAGGTCTATCGGAGCCCTGCTGCTTCAACAGCTTTGATTAGAGCCCTTCATCCTTATGATCCTCAGAATGCGTTTATCACTCTCGAGTTATTTTGATTAGTTTAAAAAAAAATTTCAGATTCCAGTGCTCAAAAGCAGCAATTTAATAAATATTTATTCCCCAGAAATTGCTCATTTGAAAAGTTTTATATGGCTAACCTCAATGCTACAGTGATGAAATCAAACTGAGAGATGAAAACAAGAATCAGCAATATACTAACTAACTTGCTGGCTGGTTAACAGCAATCAGCCTCTTCAAAAGAAATTTTTGAACTTGTGTTATTTTTTTTCCATGAATGTTGCAGAATCAGAGCTTTAATTGGGGCTGTGTCCTTACAAAGCAAAGCCATGGAAAAAGCTGTGTAAACATTAAAGCCTCAGGGGAACAGCAGCAACAGAAAAAAAAAAAGTAGTATGTTTTACAGTTGAGAGGGTGAGGCAGAGAAGGAAAGTGTTACAGACATGAAAACCACAGGATCAGTATTCCTATGGAGCTGATAAGCAGAGCTCCAAAGTTCCTGCTGAATGCTCCCCACTTGTGTTCCTACTGGAGCCCTCGGAAGGGCTGTAGCTGAACACGGGGGATGTGATTACATAGAGATGCAGAAAGGATGTGATTATAAGGGGCATCCTTCATGCCAGGTGTCAGTCAGAAGAATAATTACAACTGTATTTTATTACAGGGATTAAACCGGAATCAGATGCGTTCAGAGTTGAAGTTTAGAGTGCAAAACACAACCTAAATTGTTAGATCACATTCCATGTGCTTACTGTGCATCGTAGGAGAACAAAAGGGAATCTTGATGATCAACTGAAGATCATGGTTGTGTTTCTTTTAAAGGAGAGAATAACTTGTAAATGTTTTTTCTGGTGGAGGAGAAAGCTTCCCTTCCCACCTTCTCAGCTCTCCTTCCCCCCTTCCCAGCTTCTCTGAAAACAAATATTTATTCTAGTTCTTCAAGGGGAAAAATGTATGTGATAAACTTATGTTTTAAGCCTGCCAGGTGGATTTGATCCTTCTGTTGAAATGTGTATATATATTTTTTCCCTCATGATATGTAACTATTTTTACTACTTTTTTTTTTTTGAAGGTTCGTGTTGACAGTGGCATACAACAAGGAAGCGATATTAGCATTTATTATGATCCTATGATCTCAAAAGTGAGTTGATGATTCTTTTTCAATATTCTGAAGGTATGAAACATGAATTTTATATGTGGATCTCTTAAATGAGGGAGAGTGCGTTAAAGGATTGGTAAATCAGCATTTTGAAGATGCTAGGCATAACATGTGAAGGAAGATGGGGGAATAGAGGAAATTTACTGTCATTGCTAAACAAAATTTTTTAATCTCTTGACACCATAATTATTTGTTTTGCAGTTTCTAATTAAAAGGATTCTGATTTCAATGGAAGCCGTTACTTCCAGACTTAGCTGCTGCCAGTCTGTGTTATTTAATGTAACTTAGCCAGAACGAAACTGTCAGTAACTCTGGTTTCCAAAATGCAGTAGTGAAAGCAGTGTGGTTGATAATGTCTCTTAGTATTAATTCTTATTCATCTGTACAAAATTGGTCAAATTAAAATGCAGTATTATAGTCAGAGTTCAGTTGTAAAACAAATATTAGCAGTGTATTTATTAAAGTTGGGTGGACATTAGAAGTTAGGAGAGTCAATTAGATAATGAACCTCTGCTCTGATTTTCTGTGTGCCTAAAGAAGAGAGAACTAGTTTAGATGCTTTAAGCTTTATGAGGGAAAAGTGATTTGCCTTCTTTCAATGAATCGGGTGGAGATCGTGGCTTTCTCCTGATGTTTTAGAGAGAGTTTCTGAAGAACAGATCCAGTAATGTGTGAGAAATGTCTTTGTGACTGTAGAAATTCTACAAACTGTTTTCATTGTAAGTGCTAGTCAAATTCTAGAGACAAGCATCTCATTTTAAGGTAACTTAAATACTTTTTTTTTTTTTTTTTTTAGCTGATTACCTATGGCTCTAATAGAGCTGAAGCACTGAAAAGAATGGAAGAGGCTTTGGACAATTACGTAATTCGAGGTAGCTACTGAAATTTGGGTTCCTAGTGTGATAGGCTGCCATCTATTTCAAGAAAACAGCTTGAAAATGTAGTAATTAGCAAATTGAGTAAAGTTCCCGCTTCTTAAGTGCAAATTAAAACAGGAAAAGCTTGTGTTAATTAAGCTGAGAAGATGCATCAAATCTAAAGAGACTTCATTTTTCCCCCCATTGTTTTTGCTTGAATATTATGAGATAAATATTTAAATCATTTCCCTAAACTCATAAAGAGTTTTCACAGAATGGTAGCATATAAGTCATTTATTATGTTGTAGAGGGGGGAGAAAAAAGGCAACTGCGCTGTAAAAAATGAATAGTTGCTATTGTAATTGCTATTTCATGTCCATTTAATACAGTGATTGTGGTTAAATAGTATCACAGTGCAGTATTTGGTGAGATAGATATATTTAGGTAATTATGTCAGGGCATATACAGATGTGGGCTGATGATCAGAATGTGTTTCAGCGCTCGCTGACTGCCTAGGGGAAGCAGTCATTCTTCCAGCCTTTCTAAGCAGCAGGGGTGAATATGCCAGGAAGACTTTAACTCGTCCTATGTTTGAGAGAGAGAGGTCGTGGTTTGTGTGGGAGAAATCTTTAGATTTTCCTCTGTCTTATGGACAATAGGAAAGACAACTTGGGATAGGAGAGGGAAAACTTGGATTTCTTAACCTTTCTTTTCATAGAGGTGATTAGAGAAGGGGACTGTAATGTGGTAAAAATCTTCATTTTACTCCTGAACTATGTGGCTCTTTGTGGGAGTTATTTTTTCAGTACTAGTCAGTATATTTGGAAGAACCAGGAGAGGTGGGAAGGCAACTGTTGGAGGATTTGCAGTCTCTGTTCCTTGGTTTGGTCGCTGGTCATGTTCTTTCATAGTTGGAGGTGGGAGAAAGACTTGCAATGCTTATTTAATTCTTCCTCTGAATGGCTGGGCAGAGGAGCAGGAGAGACTTCATGTAGCAGATAATCATATGTGTGTTTCTGTACAACTCAGCTTGGCTTTAATGCTGTCTGCTGAGTACCACAGAAGCCACGTCAGGCTCAACAGGTTTATCTGTACAGGAGGGACAATGAGCATCCCTCTACCACAGTGTACTTAGGTGGTAGGATTAGCCACTGTAAACAAACTGCTAGCCTTGAAGTGGATTTATACCAGTGCAACTTGAGCCATTAGACTCTCTGAGCGCTGTGTGCTGATGTAAACTCCTGCTGTATAACAGCTGCGTAAATTTATATGAGAGAGAAATGTATATGGCTATAGCGAGATGGTGAGGGGGGGATTTGATGAGTGGTGTTTGTAATGGATTCAAACTCAGCTGTATTAATAGCAAATGATGCTAGAAAGATTAGATTTACTGAGAGTACTGGAATTGTGTGTGGAGCATCATCTTTTACATGCTGTAATATGGGCTGTAACCTGATTGATTGTTCTTAGGTGTTTACACAGATGTGTATGTACCTCATAACAGTTCCATAGATATGTAAATAGCTACAAAGGATCTGACACCTTATATCTGAAAATTGCTAATTTGCATTCTTGGAGGTTTTTTTAGTGGTTTATTAGCAGGCATGTATGCATTTAAGTGTTCATACCTGATGCTTCTATGGTATTTCTACCTGTGAAAAAGCTCTTCATCTATTAACAGCATTGAAAGAGGTAATAAACGAACTATGGGGAGGAATGTATTTTATTAAAGGTATTACAAAGGACAAATTTTAATGTACCACAGTTTTCAAAAGTAGACAAATTTCCAGAAAATATCTGTAGTTGTAGTGGGCAGTGATTTATATTTAAAATAAACAGGATTTTTTGTGTAGTTTTACACAGCTGGTAGTTTCTTCTCAGGGTTTGTTTAAAATTAAATATTCATGTGTGTTAGGGTGTCTTTTCTCTTGCCTAGTGAGAGTGGTGCTTGATAGGGCAGTTTGTAGAAAGCATCATGTCTGTAGTGTTCTGAACTGTGTTGGAACAGGCTGCTCAGAGCAGCTGTGGCTGCCCTCCCCATGGCAGTGCTGAAGGCCAGGTTGGATGGGGCCTTGGGTGACCTGGTCTGGTGCAGGGTATCCCTGCCCATGGCAGGGAGTTAGAGCTAGGTGGGCTTTGAGGTTCATTTCAACTCAAACCCTGCTATGGTTCTGTGATGTGAGAAGTTCTCCTTATTCAAATAAGTTCTCTAATATGTTCAAGTAAGCTTATCAGGTGATGAAGTAGTAGTAGTATGTTGGTGTTTAAATAGACAAAAATCATAAAACATCAGAAAAGTAAAAGCAATTTAATGCATTTAAAAAAAAATTAAAAATTGTTTAAAAAAGTTAGGTGCTATGTAAAAAGTATTAAACCACCTTGATCTTATGTGAAAGTGTCTCACATGAGGTCTTCTTGGTAAATGTAGTAGTAGAAAATGCAAAACAGCTTTTTACCTGGTTTTGAAACTGGTTGGTTTTATATTTGAATAGTGAACCTGTACATAACTATTTAGAGATCACCATGGTCTTTCTGAATAGCACGCTCCATACCTCTGTTTCTGAAGGCAGCCCCTCCTGCAATTTCCTTGGAAGCAGCTTTTATGTTTGCTATGTGGATTCAGAGGCAGTGTGTTTTTCCTTATAACAGGCCTCTTCTGATTTACAAAGAATTTTAGTTATGCAATAGCAGCTGAAGTCAGTGTGAATTGTACTCATAATTTACACTGTGAGAATTTAGATTTAAATTCCCAAGAATTGCAATATTTCTGAAAACAAAAATGCCTGTTAGCTCACGTAGGGTGGGAATGGGATGGGGTGACTGGGTAATGGGTCAAGAACCATCTATAGTAGGTAGCTTAGGGACTGCTAATGGAAGATGGAGTCTTTCCCATCACTTCTGTGTCACCAGTTCAAAGCAGGCAAAAGTTGGTAAGGACTCTTAGTCACTGATGTTTTGATGGTTGCTTGCTGACCTGCATGAAATCAGTGGACTTTATCTAGTTCCTGGAAGGACAAATGTCCTCTTGGAACAAATGCCACCGCATAGGGTCATTCATGGCAGTCCCAGCAGAGAATCCAGGGCCTGAAGCAGCACGGTGACCTTCCAGGAGGTGACTCATCCAGGCTGGGTTGAGGCATGCTGACATCGTGAAGTGCAAGGACTTACGCTGCTGTTCCTTGTCTGCTGGCTGCATGAGCTGACATTCAGTTTCTACTCCTGTGGCTTTACGATATCCAGGTGTTACCCATTCATTTTAGCTCCCTTCCACTTGCAGGAAGCAAGTCTTCAGACTCCAGTCTTTATTGACCTCTTTTTTTGTAGGACCTGATAGTACCTTGAATCCATAGTTCAACTGCTCCTCCCAGTTAAATCTGCCTGAAAACATCATGAAATGAAATTATATTTTCAAAAAATGTAATCTAATACTTGCAAAGAAAGCAGGCTTACACAAAATGTAAGTAATTAATATTTTAAGCAGTGAAGACTGCATCATACAGTGTCTGTAATAGCAGTATCTTCATGATAAATGCTGAATAAGTCAAATTGTAATATTTGCAGCAGTGCTATTCTCTGAAAACACCTATTGCCTTGACATTTTGTTACAGTTTGGGCTAGTGGCAGCTTGTACACACGGGACTGAGAATTTCTGCAGTCTTGTCTTTGGTAGATACTCACAATATGAGTAACTCAAGATACAGTCATTGAGGTTGTGGGAATGTAACCTGCATGTGATTTCCTTTGTAATATCCACAGTGTTATTAATGGGAGCAGGTGAGTCCAGGATAGCACTTCTTTGTGTGGTGGGTTAGATGAAATTACCTCCTAAGGTCCTTTACAGTCTATTCTGATGGCAACAGGCTCTTCCATTGAGAACTGATTGGAATTAACAATCTCAATTGAGATTTCTGAATGTGAGAGAGTCTAATCAGGCATCATTTTTATCCACGGATCTTCCAATATATCCAAGGGTGATTAATGTTCAAGGTCTAACCCACATTTGTCTCAAGCAGATACACTTTGTGTTTTATCCAGTGGTTACTGGAGAATTTATGAGTACTGAGAGGTTCAAGACGCCGGTCAACCATAGAGGCAATGTTGCTCATGGGGCTGAGGCATGAGTTGTTTCCTATGTGCTTGTGGTGTTGTTTGTAGTTCATCTTGTTTTATGCCAGTCTTCAGAAATTGAAGGTTTTGTTTCTTATTTTTAATTTGAGCAATAGAATTGTATTGGAAGAACAGTATTGGAAGAAGGTCTTTCAGTGTATGCGCTGTGTGGGTAAACATGATGTGTGATTTTTTCCCTCTTCTCAGTGTCTTTAAGATTTTGGCATGTGTTTGTCATGTAATTTACAATGCTGAACGATCAGTTCATTTAAAGGCATGTAAGCCTAGTATGAAGTTCTAGAAAGCTTATGTATTAAAACTGTTATCTATTTAAATAAAAAGATGGGTATATTTATGCAGCAAGTAGAACTGATTATCAGTTCACCAGAGTTGTGATTGGGCAGATAGCTCGTATCCTTGAGTGCAGAGATTCCTGTAATGTTTCCTTCAACCTCTGCTGATTCATATGGAAACCAGTAACATTAATAGTCTTTGTGTAAAGTCAACAGTTATCTTTTGGGATCCTCTGCTGTGAGGACAGAGGAATATAATAGACCATTTGGGAGTCAGAATAGTGGAAAAAGGGGCAACTGAGGAAAGAGTAAGCAGCAGATAGTGGAAGAAGAGAGCAAGGAGTGGAAACTAGAGGGAAATAAGGGAGCCACCAACTAGGGATGGATCTTCCAGCATGGGGTAAAAGAGCAATCACAGAAAAGTGGTAATAAGTGTGGTGAGTATTAGAAATTCACTCTCTGATATGAAGACAGGCCTGCCAGAACAGTGGCAGTGGAAACTGCTGTCTTCAGTTTTTGCAATTGTAAGCACTCTGGGAGGAAAAAGGATACTGTGCTTAGTATCGTGGAGAAGGCCAGGGTTTTCTATGAAAAAGCACCCAAGAAAACAAAATCCACCCAAACCAACAAACCTATGACCAAACTGCTTCTTGTATTTTACCACATATTTCAAAGAAATGAATTTTCAGGGGCAGAAGTTTTCACAATAAACTTTAAATCCAGTGACTTTGTCTTTTGTGTATTAACTTGTAAGATCCTTCTCAAAGGCAGTGATACCTTCCTGTGTTCCCATCATGTGTGCCTGTGGGTATTACCAACGAAGTGATCATTGTGAGTAAGCCAGTTTTCCTGGCAAAGACACATAGTGCCCCTGCTTAAAAAACAATGAAATGGGCCTCATTTTCCAGTCATGCTTTAAAAAATAGCAGTGCAGGAGGTCGTACCGCTCACCTATGGATTCTCCCCCTTGCATGGCAGAGGTAACAGACCAGGAGTTCTGCAGGAGTCTGTGTGTTCTCGGACACTTTGCAACAGGGACAGTGGGTTCCCAAGCATTTCAGCGTAGAAACAAAAATTGGAGAAGGGAAAGCAAGGGACTTGACCCTTCTAGTGGTTTGGAACCCATTTTGGGATGCTTGGTAACATTAGATTGGTTGCTCACATGAGGGAAGGTTCTTCTCCTGTTCTTCCTTTTTTTTCCTCAAGCCAGTCACAGTGGAGGGAGTGGGACTGGCAGCTTGTCAGTTGACCTGAAGGCCTCAAGTTTAGGAAGGGTTGTATGCTACTGTGCTGTGGAGGAGAAAGAAGGAAGGAAGGGCTGTTGAAGCACAGGCTGATCTGGTAAGACAATGGCAGTTTTACTGGGGAAAGGAAAAGAAATAAGGGTTTTTTTTTTGAGGAGGGTTTTTTAATCAAGGAAGAGTTGTGACAGTGGAAAACCTACCAGAAATGCAGTGTTGGCAGGTTGAGGAGGCCTTGAAAGACAAATGCTGTTATTTCATCTTAGGGCCCTTAGACATAACGTTGTCCTGGTGTTCTGTTCCCTTCTCTAGAGTAAAGGGGTAGCTTAAGAGAGGGTGATGGCAGGATGGCCTTCTGTTTTCTCTCCCTTGCTCTTGACAAAGCTTGCCTAACTTCTGCTTCCAATTATTCTGCTGGTTCAGCCATTCATGTGATAAGTAACGAACTGCGTAATCTTACTAAGAGGTTCAGGAGTATGTGCAGTACAAAATCTAATTTCAGTTTGAACTAATGATTTTTACAGTAGGATATTACTATATGTTGTTGGTGTCATGTTTCCCCCCATCCCTCACTTTCTTCCTTTATTCAGAGAGGCCTGTGAGCTCCAGACTTCAATATCTAAAAAGAACTAATCTTTTAATTGAAAGACATGATCAGCTTTGAGGGTCAATGGTGGACTGATCCTACGTGAGAACTTTACGTGGATGTCTGTGTATTAAAATTAAAGCCAAAAAAGCCTCTCTTGCTTTTGGGGTGGGATTTTGTTTGTGGGTAGTCTGCTCTGAAGTGGATTGAAGCAAAACACAAGCTTTGAAAAACAATTAAACAGGTAAATGTTGATGGGTTTAGGGAATATTATGGTAAGTTTTGGAATTGCAGTCATGGAGACTAGCTGGGTGGTAACTATGGACTTTGAAAAGTTCATGTGCTGAACGTGGCATTTTGTTGTCTGCAAATCTCTGGTATGTTCTTGGTTTAAGCAGAGTGTAACGTGGTGTTTCATAGTGGTCAGTGTGGAGCTTGGTTAGTATTTTTATATTTTGGTTAGAGAAATCAGCTGGGATGCCTCCTACACTTCACAGCATTTAATCTTATTCAGCATTTAAATTGATTGATGATAATTTAGCTTTGCTATTAAAAAAAAAAAAAAGAGAAACCTCTCTAGGACTGTATTCCACATGTTGGTTTTGCAATCAGTAAGTATGTGGATAAAGTTCTTTCTATCCCACTTAGCACAATTTGGAATTACCAGCAAGTTAAGTATATTCAACTGCTTATCTACAGAGGCGCATGTAGGACTCCAATTAAGTTCACATGGATAAATGCAGATTTGTGTTTGCAGATGTCAAGATGACAGAAGCTTAATACTGTAAAAAGGCTAATCAACACTGAATATGTTTAGTGTCAGTAAATATTTATAGTGAAAACACTGCCTATGGTTTTGTGCTTTGGCATTCCAAGTTTTGATTTTTTTTTTGCAAATAAAAGCATGGTGTGATATCCTGTTCGTAAATCCACTATACATTTTCTTGGTTTTCTATAAAATTTTATTTTTTACTTCATGTTTTCTTGGAAGGACAGGTTAGGAGGTAGGCAACTGTCTGTAAGTTAGTGAAAAATCTGGTATATTTAGCAAGGTTTTAAGGCAGGTGTAATCCAGAGAATGGGGAAGGCAAGAAGGTGAGATAAAAAGACACGCAGTACAGGGAGTAATTTCTTCTGATTATAATTTTATTTAATTATCTTTTAATGAGGGCTTCTTCAAATAGTAGTTACTAATCAGCTCTGGGGAGCAATATGATTATTTAGTGTGGTCGTGTATTCACTAGGCAATAACTACAATTAAATGGAAAACTAATTGAACCTCAGAAATACATTTGTTTATATATAACATACAAATATTTTTAAAACTGTTCATTAGATCTTCAGAAGTTAAATGTTAGTCTGCTCTCTTTTACAGATGTATTCTGGAAAATAGCATGACAAAATTGAACTTCTAGGAGTACATCTTAAATTGAGCTTCTACTGATGTGCTATTGTATGAAGACTATAGCCAAGCAGAATAAAAAAATAAGGGTACAAGGAACATTGATTATTTTTTTATTACATTTTGACTTAGAGAAAAGAAGACTATAACTGCAGCTGCAGTTCTGCATCAGTCTTAACAGTGTAAAAAAAATGATGCCGAAGTGAAATGATGTTTTCTGGAGGGGAAATAAATTGATATAGTTTAGGATTTTGTTTGTTTGTTGGAAATGTCATGGCTTGTCAGGTTAACAGATGTGATTTTGTTCCTGGCAGACTGCAGACTTGGTCAAGAAAAAGAAAAATTCCCTGAAAACCACTGCAACATAAATACAATATACTTCAGTTTAGTGTCTAACTTTGCATGAAATAAGCACTGCCTGTTAGCCTCTGTTTGATCCTGTGAGAGTGTGGGGCTAATGTCTGGCCAGTGTTTTGGAAGCAGCAGGTAGCCAGGAGCAAGCTGCTCTAGGGGTCCATATTTCTGTAGCCTCGCAGTTACTCACACACAGATGGAGACCTTATGAACTTTGGCAGAGGTCACGCTAAATTGCAAATCTCAAACTTCTAGACTTCTGAAGGATTGCACTGGTACTTTTTTTTTCTTCTCTTTCTTTCTTCGTTAAAGCCCTTGATTTGGAACATTGCTGAAGGTATCAACTCGGTTTTGAGGAGTAGATCAACCATGTAGTCATTGCTCACATACTGATCGTGGGGACGATCTCATGATAGCCTTTCCTGATACTTTTGAAGGGAAGCTGTTGTGTATTAAGTTTTCATTTGCATATACCAAATAAATACCTTCTGTTGCTTCACAAACACCTAGGCTTGTCTGCTTTATTGAGCTCATTAAAGGAATTTTGGAGCTTAAAGCATTGCAGAAGCCCCTGATTTTTCTGACGCACGTGAGTTAGAAATAATTAAGATGTTCATAGCATTTTTTGATTTCAGGTCTTTTGGGGCAGTCAGTTGAGACACCAGGCTCTGTCATCTGTCATCAGCCATCATCTCGCCAGGGATCTTATGGCAGTTTAGGAAAGAAAAACATGAGATGATCTGGTTACACACTGTAGCGTGTTTAAATCCTGGATTCAAAGTCAGGGAGCATTGAAGAGCTCCTCTTTGTTGTCTAGTTATAGTCCTGAAGCTGTACTTAGATGAAAATGTGTGCTATTTCAACTTAATATTCAAATGGAGAATTTGGGGTGGATTTTGTAGCAGGCACAGAAACACAATTTGTTTCTAAGTTCTGGCCATTCAGCATAAGATATATGTATATTTTAAAATTTTATATTTATAGGAGGTGCAATGTAGGTTTCATTCAGTGTTGATGAAATTAGGGTCCATGAATGACTATCTAGGTCACCGCCAGCAAGGAGGCTGATCCTCTTTTAACCAAACGGTCAAATTCTTATCGTGTCATCGTTGAACTGGTTGTGTAAGTGCTACTTACTGGCTCGTGAACTAGTCTTTAAAGCTGTGACTCGGTGATTGAACGAGGCAGAGTCTGACTCTGTGTGTGCTGAAAGTGGTTTCAGTGACGGCCACACAGAGAGCTTGGAAATTCACACCAGCAGCAGACTGCAGGGGAAAAAAGCTTTGAAACTGTTTGAACTGGTCTGCATATAAAATAACAAGAATGTTATTCATGTTTCTAAACTGGAAAAGCACAAAGGGAGAAGGAGTGCAGGAGAACCTCCTTCTGCAGCCACAGCAATTCACAGTTGCTGTAGCGCTAGTGGTTTTGCTTTGGAGAGATCTCAATAGGGGAAGAAAATCCAAATAGCTTAATTTACAGTTGAGAGACCTGAGTTTACAATGAATTCGTGTGTCATTTTAAACTAGAGCTATTAGAAAAAATGTGCAAATAACTTTTGAGAGTCATGTCATCGCTGTAGTAATCATAATAACTTGTAAGTAAACATATCTAAAGTTAGAAGTTGGGGATCTTGTGCTTTACAAGAGAGATGGGTGCACAGAGAAACTTTTAAAAACAGGCTCGTTGGTGATGTGCTCTGCAGGTAGGTGGGTACCTACCACCAAAGTTCATGTGACCTGGAAAACAATGTGATTCGGAGTTGCCTGTCCCTCTGACTCTGAGAGGAAAGAGTCTGAATTACTTCATATTTGCTGGAGGGTGAGAACGTGCAACCCCTCAGCTGAGCCTGGGTAACCTTTTCCCTATGGCACCTTCCTCCTTGGCCAGGCCGGGGCTGGAGGCAGCAGCTGCTGCCAACACTTGCTGTTTGTGCTTCTGAACTGGGTGCCTCTCTCAGCTTCTCCCAAGAAACAGTTGTGTTTATGAGGCAGAGTGTTATTTTGTGTAGTCAACAGTGGGATTGAACTGTGGTGACTCTTCAAATTTTCTTTCACAAACTCTTTCCCAAATTAAGAAGAGTTGAGGTAAAGGTGGTGATTTTCCTCTTAACCTGCATAATCTTCAACTTGTCCATATGTCACCTGGGTTTAAGCATTTTCACTGTCTTCAGAATCTTTCCCATAGTAATAATTTTTCCAGTGTTAACTATCCTGAGTATGTGTCTTGTGCTGACATCTACTCCTGATTGGGTTTTTTCCCTCCAGTGCTGGAAACGGGATATGTTTTATTCCTTTCCTCTCTGAGACAACAAATAAGTCTTTTACTCATGTGTGAGGAAGGGGCAGAGGACATACTGTTTTGTGTGCAAGTACCAGATTAACGCTGGCAGCATCCTTTGAGCTGTGTAGATTTAGATTTGTTAGAAGTTGTCTGTCTCTGTTGGCACAAAAAAGCAGGGAAAAAGGAAATTAAAGCTATGGAGGGGAAAAAAAAAAGACTGAGGAGTGGAATGAAAGGAGATGAAATTCAGAAAAAAAGAAAATACTTTGAATAATCAGAGAAAGTAAAGAACAAAGGTGACTATAAGGGCTCTATAATGAGTGATTTTTTTAATTAAAGACATTTTATTTTCTATATGCCTAGCAGGATCATGAAGTGTTACTAAAGGGAGGTGACAAAAGGATTGGCCAGGCAAGGTTGGATAAAGTTATATATGGAGCAAAAAATAGGTTTGTTTCTTTGTAAGTTCCACAGGACTGGAATGTGACTTATGAACAATAAAAATGTTAGAAGATTTTATATGTAATAAAACTTCTTACTGTCTTTACTGCGATCGGGGTGTAGTGTGGCACATAATCTATACACTCTCCTGGGGAAGGAGGTAAGGTGATGGGATGACAAGGTAGGCCAGGGTTCGCCTGGAGCTAGTACTTACAGTCATGCCTAATCAGTCATTTCAAGGACAGGGCTCTGGTCTTGCCTGCACATGCTAAGTCTGAACTGAAAGTCTACTGGTTGTGTTTGCTGTCACTGACTTAACTAGGTGTTTGAATTTGACTTGGTGAGGGAAAAATTTTGAAGGTTTGCTGCTTAATTTAACTGGATGCTTGAAGGGGGATGGTATCTGGAGGCAGGAATGGAATGCAAATGGTAAATCTCCATTGATTACATCAGCACTACGGTCTCCAAGTTGCAAACAAGTATTTATTACATAAAGAAAAGAGCTCATATTTTTACAAGTTGTTTCCTGCTGTAATTTCTGTTGAATATGTTTCCCTGATTTTGTATTGATATTTTGTTTTCAGGTGTGGCTCACAATATTTCTTTATTGCGAGAAGTGATCGTCCATCCACGCTTTGTCCAAGGAGACATCAGCACTAAATTCCTTCCTGAGGTCTATCCTGATGGTTTTAAAGGTTTGTTACATTTAGGATGCTTTTTTTTTTTTTTGGAGGTGTTGTTTCTGATTATTATTCTTTTGATAGACTGACATGTTTCCTAATCAGTCTTCAGTTTTTTCTCAAGTGTATCTATAAACACATGCAATGAGAGTTTTTAAATAATGCATAGTATGACTGAAACTATTACATACTTTACTTTCAAGAAGGCAAAATAACATATTTCTAGTGATAGAACAGTAAATGAAGTACATCCAAAGTCAAGAAAAACAATATACAGCTGATATGAAATACGTAAGATAACCATCAATGCTGCTGTACTATGCTACTGCACTTCATTACAGGCTGGGTTCCTACTGTTAACTGAAGATAAGAGTTCTCTTTACTCAATGCTATTGCAGTGAGTTTGTGCCTTTTGGCACCCTTTGTATTCACTGTAGTGTTGTCTGGAGGATCTGGCATTGTACCAGAGCATTTCAGGAACTTGATCTTAATACTCATTATGCACAGTAATGGGCATCACCTTGAAGTTATTAACTCATACACTAGGTTAGCATAATGAAAATGTTTTTTTTACAGCATCCCAAACAACTCGGTTGCAAAATGTGGTACGACAGTTAGAGAAATGTAAGTAAACAAATAGACTGGTTTTCTTTTATGAGGATCACGTTTTAAAAGGCTGCCTTCTCTCTCAGCCAGCCTGCTGTAGATGCTTTCTTGACCTGTGTGGTCAGAGCCCTGGTCCTTCCATATGGGCCTCGCACTTCAGCTGGAATTCATCAGGCAAAACTTCTTCCTTATTTAAAAAAGACAATGTTTATAACTCAGCATTCGTGGGTCCTCTCTCATGGAGATTCCTTTCTCCCCCATTCATCGTTCATCTAATGTTGCAGAATCTTCACACCGCCCCCCCCCCTTGGAGTCAACGCTGCCAGGTTGGCAGTCAGTGGACAGGACTGGCACTGTGCCAAATTCTAGTCTCATTAAGGAGAACAACACACTTTTCTTACCTCACAACTCAGTGTGTGTTTGGTGCAAACAGTATTCATCCAGAGAACTACTTTATATCACATGATGTCATTGGCAGCTCTATGTGATGGGGTCCTACATGTGGGATTTGTGCACCCAGCTTGTTATTCACTCCAGACTGCAGCCCAACCAGTAGGAGTTAGTCACCTTGGGTGGTAGGAAGCTTGTGATGGTTGAAGCTCAAATGTTCCTTTGTCGTCTTTGCTAAGGTGAGCTTAACTAATCGTCAGGTAACTCAGCTGGCTTTCATCCAGCATAGACTTGAGGGTGCTCTGATCTGCTCTGAAGGCTCAGTGCTGCTGATTAGCTGGTCTGTCTCTCTTCCCCAATGCTTTCATATGAAAACCCACATCCTAGCTCTTTGATGGTTCTGAGACTCTTCAGTCTTCTTCCCGAGTGGATTCAGTTCCCTAAACTACCAGAAACCTGCTCTTTTTTAAAGTTGTTGCTGCTTTTGTTTGGGTAGTTTTTTTGAGAGTTCTCATGTTGACAGCTCATGAAGGAATCTGCTGAACGTCAGCAGACATGCAAAGTGAGTGGCAGGCTAGGGTGGGGAGAAGGGAATGGGGGGAAAGGTGAGGATGCAATATGTTAGGTTTATACCATGTTGTGAAAAGGTAGCCTCACCTTAACACACAACTGGGAGCAATCAAACTCCAGGCCATTCTACCCCTGTTTGTGATAATGTCCCTGGTGGGGCCTTTGATCATTTGTAAGAGTCTGGGGGACAGGCTTTGCTGACCCAGGAGAAGACCCCCTTCCTCCTCTGTTTTTTTGACTATGGAAAGGCACTCTTGTCTTTTGTTCTTTTATTCTTGTTTTAACATTTTGGTATTTTATATTGTGATGTTAACCTGTATATAATCAGTTAATTACTTGTTGGTTCATAAACTCCAAGGTAAGAAAAATTTTTGGGGGTCATCTGACTTGAACTGTACGTGGCACATATTGGTGTGCATGTACACACCAATGCAAATGGCTGATTAGTGTCACAGTCTGAGGTAAACAGTAATCATTTATTATTAGTTTTAAAGGTAAGCTTTTGCTCTAGGCACCAGAAGACACACAAAAAAAGAGAGATTGTGGCAGTTCATAAGAGAAACGAATGGGACATGTGAAGTCACTAGATTTTGTTCCTGCTGTATGAAAAGTCTCGTTGCTCTTCAGTGTGTCAAATACAAGCATATGTGTTAGCTCCCTTAATGACAAAAATATGCAGGTATAATTAGTAGAAGGCATTTGTATCTCAAGTCAAGAGTACTTATTCATGAATACTGATTCAAAGCTCCCCAAAGTAACTGAGAGCCCTTTCAATGATGTAGTTTGCTCTGGATCAGACCCTTCTGACTTAAAAATAATTGGTGAATAGTATTTAAAGTACCTATTGAATATTATTTCTGCAAAGGCAAAGACTCTAATGGGAACTATTGAAGACAAGCAAGGGGTGGTGGGTAGAGGCTCAGCGAGAGGAACAATGGCAAGTTAATTTACGCAGTGTAAATCCCCATCTCACTTCAACTAACTGTTTTTTACCTAGGGTAAACTTTATTGGAGGATTTGAAAATATAATAACGTAATATATAATAATATTATTTATAAAAGATGTGTAGCTGCAAACCAGATCTGGGATAATCTGAAAAAAGTAAGGTGTAGAAGTGGATTTGGAATTACCTAGAAATATGTGGTGGTGATGGTACAGTAGAAATCCATATCAGAAATGCATTAAATATGGAAAACTTAAAAGATTAAAAAAATTAATCAATGTAGATGTGTGCTGTAATAATGCTTGAACACAGTCCAGTGTGTTCCTTTTGCACATGACACAATTGCTACTGGTCTGTTGGTAGTGCACATCAGCGGTGTTTTCTCGTGACTGCATGAAGTATTAGCCCATTTCTTATCTGCGTTTTTCTTCAAATATAAATATTAACTTCAGCTTTACTTAGGAGTAGAATACGTGGTACTCTGTTTTCTAGTCTCATTTTCAAGGATTTCATTATGAGTTTTTTTTAGAAGGCTTTTACTATTAGGAAAAAATTAATTATTAGAAATATCTTGGCAGCTTTTCCATTAACCTGCGATGCCCACTTGAAATTACATCTAGAATGAGAATGTTTAGTAATTTTTATGATTAAGGTTTAACTCTTTTTCTTCTGTTCCTTAAATAAGTATTCATTAAGAAAAACAGTTTACCTATTCCAAGTTATTTTAAAATATTGTGGTGCTGAAACTAAGCTTGTGTAGGGAGTTCGATTGGGGTGGGGAGGCAGCGGCTGTCTTACCCTTTTTTTGTCTGTAGGAGGGATGGACGGTCAGAATGCCAGCTGGTGGTGTGTCTGTTGGAGGGGGTTATTGCTCTGAGCACAGGTGCATGTTTTGGGGGGAGAGTGGGTGCAGCAGCACTGATTAGGTCAGATGACATAAATACATTGGTCTTAGGGTGGCCTTCCAAGCACTTTGCTCACAGAGTAAAAATGGATGCTGAGCATGCAGGAATAGCCCATGGTGTTGGAGAGCCTTGTCAGATGATCTGTCCTCCTGTGGCTTCCCAGCAGCCTGGGACATCTCTGTACTTCCTAACCTGTCTGGTCAGAATTGAATATGGTATCTATTAAGAGGATTTCTGTTATCACAAAGGTCTGAGAGGAGTCCTTGACAAAGAACATATTAGACTCAAGAATCCTTAGTCTAGTACTATATCACAGAATCACAGAATTGTACGGGTTGGAAGGGACCTTGAGAGATCATTGGGTCCAACCTCCCTGTCAAAGCAGGTTCCCTAGGACATAAAGGTTCCTTAGGACATACCCATTGGATCTTCTTTGGATTTGATGTTGAGATTGCTCAGTGAGGGAGGGAGGTCGACGCTGAATAAACGTAATGACCTCCCAAGGTCTCTTCAACCTTGGTCATTCCACGATTCTGGTATGAACGAAAGCTTTTTTAAGCTTAATTGGGACTCAGATTTAAGTCTGGAGGTTTCTGTTACTTGGAGGAGGAATGTAGCTTCCCCATCTGTGTTAGAAAGGAGAATACGGTTGCTGTTAATTCCACTCATCTTCTCCGCACTGGAATCTAATCTTTGATTTATGAAGCTACTGGATTATAAAAATATGCCTTAGCAGATAGCTTGCTTGACCTTCTTCTTTCTGACAGGTGAAGCCAAGAAATGTTTCTTGGTCTGTTACTAATCCCTTTATAATTCAAAATAGTGGAGGTTTCCCTTCTGTATGCTGTAGCGTCCATCTTGTAAGGGAGCTCTCCAAGAAACGTCTTCGCTGTTCTGAGTGGTTTGAGTTTGCATACATAGACAGTGTTGTCTGTCTTTTACTGTCACCACCTGGGTCGAGCAAAGCTCTGCTGGACTTCAGAAGAAATTAAAACCTCAACTATCCACTTTTTCTGCCTGGGCCTACTTTAGATACATGCCATCTGTAATGGTCAGCTTCAGAATCCACTGGGGAAAAAAATTAAGCCAAGACAGAACCCAGGAATGATACAAATGTAGCCAGCATTGGTATGGATCCGAATTAAGCACTGTACTTTGTCTTACCCATTTTGCTTTTGAGTTTTATTCTTTTCACCCAGAAAGCAGTCACTTTCCAAGTATTAAGTAACAGACCCAGGCACGTAACCAGGCTTGTTTGCTTTGTGGGTATATTTTTCCCCCCGCTGTAACTGATAGTAGGAAACACATTTCTAGAACAAAATGCAAATGAGACTGTTATGGGAAAAGCGACCTTTTATGTAATTTAATTTGAAGCTGGTTATGTAAAGTAATTGCATGAACCTTTTTGACTCAGCTTGGGGGATACTGGGATAATATTGATTTAAGCAATCATAACATCAGGGAAATGAGAGAGAAATACTTTTTCCTTGTCTTCCTTCCGACCAGGGTTCTGTCATTTAGTAGTAATAAATGCATGAGGTCTAGTTTTAAATAATCTGAACGGTGCTTCCAACTCCTTCAGTTGTCACTTAATTTTATAGCCATTAACTCCTGCTTTGTTTTTGCCTTATATAATTCAGCTCAGCGAGGAAGCAGAGGCATACCTCAAGTTGAGCAGAGAGATTTTGGAGTTGGTTTGCATCTTAGGGCGGAGGTGAGATCTCCATATAGCCCAGGAGTCTGCAGTGATGAGGGTAGGAAAGAGCAATGACAGAAAAGCTGGGGAACCTTTCCCTCTCCCTCCTTTCGTTCGCTGATAAAGCAGCTCTTGGACAAATGCCCCAGAGGTGGCTTTGTTACTTTTCAGATCGATCTTCTGCATGGTGAACATGAAAGTCGACGTTGTTATATCTGTATTGATGGTGAATATGAACTTGTACCTCAGTTGAAATCCTTGTAAGGTGAAATAAGGCTTGAGGAGAAACAAAGTACTGCTATTCAGCCCATTTGTGTATTTCCAAATATAGCAATGTAATTGAAAGTTTAACTTTAAGGCTGCTTAAAATTCTGCTGAGCGTAGCAGCAGAGCAAGAGCAGAAGGCAAGGGAAATGGGGCTGGAGTTCAGAGAACCAGGGCAGTCTGTCTTGTATAATAAAGGTAAATTGCCATCCTTAGGAAGCAGCCTTTAATCAAGCTTCTGAGGTATGCCTCCAAAGTCATGCTAAGGACGTTCCGTGGTAGGATTCTGAGTGCCAAAGACCAGAACCTAATTTTGGTATGTTGTACTTAACAGTTTCTATTATCTCTGAGACTCAGGAAAATAAATGCAAATTGCCCACAGTGGATGCTGCAGTCATGACTGATGTTTTTTATCCGTCCTCCCCACCTCCCCCCATGCCTGTGCTACAAATAATGCAAATAGTGACAAATACAGCAGATAAACATTTTGTATTTGTGATAATAAAGAGGGGAATGTTGCTCTTGATCGGTGGTTAACCTGTTTCAAACTGTTGACCTTTGCTCACTGTTTAGAGTTTGATTTTTATTGAAGGTACAGGGAGAAAATAGTTTTTGCAGCACAGCAAGTGCAAAAGCAGTTATTGATTTCGTCCAAGATGAAGGTCATGCAATAAAACCTTCAAATTGGGATCTTTCTAGTTTTACCTTGTTCCTTTATATGAATTGATAGAACCAGTGTGTGTTGGAGCAGGTGGGAACATGGGGTTTTGGTTGCGTGGACTTGTCACGGGTGTTAGGCAGGGGGACTGAGAAGGGAAGGTTTTTAGGGTGGATTTCCTGATGTAACTTCAGCTGAGACATGTAAACAAATGGCCAGTTTTAGATACAGCATTTTGGAAAAATGATCTCCGAGCTTCTTCACTGGGTGTAAACAACTGGAAAATTGGCACATTTCAGAGCCAGATAAAGTTATGTTATTGTATAACTATATAAGGCTCATCTATGCATGTATATGTTTGTGTATGTACACAAATAGTACAGAAGTTCAGCATTTTTTGACTTTTGCTTTGCAGTCAATGTTTCTAGTAACCAGCAAAGGAAAGTTTGTTTCTCAAGCCAGTTCCTCAACCTTTCAACCTTTCCACGTTTGTATTTCTGCCTATGTTTGTTAAAGACAGTTTCCATTTCAAGGCAGATAAAAAAATAATAAACACTGAGTGAAGGAAGTTGAAGCAATCTTTAGCCAGAATATGTTAATATGGACTAAATTAAAAATAAATTGATGCAGATTTGCTGGCTTTTGTTATTTTTAAATTTACATTTTTTGGCCTGTGACAGCTTCTTTGTCCTGTGAGCTGGAACTGTGATGAGTCTGTTTCCATCGCTGTGCCGTGATTGCACCGCAGCCTCTCTACCTATCCGTGTTGAACGTGCCCAGGGGTTGGGTGGGTCCTGTGCAGAAGACATCGTATTTGGAATTTGTCTACTTGGTACTTGTAAAGTCTGCTCTGGTCATCTTCAGAGTTCTCCATTCTGGGTTTTCCTGAGGATTGGCTGAGTCTTTACGCTGCCAGTAGAAGTTGTGGCTTGCTAATGCCTGGCACCAGGGAATGGGAATTGGCATTACGTGCAATAGTGCTGAGGCGGTGGGAGAGGGGAGGTGTGGAAGGGAACTGTGTGCCTGCTCTAGGACTGAAAGCTTGTGTGCCCCACTGGGGCAGCCTTCTGAACCCCATCCCTTTGTGTGAACCTGTACTTGCCCTGGAGGATGGCATTTACTGTGATACATACACATGTATGTCTGCTGAAGCAGACAGCAGCAGCATAAAGCACTTTGAGAGCTTGATTGTAACTACTAGATCTTTCAGTCTTACTTTTAGATGTATCTTTAATAAAAAACAAAACTTGTTTATTGCATTTTCCTCTCCTGCCTTCTGAAACACCCTTGCATTCATCTGTGTAAAACTTGCTCCTGAGGGTGACGTTTGCCTCTCCTTCTCCATGACAATTTGTCGTTGCATTTCTTATCCTGTCCTAGGTCAGCTTTAACTTCCTGCCATTGCCTTACGGATCGACTACTTTACTTGTCCTTTTGCTCCCTCTCACATCAGTTTTGACTGTTCTGCTTCTTCAGTGGCACCCGTCTTGACCACTCTCATACCAAATCTGTGTTTCTTTCAGTTCTCACAGTCTTCCAGTTGTGACAGGCAAATTTCTGTCACTGTGCTGGGTTATTTTTTTAACCTGTTGAACGGGCAGTTGAATTGCTAATTAACTTCACTTTCTGGAACAAAACCAGGTTGAGAGAGAACCTGTTTCCACTTGCCCCAGTTTCCACCTTTCTGTCCAACCCTTTACTAGCTTGCCTGCCTTCAAATTGCTGGCTACTTTGAACCATTTTCTCCTTATGAAGTGCCAGGCGTGACACTGACTTCATTAGTCACAAACTAATGATGATGCACATGGCACTAAATGATCTAGGGCTGACAAGTAGTTTTATACACTTTTATTTATGGGGTTTATATTGTTGTGTTATCCCTTTTGCCTGGAAGATATGTAGCCTTTGCCAGGTAAAGTACTGAGAAAGAATGCTGTATATTTTGAGTAAGTTCTAATGTACAGATGGATTCCTTACCAGCATGAGGCACAATATGTCAACCGGTGACATTTCAGTAACGAAAGCAAGATGCTGCAGTGTTGTTCAGGGGATTTTTCCCCCCCCTCTTTTCTTTCAGTTGTCAAATTGTTTTTAATAGAGATACCAGTGTTAGCAGTAGGGCTGATCTGTATGAAAACATGCAATTTAAACTCTGAAACTCAGAGCGTCTGCTAGGCTGAGCCTCATCTTAATTTAGGGGGGAAAATATAAGTTTCACGTATAAGGACTGAACAGTGTCTTTGGTAGTTATTACTCTTTGCATCTGTTTGGTGTCTGGTATTTAACTTTTTAAAACTGCTTTTTGAAAACTAGGACACAAGTTGACAGATCTTGAAAGAAGAGAACTACTGGCAACGGCAGCTTCTTTGTATGTGGCTGAACAGCAGAGATCGCAGCGCTTTCTGGGCACTCCAAGGTAAGTTCATTTTTAGGAACCTCGGATGTGCCGCGATGCGTGTTGTTAATGGCATCTTCTCATGCACGAGAGACACCGGTGAGAAGCTGCATGGTTTCTTAATAGTCTGCTACTTCTAAATTCAAATGAGCTGCAGCTTACATTTCCCTATTCACACAAGTCATACATGATTATTTTTATTCTGCGTATTAGCAAACTAATAGGCGCAAAAACGTGTTACGAGCCAGTACAGTAATTAATGCACATCAGGAGTTTCATTAATGCAAAATGTTGCTGCATTAGTCACTAACCACAAATTGAGCATCACAGATTTCCCATGTGTCCATTTGAAGCGATCTAAGCACTTTGGGATAATGTGAATATTCAGCTACAGAGCTTGAAAATATTGTGGATTTGTGAGTAATTTGCTACATTGACGAAGAACCTTAATAGGTAGGGTCTAATTCTGAAAATTGTTTGCTCAGTGCTGGGAAAGTCAGCACCTTGCTTTATGTATGGTTTTTTGGTGCGTTTGTTTCCCTACTCGCTCATTCTTTTGGATAGTAGCTGCTAGTAGCCTAGGCAGTACTGGGAATTGCCCAGGCACTGCTGTAGCTTGTGTCAAAATACAGATTTGCTTTGGCTTTTTGAAGCAGTGTGATTTTTTGTCTCTAGAGTGTTCCTAACTTTTGGTGTCCTCTGGCCCATCATTAATCAGTGGCTTGAGACCTTCTGGTAGAACAACTGAGTCTGTGAACTTTGCTTGGGTAGTTGGTGTTTGCAATGGCTGTGTGCAGTGAATCCTAACTCCAGCATGACTCTTTCCTTCTAGCCTCCTGTTCTTTAATGGAGTTTCATGTGTGTGTGTGAGAGAGGGGGAAGTCGGAATGCAGGACTGAGATTATTCACGTTCCATGCCAGTGGTTTGACAGTGTATTCTATTACTGATTTTACAGTGGTCAGGAATAAATCAAATGTGGTTTTGAGAAGTCTTTATTTTTATTTGTACCCACAAAGATAAATAGTACCATATGGTGTTAAAGAATAAAAACAACCCAGAGAAAGGGAGACACTTAGAGGAAGCGTAACGGCTTTGTAATATATAGCATATGTAGGGCTAGGTCACTGCTTACCTTCTGCACCTATAGGGGAAAGCAAAACACCTTTTATTCCCTTCCACAAGTTAGGTCCTCCATTGCAAATGGCATAAGGGGAACAGACACTCTGAGGCCACTGTTTTCTAAATGAAACATGAATATGACAAAGTGAGGTGGAGCCTTGATTGCAGGTTTTGTGGGCCAGCATAAGAAGTTAAATAGCCTGGTACTGCTATAGAGAAGTAATGGATTACTCTGTACACAGAGTTAAGGATAGGAATTGTTGATTTAAGTAGTTGATTCTCAAACTGCTGTTGCATTCCCTGTTCTGGTTGGAGATTGATTTTTTTACTTTTTTTTTCCTCCTCTGGCCTGTAAAATGTTCTTACTTGCTAACAAGAAAAGAGGAGTCCAATCACTGAATAATCTTTTAAGGTTTTCTTGCTATTGCAGGTATTTTCTTTCAGCAGTAGGTATATGTGTGTATTTTAATAAAAAAAGACAAACTCAACTATTTTAATTGAGATGTCAGATATGTAAACAGAGTGTTGTATTGAGCAGTCAGCCGTGGTCATTCATCTCTCTCTATGGAAACTAATATGCTCCTGCTTTGGAAAAAAATCCCAACAATAGCTTAGTTTTTGAGTCCTGGTCTAACTCCCTCCATTCCAGCATGAGCAGGGAAGGCTGCAGACGAAGTTTTCCTTGCTAAGACTAGATTTTTTTTTTTCAGATTTTTTTTCTGTTTTTTTCCAGATTTTAAATGTTGGAGCTAACAAATCTTTTCAGTACAGGCAAGATCACTTTCTCTTGCCAGGGTGAGGCTTTCTTATGTTCAGCTCGGCTTTCAGAGGATGATCATTACTGTCTTTTGTGGCATGCAGCTCTGGAACCAGTCCTTCAGAAGCTGAGTCTTAGGTGGTGCCTGCGTGCGTTTCTTAACGAATGGGTCATTGTTTCCACCCCATGGGTATTGTTAAATCCACTTGTCTTAGCGATAGAAAACCTGCCTGAGGCCAGATAAGGATGAGGTTACTGGTGTATAACTTCTGAAGAAATCCAAACACGAGAATGATACCCCTTCCTGAAATCATACAGCTCCTTCAGAGGAAACGTCAGAAGAAACAAAGGATTGAGTAGTGTCCTGAATGGTGTTCTCCATTCTTCAGAGCAGCTGGTGGACTCCCTCTAGAGGGGGCTGAGAACTGTGGAGCATACAAGGTACTTTCAGTCCCATCAAGGATCCCTCACAGCATCTCCTTAACTTACCCACACTGCATCTAACTTGTTTTTGAAGGTGGTCTATGTCATGGGTCCTCTTTAGGAAGCGGAATTGTGGCCATAGAAAGCACATCTTTATTGATACGACTGCAATCTGTTTGAAAAATATTAGTAAATATAAAGTGCAGAGTAGGAACCTGTGCTACTGGCAACAAATCAAAAAGGCCAGTTGTAATCTTGGATGCGGTTCACTGTAGCAGAATTGGGTGTTTGGAGTCTGTGTTAATTTTAAATCCATGTTGGAGGATGCAAGTGGATTAGACAGACTGCACGTTCCTGAGTTGATCCATAACATTCCCCTAATGGTTTGGAAAACTGCATCGCCATGTTGATGATCATCCTCAAAATTTCAGCTCTTTGGCACAGTTTGTGTTGACAACATTTATTTTCTTTTGTGTGCAGTGAAAGCAAGTGAGGAATTTTTGTGTGAGGAGTGGAATACTGTGTCCAGTTCTGGGCTCCCTGGTATAGAAAAGACAGGGACCTTCTGGAGAGAGTCCAGAGAAGGGCGACAAAGATGATTAGGGGTCTGGAACATCTCCCCTATGAGGAAAGGCTGAGTGAGCTGGGTCTGTTCAGCTTGGAAAAAAGAAGACTTAGGGGGGACCTAATTAGTGTTTACAAATATCTTAGACATGGGTTGCAGGGGGAATTGGCCAGCCCCTTTTCAGTGGTCTGTGGGGACAGGACTAGGGGCAATGGCTGTAAGCTGGAGCACAGGAAGTTCCGCACCAACATGCGGAGGAACTTTTTCACAGTGAGGGTGACAGAGCAGTGGAATAGGCTGCCCAGGGAGGTGGTGGAGTCTCCTTCTCTGGAGATATTCAAGTCTCGTCTGGACGCCTATCTATGTAATATGAGATAGGGAGCCTGCTTTGGCAGGGGGGTTGGACCCGAAGATCTCTTGAGGTCCCTTCCAACCCCTAAGATTCTGTGATTCTGTGAGTTACACTGAAAAGCACTATTCTGGAATCACGTGTTATTCTAAGCTCGTCACAGCTGCCAAATAGACAATTTTTGTGCTGAACTTGACTTATATGCTTATCTTCTGGTTTTGGTTTGTTTTCTTTTCCCTTTTGGGAGCCATATGTATAATACGCATTCTTTCCACAACTGCAGAGGTATTTTGAGTTCCCTTTTTAACTCCTGATTTATTCAGCCCAAGCTCAGGATTGTTATTCTAGCCAGATAGATAGAAAGAACTGGGCTTGGAAGTCCTCACAGAAGCTCTACCTTTCACTGGCAGTGCTACTTGAGGATGTCATGAGATGAAATTGAGCCGAGCCAGATTAAGGAGCTGTTTTCCCATTCTGCTTCTCCCTTGGTCTCTGCCTTTTCCCTCTTCTTCCAGATATACAGATGTGACTTTGTGTAGTTGACTTCTCTGGTTCAGCTAAAATGACCCATGTTTGCCTAGAAAATTCTGACAAAACCAGATAAAGTACTCATGGAGTGAAATTGCTCTGCAAAAGCTAGAGGGGTAGGAAAGTACAGCAGGCAGGCAGAGGTGAGCTGAGGATGGCTCGCAAAAGGGATGCAGAGGTGGGCCATAGCTCTGTGTCACAGGTCAGGCTGGTAGCAGCCTCATGGAGGGCGTCTCCCCTACGGTCAATGATATTTGCATGGGTGTGACTGGAAAATACATATTTTGCTGTCCTCTGGGTGCCTGAATCATCATCTGAAAGGGTCTTGGTGGAACACACTCTGGAGATCAGCGGGCTGTTGCCTCATTAGGATCAAACGCTCCACTTTCTTCAGCTAGTTTCAATTAGGCGTGACCCCTGTAGCGGGGTTCTTTGTGGCGGTAGCGTGTGTGGCGTTGAGGTTAACACAGGCCACGAGCTGAAGGCCGCTCTGCCTTTCCTGCATCAGAATAAATTGTTTTATGGTTTGGGTGGAGCACCCACGGGTGAGTTTCCACTGTCTGTGTTGCTATGTGCCTCTGGCCTCACCAGCAGTTCCCTAGGATTAATTTGCCAACTTTTGGCTAGAGCAGCCGCTGAAGACCCATGTGTGCTCAGAGTTACAGGAATATAGATGTTTGCTTGTGTTATGTAGTCTAATTTTCTGTATTTTCTGTGGAGTTGTTTTGGTTTGTTTTTTTTTTAAACTGGTTGTTACTTACCCAGGTTTCTTGGGAAAAAGGTTGTGGTGGGGAGTGTTGGGGTTTTTGGTTTTTTTAAAGGATAATTTGCTAATGAAAATGCTTGGTCTGTTGTGAGCCAGACACTAATGTGAATATTTCAGTGATATCCAGATAATAGGGGCACATATTTCCTACAGGAAAGAGCCATGAATGATTGATGATTGTTTCATTGTTCAGCTTTCAGTTATTTTACCTAGGACTTTTCCTACTTATTCCATAGTGCAGTTTATTGTGAAACTGGTGCCACCCACAGCTGCTGAACAGATTTACAGCATCTAGTAAAATCCCAGGGTCTTCTAGACAGAACTTGATCTTATTTCAAGTGGAAACATATTTTGGCTGAAGTGAATCCAGCTTATTTTACGTCCGTTTGATGTAGTTAGCCTTTGAGACCAAAAATGATGTTGTACAGTTGAATCTTCACGTTTTGGCTTCAGACTTGTTTTCATTAGTGGGTTGGGAGGGGAATAGGAGAGTGACTCTCCAGGTGTGGCTACATCATGCTATCTCATGGGTCTACTAATGTGATGTTTATACTTCTAAACCCAATTGCCTGCAGCACTTCCTATGCATTGCTTGTGTTGGCCGCTAAGTGTATTTTCCTAATTTTTCTATGGGCTTTACCCTTTCATCATTTATGACTTGGAAAAAACCAGTGAAGCTGCATGCCTGTATTACCTGATACTATGTGCAAAAAGATGGGAATGCTCTGGGAAATGCTTTATATTGCTAGCAAAAAAAAAAACCCCACCCTTAAAGGTTTTTCTTGCTCGTGTGTTTAATATGGAAGTGTGGGGTTATGGAGTCTTGAGTCAAACTCCTAACTGTTCTCCTGGGGCCTTAGAGAAGTCAGTTGGATTGGCCCTCTGTTTGCAGACAGACAAAATGGCCTTAATATTTTACCACGTTATTGAGGTTTTGTAACTGTTTATCAATATGTGTAAAGGATTTTGAGACCTAAAATGGGTGATCCTTTCTAAACATAAAATAGTACTTATGTGGGAAGGGGGAGTGTATAGTGAGAGCTTACAGATAAAATACAAGCAAGTGTTTTGTTGAGTTCTGAAGTAGCTGGGCTGATTTTTTTTTTTATAGGTTTTAAAATTCTGAAAACCCAGGGGTCCGGTGCATAACATGGCTGGTGAATTGCAAGAACAGAAATGGATATATTTAGCTTTTTATTTAACGAGCTATTGTAGGTTTGTGTCTAGGTTGATGCAATACCAGATATATTGATGTGAATCCTCCGATAGACTTAGTAGTGCTGGTTTGAATGCCTGCTTTGCCTTGCCATCACGTGATGAGGACAGCGAGGGCACCGCTCGGAGCCCCGCACCTCTCAGGCATGCTTGCTTTCACACAGACTACACCTATTACCCTGCTGGAGTCTGGGACGGAGCCAGCTCTTCGCCAGCCTAGGGCTTCCCCATATGGAAGGGCGGTTTGCTGCCCAATAGGAGAGCTTTCTGGCGCTCCCGCACTGCTGGAGCAGCATAAAATAAGGTTATGTTACATTAATTTTAAGAAGAAGGAAGATGATGTCAGGAAAATTCACTGGAGGCACCCAGACTGGCTGCTTGGAAGGAGGGAGAGTTTCTTCCTTGCAGCACAGTCACAGATACCACTGAATTGTGTCGATTGCATTACCTGATTTTTTTTTTTTTAATTCCCTGCCCTAGATCTGCAGCAATAACAGGAACGGTTATTGCAAGAACAGCTAAATATTTATACTCTGCATTACCCTACAGATACCCTCTAGTGTGATATAAAGATAAACTGCTTTGTTTTCATTTGCTAAGGATGAACAAGCCCAGCCCACTTGCGGCTTTCTTCATTCCCTCACTCTGGAGTTATGCAGTCATCCTTTGCCCATGAAAATAATACTGTCTTATCCTGACTGTTCCGGTCCCCTGGTCAACAAGTCAAGCATTCTTTTCATGATTTACTGTTAGGCCTTTGCAAGTCCTTGATATGTTTATCTAACTCTTGTGGCTTCAGACCATTATTCCACTGTGCAGGTCTTTTAATTTCCCCATAGACCAGCAAGGCACTCAGACTCCGTTATCCCTTTTTGTGTGTGATATCCTTGTTTATAATGGGCTCTTCTGATTGTGACAACTCTCTCTCTCTTGTCTCTTTAGGTGTTATTTAATGTTATTTGGCCTCTCATAAATAATTACTTAATTTCCTTTTAAAAAAATTTTTGATAGTCTTGCTTAACCACTGCTGAAGGACCTGCCCTACATTATATTGTCATTGTCTTTAAACTCTGGTATTTACCTTTTGACTTCATTCAGTTGTTTTTTAAAGAAAAAGGAGTAGATGTGCTAGAAACAAACAAATGGGTACAAATGTATGAAATGGGTATTTCTGGCCAGTGGAAACAAACTTTTATGCAGAATATAAAAGTTGAAATGGGACATTTCAAGGTAGCATTTATAACTCTTCCTACAGAATGTATACTTAATATTTTTAATTTGGTTGGATTAAATGAATGGAATTGGAATAGATAATGTAAGTAATATAAGGTATCTGTATAATTGTTTGAAAGCAGAACCATCATTCCATATGGTTCATGTATTCCAGAAAACAGAATGTGGGCTGTTAGGAGAAATTTTCACAGCTTCTCTTTCCTATGTCATTTGTAGGGAAAAGGGTGTCCTGGGCGCTCAGGAATCCATGCTTGCTCAATCTCTAGAGCTGGTAATCATTATGAAATGATGATGGTGTAATAATTACGAAAAATCTCAACCTCGCAGAGCATCTCTTGAGAGGATCTCCCTGCCTGCCCCCCAAGCAGTGGCACACAGCTTGCTGAGGTGATTGCCGGTGGGAAAGCTGTTCACCAAAGTAAATGGACCTGGAAGTCCCTGTGTTCATTTTTTATTTCCACTGTGTCTGCTGGGAAAACAGCAGCCGCTGCAGGAGCTTTATAGCTGCCGCGGCTACTGTTCCCTTCACGTTGGAACTTGAGTTTACGTAGCGTACGTGTGTTGGCTGCTGTGTGCTCTCACGTTCCCAGCCACTTTTCCTTCTGTATCTGCCACTTTTTTCATCCTTGCCTTGCTTACCACCTTGTCCTCTGCAAGTTCCCCTCTTTAGCACAAGACCTCTTTCCTTTGATCCCTCTTATAAGCCCCAAAATTCTTCCCTCTCACGCAGGTTTACACTTCCTAAACCTGTTTGTTCCTCAGTGTCTATCTCTGTGTAAAAACACAGGCATGGAGTGTAGCACTAACGAGGTGTGTTCTAATCACCATGTGCTCCTTGGCCGTTTTGTGGCTATTTTTAGCATAGCTTTGCTCTCCATCTATATGTTTCATTTGGAATTTTGAAGGGCAGAAATGAAGTTGTGTTGGAGGATTTTATGGCAGTGCAAAGTTCATCTTGACTTTGGGGGCTCTACGTGGAGTCACCATCCCTGGATGTGCTTTAAAAAAAGGGTAGATGAGGCACTTAGGGATATGGTTTAGCACAGGATGGGAATGGTTGGATTTGATGATCTTAAAGGTCTTTTCCAAGCTAGTCATTCTGTAAATGCACGTGTGACTGCATTCGCACGAGGGATTTTATTGAGGTTTCTTTCCCAGGATTATTAATGTAAAGGTAAGTACAAACATCAGGACCTTTCCTTAAGAAGTTCCTTGGGACCCTGGCTGTGTCTTGCTGTCTGTGTAGCATACAGCTCATTCTGGATGCTGTTGCAGAAGAAATGTCACCAACAAAATAATACAGGAAGAAAACGTCCCTTACTTGATTATTGTCTGCATACTTTTACATGTGTGTGTCTCGATTTGTCCATTCTTTAGCATGCTTGCTTCGTTCATGGCTCACAAAGGCTATAGTTAAATATAAGGTATTGATTGAAGGGATAGATAATTCATTTATACCTTTGTTATTGAGTATTACAATTTTCAACCGTTTCTTTTTCCTTTGATTCAACTGCGAAAGTGGGATGGGACGCAGAATGGCCTCATTATTGTAGGAGTATTTCTCTGTTCCCTGCAATGATTCCAAAAGCTCTTGCACACTTCATCAGTATTATTGTAATTCTTTGGCTGCAGGATATTTGGCAGCTGTTGCACCCCACTGGCAAATCCTATTCAGACTTCACTTCCATTCACCATTGCCATTGGAGAATTGATTTCTCTCTCCTCTGCTCTAACCTTTCCCAATTCATTTTGGATTGTTCAATGTGAAACATTTTAATTTCATATCATACAGCCATTCAGCTCACAATCCTTTTTTAACCTGTCACCAGGGTAACAGCATAGCATGCTTTCTTTAGGCAATCAAGTTTTTATTTCACATGCTTAATGTTGCATTAAATGTTTGCATTTTGTTTAACCCTCTTAAATACTTTGAACTGGGGGATATATTTTGCAGGGTAATGAAGTCCCTGATTTCAGTGTCAAGTCTTCACAGAAATTGCCTTACTTGAAATAAAAAAATAAGAAATCAGAAGATGAATACAGTAATGAGAAGATTATGAATAAAATCCCAAATGGCTGAATGAGGCAAGCACCTAGAGAACAGCAAAAATATTTTTCTTCTGGAAAAACCTTCCAGAAGCTTATATTATAATCTTTAAACCTACACTTTAGGATTACTTTTACCTGTAAGTGCTTGTAATCAAATTAATGCAAATACACGATTAGCCATGCAATAACATGACTTTAATAAGTGAAATGTCTGGCCTGTACCTGTCAGCCTGCTTCACACTGCTTGCCAGATCTGTGGAACTGTAAGCTGAATTTTATACCTTTAAAAAAAAATAAATAGAATTTAATGGGATGATGCAATTGATTAAAGAAATGTTGAATTTTAAGTATGTTTTTCCCATTCATGCAAACTACCGTAGCATGAACAGCAGGCTATACTCGTTGGAAATGAGAATATTAATGAATTTAGAGGTTGTTACCATAAATTATTACAAAAATAAATTTTCTTGGGCATTTTCATATCTGAAAAAGGATTGATATCACGTAACTCAAACCTTACAGAGCAAGTCCTGCTTGTTCTTGGTAAAGGAATAGGACCAACTAGGTTTGCCCCCACCTGTTTAGCTGGAATTAATAAAAGTCTGTAATGTTGTCCTTAAAATACCCAGGATTTCATATTCTAAGTCTATAATTATAAACTAGAGGTGCAGTATTAAAGGCTTTTTATCTGTCATTCTCTATTCTCAATTATGTAGTTATAGAAGATGTGGGAAAAAAAACCCAACTGAATTTTAATGTAAGTGAAACTTAAGAACATGGAATTACAACTAAACTCAGACTTTTCTCATTTGTAATGAAATAAACCCACTATAATGAAAGCAGTAATAATATGCATTTTAACTCTTTGGAATATTGATTTTTACAAAACTTCTAATTTGCAAAATAGATCATATGTATTTTGCACTCTGTAAAAACCCCAAACAAATGCAGAATATTTGCATTACTGCATTAGCTGGAGTGTTTGGGTTCCTATTTGACACAGCTTTTTTTTTTTTGAGGAGCCAGCTGCTTATTACAGATCAGACCCATAGAATTAACTTTGTTAGACTTTTTCTTTCAATAGCAAACTAAGCAAGGATAGAAATGCAGTTTCTTCTATTAATGCCCAAGCTTTCTGTCCAGTTTCCTTTTTTTCCCCCCAAGTTGTACTATAAGCTACCAAATATTATTACCTGCCAAAAGAGGTTTGGCAGTATTTTGTTACTGGATTTTGCCAAAAGGAGCCAAGCATATGGTAACAGTTAATTTATTGGTTCTTCTAACCTCAAGGGAACTCTTACAGAGAGCATATTACCTTTTTATCTAACATATTTTAAATAAGAGCTGTTGGCTTGAAATTTGATATCCCACTATAGAAGCTGACCTTCAGCACGGTTATGCTCAATTCAGTCTTGTTTAAGGGTATGATTAAAAGTGTAAACACATCAGATTGAGCTAAGGCTTCTCTCTTTTCACTTCTGCATAGTTTTGTGTGCATGTGTGAGTGAAAATACTGAAGAAACAGTGGACAGGAAAAAGAGAGTCCTGACTTTCAGAAGTCTTGGAGAGAGCTCTTTCTTCACTTTCTTGATAAGAAATTTCCTGGTGTGTGCAGTAGTGGGGTGGGAGGGAAAAACCCCAAAAGAACATTTAAAATTTCTTTGTGTAAGAGCACATGTTGCTCTGTGGCAATGTAGATTTGCCCTGTTCTAATGGGAGAAGCATCTGAGAGGTAGCGGTGTGAACCGTGCCGTTACAACCTTGGAGTGGAATCTCATGCCTGAGACTTGCACAACTCCAAGTGGGTGATCCACTGCTTGCATTTGAGGGAGCCCTCTTTGTTCCACTGTGGGAGCTGAATATTTTTGTCTCTCTAACCTGGTGGTGTTGTGGATCTTAAAAGAAAAAATCCCTGGATATGTAATCATATTTTAGATGGGATATTTGGGATACATAGTACATTAAATAAAAATTTTCCTGATTTCTGTTGGCTCATTGTAAGTAATCTAGTGCCTGGATCTGCGTTGAGGCTGCTGAGATGATTTCTCCTTTTGTGGTTATGAATAATTCTTTAATATCTTTCATGGACCGTTTTTTTGGTGGTTTACTTCACTGTGTAATTAGATGTGGTGCTTGGAGTTTGTTTTGGCTGTGGCTTCCCTTTAACATGTATCTTCAAAGCCCTTTATGAGAGAGAGACACTGGGCAGGAAAGAACTGCACAGGACCCGGTTCTTTTGAAACCAAGGATGTTTACCCATTGACTTAAAAAGGAGATGATGACAGGTCTTTATCCTGTCTCTCTGTGGTGCTTAGTAAAATTAGTCTCGCCACAGTTAATAGTGCGACGATGCAGAAGATGTATTTGTCTGATCCTGATTTTAAAAGTGCCTCAGAAAATCTGGGCTATTCGTTAAGTTTTTGTCCTTCTGAGGCTTTAAGTTTCTGTCTTTACCCCAGTGTTGTGGTACGTGTTTCTGAGGCTCCTCTCTCTGCCATGGGTGGTGATCTGGTAGACCTTAGCCACACAGTAATGATTTTCTCCAGGCCCTGTCCTACCAGGCACTAAAATTTAAATCAGGTTCTCATCTGGCTGCACCCAGCCCTTTATGTCCTTAAGATGAGGGAGACACCATAAACCAACTTTTCTCTGTTTCCTTGAACTAGAGAGCACTTTTCTTCTAAATCCTATTTTTTCCCCACATCCCCCTGCAGCAAATCCTTTTTTCTTGTTACTTATATCCTCAGGCAAATTACAATTATTTAAATGTACTGACATTAAGTCTGCCTTATTCCTCTGTTAGCTGTGATTTTTCCGCTCTCTGATCTTGAACATTGCCATGTCTGCCTCGACTACAGACTTCTTTGTCCCAAGTCTTAACACCTATTTTAAGTGAACCCTTCTGCTTCTGAGCGAATAGAGTCAATGTCTGTTCCAGGGATTTCCAAAATCCTGGTAGACTTAAGGCCATTTAAGCTTCAGTCTCCTTTGGGTATTGCACCACTGTTCCACAACTCGGGATCTTCAACTTCCTCAGTGTGTCGTTCATACGTGTCTTCCCAGAAGGAAGGGTTACTGAGAGCTGACAGCATTTTGCTGTTTCACAGTTTAAAAAAACTGGATTGCTGTGAGAAACCGTTGCATACACAGCCTGTGAAGGGTGGAACCAGTTCATCTCACCCAGAAGGGGCTGCACTCATTTGGATTTTAGAGAAACTGTGTTGGATATGGGTGAGGAGGCTTTGGGTTTAGAGGGAACATGGCTGTCATCATGTATGGATTCCCTCAGCAGGAGCAGAAGAGCACAAAGGAAGGGTTGGGGTTGAAGGCAGAGTTGTGAGAACCCTTTCTGAGCATCTTCCTAAATTATGCTCCCTCAACTGCCATATGCTACCTCTGAAGATGTGTTTTGAAAATGCTTTGGCTCTTCCCCTGCTTCAGTTTGCCTCTTTACTGATTATTGGTAGCTTTCAATCTAAATTTTCAGGAGATACCAGTGGGCTTGGTTGCAGATACTGGATCAAAACCAGTTAGGTAATGCACACTATCTTATGTTTTTTCAGCAGAAAAAGGGAAGGTGTTGCACACGTGTCTGTGTTTTCTGCCTTAGAAAAAACCAGTCTTGATGTTTTTTTTGAACATCCTCTTCACTACAGAAGAGTTGCTCATGGTTGTGTATAAAATAGGAATATCCACAGAAAAATGTAGCTTTAGGTATTTGCTTACCAAGAACGAGGAATGGTGCCATCTTTTTAAACAATGTGTATAATCCTGTTTAGTAAATAATAATAATTGGATATATAAGAAATGATGTTTAAAGAAAAAATATGTTTTCTATAGCATCCAAGCTTGTCCCTATGTGGCACATAATATATATGGGTTGTGTGATTGATTTTTTTTTTTCCACACACAACATATGCTTTTAGGAAATCTATTTCCTTTGTAAACTGCTTTGATTAGGGCTAAATGTCTTTGAAAAAAGGCAAAGAACAAGGAATTTCTAGTTCTGAACGTTGTAGAAGTGGGACTGCAATCTTGTACTGTTCTTACACCTAATGTAACACTCAACTGTTGATTGTTGAACGTTGGACTAGATGGATATTTCGATATTATGGCCATTTTTCTGTTCACATGTTATATTGATCATAATTGTCCCAAAAGAAGCAGAAAGGAATCTTAGGGAGAAGACTAACTTTGTGTTAAGCTTTATGTGCCGTTGCGTTACTGCTACTCTTTGGGTCCATCCCACCTACACAGCCTGGCCTCTCTACTTTGGCTTGAGTCAGCAGAAAGCTCAGTGGGCAAAAGACTCTTTTACTAATACTGAGCATGAGGTTTTTGGCCTTCACAATCAACCATAGTTTAATAATTTCTTCTGGAGTTTTCATTCACATCTGATACCTATAACTTTAGCTGAGTATGAAACCTCCACATCATTTTTGCTTTCTTCTCTTGTGAGCCTATCATATGACCAGCAGCAGCTATCCTATTGAAAGGATGAAAATATACAAAGGGCAATAGAGATTTATCTTCTTTTGAATACATAAAACTTTGTTAAATAACAATTAGAACCTGAGTTTGAGCACTGGAATAGGCTGCCCAGGGAGGTGGTGGAGTCTCCTTCTCTGGAGTTGTTCAAGACCTGTCTGGACGCCTGTCTGTGCAGTATGAGCTGGGGAGCTGCTTTGGCAGGGGGGTTGGACCCAATGATCTCTCAAGGTCCCTTCCAACCCCTACAATTCTGTGATTCTGTGATCCCAGGCTCATAAAGCCTAAGTAATGTAGGAAATACAGGTAAGTGTCACCTAAAGGTAGTTCAGCTTATTTAAGGTCTGACTAACTGGGAAAGAAGGCACCTTTCCCTTAATGTTATTTATAAACAGAAAAGATGGTTCATACCAGGTGGTGAAAGCTCAGTGATGTCAACTCTGGATGTAAACTGAAAGCGTGGCAGAAGATCTGTTGAAGGTAATGTGAGTCACTGAAGCTCTTCTATGTGCTATAATTGTGTAATCATGAATAATTAGTACTTACTGAAATATCCATGTTTTATATCATCAATATAACTTTTAATGAACTCTTGGGTGTTTTCTCATCTGCTAATTTTTTTCTCTTTAACTTAACAGAGTGGCTTTAATGTATTCCATAGGAATCTAGTGCAGAAGAAATAGAGAACAAAGCTTTAGAATCTATGAAATATGCCACATTTTTTATGTGTTAGGGAGAGGAAGTAGCTGTCACATTGCCTGTTGGAAGCTGGCTTGAGTACCTCTAGCCAAATGCTCTAATCACATTTGTCTGTGGTTTGGTAGATCCATCATTGATATTTGTGCTGTCACCCAGCACTAGGTCCTCTGTATGCAGTGAAGAAGCATCTTTTTGAAAAGCTAGCCACTGTCTAGAAGAATATATTGCTGTGCATTAATCACTGTTCCTGGCCAGCTTCTGTTTCTTAATGTTGTGGCATATAGGATGGCTAGTAAGGGGAAATTCAGTCATCCTCATGGCTCAGTGCCATCCTGCTTGTGTATTCTATTTCTTTCCTGGATTAAGTCTCATAAAGAGAAATCACAACAGAACAAGGCTGATCAGTACTGCTGTTTAACAAAACTGATCTCACTGGCATGGTTAAGGTCTTGGTTGTGGTCTTCTGGTTCTGATGCAGCCATGCATGATGGTGGTGGTAAGCTCTGTGTGATGGGTGAGCTCTGACAGTACTGTAGAACCCTACTGAAAACTGGTGCATTTTGTTTTCCAAGATGCACCGAAAAATGGATATAATTCAGTTTTAAACAGTGACCTCTGGGATACTGCAGATCTAACACGCTGCAGAGAGACCAAGTCAAATCATTGGCACTACAAAGTGTGGCAGAAGTTCAGTACTTCTGGCAGTATAATCCAGTTAGTTCTGAGGGGACTGGCAGAGCAAAAGCGGCCTTTAGTAAGTCTCAGGTGAGAGACTCAAGTGAAACTTGTAAACATGGGAAGGACATCAATACTTAGTAACCTCAAAAAAACATTTGGAGGTGGTGTTCTGTAAGGAGGTGTTTTCAGTTTGACACTGAGATAGTGTGTTGGGGTGCTTTTGTTATCTTTATACAATTCATAATTTTACATTAGTTTGCATACTGTCTTCCCTGTGGGCCTTGAAGCCTGATGTTCTTACTTCTACCCATGTTGCCAGATATCCTCAGAGGTGGCCTTATTCTGAAGTCTTTCCTTTTCCCTTGACTGTAGTAGTTACCTCACTGCTGATCTGGTGCTTCATTGAGGAAGTCGGGCAGGTGCCGACAAGTGTTGGGTCTTAGGAACTTTTGGTCAGATGTTGCTGCCTTTAATGCTGGATTTGATGGTCTGTGGGTGGAGATGTGTACCTCTGAATAAGAAAGAGACAGGTTAATGTGTTTTGGGGGGATTAATATTGTAAATTAGTGATAGTTGGAAAAATGGTGATGTGTTTAAGAAGAAATAATTACGTAACCGAGTAGAGGCAGCACTGGAATGTCAGGCCAAGATTTTTTCAAAATGGGCAGTTTTAAATTTGATTCTAATCTATGTATTTTGTCCTCCAAATTGGCAGAATGATTTTTCAGATGTTCTGCACTCTGCAGTGCTCTCATTACTTTCACCTGAGAGGAGCTGGCAGGTGCTAAGTGCTTCTTAGCACAACTCCCTTTATTACGGTGACTACTAAACAAGGGGTTTTGAGCCTGGATCTAACTCTCTAGCTTACCTTTTAAGCAGTGGTCCAATATCTAAACTATATACTGAGCTTGTGGTTTTGAGGGAGTGCAAGTGCAGAAACTGTCATTAAGATCAAAATCTCTTTATGTATATTAAAGATTCTTCAATATTTAGTCCAGCTATCATTAGAGCGTGTGCTAGTACCAGTGGATTTCTAGTCCATGATGAGGAACTGATATTCACATTGTATGTATTTGGCATTATGGTGCAGTCCTGAGAACTGCTTCTCATCTGAACTAAGCCGCTGATGTCATCACACCCACTGTATCTGTTGTCTTGATTACTTCTGAGATCCCATGCTTTCCAAAACTTCTACTGAGAAAGTGAGAAACTGAAATTCAGAGTTCTGACAAGGGATGACAGATTAAAGCAGCAAATGTGTTTTGAATTCAGGTTTACAGTGGTTAGCAGCAATATAGTTTGAGATTAGTAGGCTACAAGTCAGGCCTAACATGGAGTTTGCCTGAATTTGTCAAAAAAAAAAATCCAGTATGGAAAGTAGTCTTTTGTGTAGATGTAAAACTGAGTGACTATCACCTTCTCAAACTTATCAGTAAGTAATCTTTCAATCATTTCAGCTCCATCTTCATATTAGTGGTTGAGAGATTGCTTGCTGCCTGTTTTTAACATGCACAGGAAGCCTGTAATATTTGAAACTTAATCCAAAGTGCAAGCCAGAACGTTATTCCCAGGCATAACTGTGGTTTGAATGGAGGTGTGGGAAGTAGGCTGGCCAACAAGCGGCTCTATCCCAATACCATCACCTTATATGGACGGCTGTAACTGCTACTGGATGATGCTAAGAGCAGAGCTGTAGTCCTCCCTACTACATCACAAGGATTTGTTCTGAAGCTCTTAGAGCATTAAATGAAAGTGAGGTAATTGTTGTAAGACTGTTCTTACATGCCTGCACGGTAAGAGACTTAGGAAGTTTCCTTGTTTGAGGAAGTGCTGGGAAACTCATACAGAAAAAGGAGTTTATTATTTTCCGTTTTGTGGAGTGCATTATTACTTTTTTTTTTTCCAGTTGCCCAAAGTAAACTTTTGTAAGACATAAAGGGTGTTAGAGAGACACGAAGTTGTGAAATGAAATACTTTAATGGAGGAGAAATGGCCCCACATTTTTTTGATGACTAAATGATTTTCAGATTGTCTGTCTAACAGTTGTCAGCATGTACAAGTCAATACTGTTGACTGATCTGATTAAAACACCTACTTGGAAGTAGTTCTTCTTTGTTAAATAGTTTTGCTGATTTAGGAAGGATGGCTTGAAAGAACAGATGTGAAAATTACGTGGAAAATAAATGCCTTTCCTCTGTACTTGAGAACACCATGATTTAACTCTACCTTGCTTCTTGCCTCACAAGTGCTTGAAGTGAGTTTAAGAGATCATGTTTTACATTTATTTATTTGTAATTTTCAAGGTGTTATGGCATCTGCTGAAGGACTGGGCAGTCTGATCCTCCCCTGGCATTGAGAGATCTTGAGCTGTACTTGCAGCTCCCAGGATTGCTTATTGTTTCATCCAGTTTGTTACAAGTGGAGGGCATAGAAATTCACTGGTGTTAGGGCCAAATGCTGAAACTCTTTGTCCCAGAGGGTGCATCATCAGGCTGCAATGCCGCATTCTCTGAGTCTCCCTGAATCTCTCGTTCCTTCCTACTGTCAGCATGGTGAGATGGGAAGTCCCCTGGTATCTGCTTGGGCCTTGGCCCTCTTGAGATATAGGAGGCTGATGTGAACCCTCGTAGGCTGAGGGACACGAACAACCTAGATGTTTCATTCTCAGGATGTATGCCCTGTTAAGCATGAATTTGTTATAGCAAGGTGGGTAATAGCAGCAATCCTGCTTCCTTTGCCTGACAGGTGTAAAACTAAAAGACCCATAAAAAGGTTTTTCAAGATGCTTAGAATTGTTGGTGTTTGCCTGCCAGCTTGGAGCATGCGTTCTCTGTAAGGCTGTGGGGAGAACTTTGGCAGAGGAGCCCCTGGTTCCTGCCGCCCTGATGAGGAGCTAGCTGCAGATAGCTTGGGTTAGGGTGACTCTCTTTGCAGGCCCCAACCCTTGTGCGCTGAGAGACCTTCAGAGTGGAAGAGGGTGAGCTCAGGTTGTCTGCAGGGTTACTTCCAGTTCAACGAAGGCAAAATGGGTCAAGCCACAGACTTAGATCTGGGTAGCTCAATTTCCCTATGGTTTATAAGATGTAGCTTTAACTGTCTCTTTATTTAGCCTTCATCTGGGGTTCACTGATGAAGGCACTGGAGGTTTTCATTGGGCACTGGTTTGCAGGCCCTTGTGTCAATGCAAATCACCCACAAGGCTTCTGGAAAAGGAAGCACCCAGATGTACACTGTTTTGAATCAAAGCACAGTGCACTCCTTTTTAAAGCAGTGCTTTTTATTTTGTGGTTTACCTTCCATGTAATTTAATTTTTTTTCCTGTGGTCACTATTGAGATGGAGTACGTGGTTATAAATATGCATGCTTGTTATTGATCTAAATGTAATATATATAAGGAAATGCAATGTAAACCCATTTTGACATAACCATTGAGTAATTCTTTCAGCTTTTGTCTGATCAGCCGGTGCACGGGCTGGTTGAGGTTATTATTTTGTATGACATAAGAAGAACTATAATTTACTCTAATGATGGTATATTTTCATACTCTTACTGAAAGGGTGCATATGTATACATATACACACATAAAGCAGCAAGAAGGAAAACCCGTTTTCGTGTAAAGCTGCGTGTGATACGTAGAGATGGATCAATCTGAATAGATGTCGAAAATCTGTGTGAATAGATGTAGAAAATACTTGGAATTGCTGAATAAAATATTCCCAGATCCTTAGGTTCCTTTCACATAATTTTTAGTTCTTAAAATAATCCTGTGAAAGTGCTGCTTTTATCTTTCCTATGCAACGATGAACTTTTATGTTGGAAAGTGTTGAAAGTACTCAGATAGTAAAGCTTAGATTTTTGTTTTGTTTGGCAGTACACTTCTGTTTAGAATTCTTTTAATCTATCCATTCCCTGCTTTCATATTCATCTGATAGTTGAAGGTTCTGTGAAGGATGTTTCTTTGTATATGAACTTATTAAACCAATAATGCTCCAAAGTGTGAGTTTTACTTCCCTTTTTCCTTTTTTTACGCCCTGAGATAGACTCTCGTTTGAGTTGTTAAATTTCTATTTGCCTTTCTTGAGTTTTTTGGGGGGAGGGCAGAGAAAATAAGAAACAATTTATATGGTAGATCTAAAGTTTCATTAAAATTGCTTATGCCCTGTCCCAGGCATTTTAAGTGGGCCATCTGTCTAAACATCTCTCCATTTTTTTCTGATCATTTCCTCGACTTATTCATGAGCCATGGGAGGGCTCCTTTGTAGTCTCCATGTAGCTGGTTCAGTCTACCCCCACTGAATACATCTATGTGCTTGCATAACATATCTTTTCACAGTGCTGGAAATTCTCTGAACTTGGTTCAGATGAATGGCCCACTTTCTGAAGGTCTTTTTTTTTTTTTTTTCTCCCCCTGCAAAGATTTGTATGCAGAAACTGACCTTGGTGGCTACAGAATCCAGCACATTATTCTTGATCATTTTACAGGCCACCTGCTGTGAAAGTTATGATGAAGGATTTCTTAATGATTCTTTGACCATTAACATTGTTTTAAGTCAATATTTCACTTTTATTTAACTGCTGAATAGGTAATTGCACAATTGAAAAACAGCTTTACAGAGTGGCATATAATGTGGTTTCCAAATGCTTGTAATCTTTCATAACGGGAGAATTTGTTACCATAGTTTGGGATTTCTCTCTGTTTATGTAAAGTATTATGCAGCAAAAATACCAGGAGTAAAGAGAATTTCTAAGTTGTTTTCCCCTAGTGTTAAAACTCACATTTTGTATTGGAAGTAAAGGGAAAAAAAATAATAATCTATACTCAATTTCCTGACCCTTTAGGAGCTGGTGACATTTATCATAGCTCATTACATCATCATCAGTAATGGGGAGAGGGGAGTTCATTTGCCACAAACTGCAGAAAATTGTAGTTTTATCGAGTTCCTTCTATCTGATTGGTTGATGGCAATCAAAATGGATGGGCTGGGGCAGAGTTATTACTTGACTTGCTTTTGTGAATGTCTGTTTGCTTTCATGATTTGTTTTTGACTAGAATAGATAATGGTTTAACCAGTGTCTGTTTTCCATGAGCGCAGTGAGCGTGTGTCGATCTAAAATATTTTAGCAGTTGTCTGCGTTCCTCACTGAAAACTTGCAAGGAAAGCAGGAGCTGTAATTGCTGCGTTATTATAAAGTATCCCCCCTCCCCCTCTCCCTGGCACTTGGGGGTAAAGAGGACATAATGCACTGTGCAACGTATGAAATAAATTATTGGACTGTGTCATCCTCTGTAGCTGAGCAAACAGTGACAGAGATTGAAAATAAATAAATGAGTGGGCAAACGCTGCTGGTTTTCTTCTCACACGTTTTTGTAACTTCAGTGCTATAAAGTCTTTATGACTTAGGGCCAGGCCATCGCTGTGTCCTTTTATGTGCCCCTATTGCTTGTGGTATTTCCCTTTAGATGGCAATTTGGAGTAGAGAAATCTAGAACTGCCCCTTTCTGTATGGAGGGAGTTTGCAATGCCCTTCTCCCACCCGCCTCTTGCTGCTGCACCCACAGTGCAGCCTTTGCTCTCTCCTCCTTCTCCCTAATACCTCCTGGCAAGGGACAACGGTGCACAGCTCTCTGGTCCTGCTTCCCCTGGTGCTCATCTTGCTGCCAAATTTGCTTGTTTTCCTGCAGCTGGTCATTTTTATACATAAAGTTTTGGGGGCTTTTTTTAGCTGATACGATATTTACCAAAACTAGCAGAAGGAAAGGAGAGTGCGTTGAACCCTATGAACATGTTGTGGATTCTGAATCTAGGGTTGGAGGGGGAGCAACTTAAGTTTTTGGTGTCTTTTATGATGGGTAAAAATGACATTATTTTTTCTTTTGATATTTTTTCTGTAAGTAGAATATGTCAGATTGCAGCCCAGTATGTAAAATTTTAAAAGCTACACATTTTTGAAAAGAGCCAAAAGTTTGACAAGTTTTCTGTGAACTACTGGAAAATATTTTCAGGAGTCCAGATGTCTTCTCTTTGGAGGACTTAGAAGAGTTTTCAGATAAGGAAGAAACCTTGGCCAAGAACAGAGATTATTTACTGTGCACTGGGACTTCTCAGACATTTAAAAAAAAAACCCACCCACAAAACAGCAACAACAAAACCCACCAAAAAGCCTCTTTCTTAGCCTGATAGAAACTTGTGCATTTCTGAAGTAGTTCACTGACTTGAGCAGCTTCCTTTCCATATCTTGAGCTTGGACTTTGATCCTTATTTTTGGACTTTGTGATCCATACTAATATAAAAAAAACCCCTTCTGAATCCATCAAAATATAGTACTACGAGATAACTTATTTAAAAGGAATTTAATGAAGAGAAAGGATTCTCATGAGCTAATGTAAGCATCTGTCTTAGCCAGTGTAACTGTAGGTTGCAGTTACAAAGCCACAAGTGTTTGATTAGCAAAGCTGAAAAATGTCCCCATGCAGAAGGATCTAGCAATTCCGGTAGGGATGTACATCTTGCCATGTACTCGGTATTAGATGCAGCTCTGGACCGTGCCCTCCTGACCACTAGTGTTGCAGAGAGAGGAATTGCACATGCTTGTGTGGCTGTTTCAAACCCAGGCAAAGCTGTGATCATAGTCATGCCTTTCAAGAGGCGTGCATCCTGTTTGGAGATACACTTGACAAAGCTCAGCAAGACAGGACCAAATAAAAATAATCCCTGCTGGAGAACAAGACTGTCTTTCCTTTGATGGCCAGCAGCCAGCTTCATGAGGTCACTTCCAGCCAAATGCAATAAGAAGCAGGGGCCGTGCCAGCAAGGTCATAAGGTATCTTGTGCCACCAGTGAAGCGGGTCTACTAAGCTGTGTTTGAGATAAGGTCTTAGATCTTGCACAAGAAACATGAAGTTTCTATAAAGCACTAAATGCTGTTGGGTTGTTGCAGTGGAGTACCATGGTGGATCCAGCCAGGTCCTGCCAAAACCCCCTCTACATTCCTCCTTACTGGTGCTTGGATGCCAGGAAGTGCAATGAAAACATCTCTCAGCCTGCTGTCTGCTACCTGTGCAGGAAGTTCCTGTTCCTCTGCTTCAGGAACTCCCGTGTCTGTCACATTTCCTATCAGCCAGTCTAAACGTTTTGGTGACATACAGGAATGTGAAGATGAGGTGCTGAGCATTGCACCCAGTGAGCCATAGATACATGCTCAGATTTGTTGTTCTGACAATTGTTGCTGCATATGAAATGCAAAAGGTAACGTTTGGGCATCATTAGTATGGGAAGGGGTTATTTTCAGTATCTGTTTTAATGAGCTTCGTGAGTAGTGATAGAGGTGAGCTAAGGTGTTGGGCAAAATCTGGTGTAGGCCCTACGCCTTATTTAGAAGTAACTAATAAGTACGCATGTCCTTGTTGAGCTACTATGTTTATTGTTTCCATTCCCCTTTTCAGGCATGTTACAAGGCATTATTTTGGAAATCTCTTGCCTGATTAGATAACTGAGCTTGTACTTGTTTGCGTTTTAGGTATCTAAAAAGACAACCTTCTTAATTTAATTGTAGAAATCCTTAGGAAGTCGGTGTATTATTTTTTCCTCCTATGGCCTCTGGAGGCCTCACAGGTGCTTCTCCCTGTTGATTCCCCAGGGAACCCAAGCACTCCCTTTCGGGACATGTTGTTCATTGGGCATCCAGTTCCTTGGGAAGATGCGTGGGGCACAGCACAGAAACATGTGTTTCCAAGCTTTAAGACTGATGGCTGCAATATAATGGTGTCATGAACCCTGTAATACACAAGGGATGAATGTTGTAGCAGAAATTATCTGAAGAGGAGACCTAAAGGTGATGAACTTACTATCTCTATAGATTTCGTATAGAGAATCTGAATGTGTGTGAGAGTCAGTGAGGAGGAAAAGCTATACCAAAATAATGTCTTTGTTTCAGTGGAGTTTAAATTCCACCTTTGTACCTTCTCTTGCTGATGCTTATATATGGAATCCCTTCATCAGAATAAGTTGTGGTATATGTTTGGACACCGGTTGCTACAACCAAGTGGAAGAGACTTGTGAAGTTTGGATGAGGAAACTGAAATCAAATATCCATTTAAATAAAATAGCTGAAAATTACTTGTTTCACTCTGAACTTCCAAGAATGGAGCCTCAGGTCTCATTTCTTTGTTGTCAGGTGTGCTTCTTTAAGCTGAAGTTGAAAAGATTCATGTTTCTTATATTGCCTGATAGCTGGTGCAGCCAAAGAATGCGGCAGGAATGGGTTTAGTCCTGCATGTGGGCTGTGATGATACATCATTATTTTTTCAGTTTCCTTGAAGGGTTCTGTGGATGATGTACTCTAAAATGTATATTAATTATGAAATTACTTGTATTACTTGTTTGGCTGATTTTTTTGTCTGTAATTGGCCTTTAATTAAGGCTTTTACTGCAAATGAGATGAAATAGTGATTATATTTTGCCCTTAAAAAGAATGCTCCAGCTATCACTTGCTATTCTCCTGCCAACCCACTTTCTCATCTGCTTTTCATCCTGTTTGAGCTAATTCTGCAGCAAGTGCTGGCTGTATTCAAGAGTCTCCTCTAACTTTATCAGCGTACCCAGTGTGTCAAGGCAAATCTAGAAAGAGAGCGGAGTGTATTTTCTCCTTATGTGCCATTTGACAGAAAAATGTATTTAGTATTTTTTTTTCAAGTATGCTCTCCAACTGTGTCCATAGATTAATGATATTTTATATCCTTCATGACCATCCTATGAGGCAAGAGCTTCTGGTTAAAATGGGAGAAGCATGAAATCTCTGTTAAAAATTCTTCTTCTGTCTGTTTTTTTTTTAGAATTCCTATTGCGAAATCAAAGAGAAGTAGCTGGGAGCTCTCTGTGCATCTAGAAGATGGAATTTATCCAGTTGCAGTTTCAAAGGATGGCACATCATTTTCTGTAAGTTCTGATCATTTTTAAAGAAATTTAGTATATTGAGTCAATGAATATTATTCTTGACACCTACCACAATTCTATCTGTTCAGTGACCAAATGTCGGTAGATGTTTGCTTTGTCTTTTGCAGGCACTGCTCTGAATTGCAAAACAAGACTCTTGTTAAATAGTGCTAGTGTACAAAGAGTTTTCTCTGCTCGTGCCTGTGGAACATTTTTGTATCTATTTGTTTATCAAATTAGTTTCCTAATTAACAACCCTGTTTGGTGTCTTGTTAGAAGTAAGATCTTACACTCCGTTGTAGGTATATGAGACCAAGAAAGCAAGTGCAATGGCAACAAAAATGACATGAGCTGAAGTTAGTGATTAAAAAAATAAAGAACCAAGGAAGGAAGTTGAATGTGTAATTGTACTGGAATGGAATTGTTCAGCACCTCAGTGGTAAAACCATATGTGGTCATCATAAAATGTCAGTGTTTCAAGATGTTTCTAGGCTGCTTCAGCTGCGTGTGTATAAACTATTGTTTTTATAGATATTCTAACATAACTTCCTAAGCACTTAACGTTGTCAGCCTGTGTAAGGCAGACAGCCAGTAAAAGAATGGTAATGCTGCGTTGAGTAGGACAAAGCCAAACCACAAATTACTTGTAGTATTGAGATAGTAGATATACGGAGGGAACTACTCAGTCTGTGATGGTAATTCCACAACCAAAACACAGGTTGGTTGGTTTTTTTTGGTGTGTGTGTGTGTTTTGTTTTTTGGGGTTTTGTTTTTTGGGGTTTTGTTTTTTTTCTTTGGTTTTGTGTTTTGTTGAGTTTGGGATTTATATTTTTTAAAATAGACAGATGACTTGTATAGTATCTGCTAACTCTTCTGAAGAACTCAGTTATTCTTATAATCATTGCACAGGACAGTGAGGAATCCCAGAAATTGCCCAGCTTACCTCTGACAGCTGTTTACTCTTATGGAATCATAGATCATTTAAGGTGGAAAAGATGCTTAAGATCAAATCCAACTGTAAACCTAACACTAAACCACATCTCTAAGCACCACATCTTACAGGTCTTTTACATATCTCCAGGGATGGTGTCTCAACCACTTCCCTGGGAAGCCTGTCCAATGATTGACAACCCTTTTGGTGAAGAAATTTTTCCTTACATCCCGCCTCAGCCCTCAGATATTTCCTAATGTATCCCCTCAGCCTCCTTTTCCTTCTCCAGGCTAAACAACTCCAGTTCCCTCAGCTGCTTCTCAGGAGACTTGTGCTCTAGACCCTTCCTCAGCTTTGTTGCTCTTCTTTGGACGTGCTCCAGCACCTTGATGTCTGTCTTGTAGTGAGGGGCCTAAAGCTGAGATGCGGCCTCAACAGTGCACAGTACAGGGGACAGATCTTCATTGCAGAAACTTCTGCAAGATCTGCTCCATGACATTTTTTTATAGTCATGATGTTCACATCTATGTTGCAGTCTGAGGTTTTTTTAAAAAAAAGGACATTGAAATTAATATTTCATATTAATATATGAAGACATTGTCTCAGTGATTTGCTCTTGCATTGCTAAAATTTAGTGAAATTTCAGTGTGAAAGAGATGATCTTTAGTTGAAAGTGGTCATGTTTTTAAGTGGCTATTTTCACTTACATGAAGTATGGTAATGAAAGCAGGTTTGGGGATTTTTCCAATCTTTTTGTTGGCCTAACTGAGGCAAGAAGATGCCTAACCAATATCCTTTTCAATACTAGCTGTAGTTTACGTATACTCATGATGAATGTGAAAGTATGGGGTGCTTTCTGTTCCCTGTGGATCATATGTACAGTTTAAAAAGGGTATGGAGAGGATCAGCCATTGTGGTTAGGACCTTTAAAATTTTTCCCTTGTGTGAGTGTACTACTTTTGTGTGTGAAAGAAGGTGGTCATTTTAGTTGTGGTCTTTATTTTTGAAAGAATTTCAGGTGATCTTGAGCAACTGTTTGCTTGGTACGTAATACATGGCATTGCTTCGTGGCTGGGACACTCACCCTGCTGGTGGAATGGTGCTTCAGGAGTGAAGGCCGTGCCTGTGTGTGGTTTCTTTTACTGAATTAAATTTATAAAATGGCCCTAACAGGCATCCTGTGAACTTGGATGCAGCCAAAATGTTCAAACAACAAACAATCTTTGCCAGATTTCAGCCCAATTTTGAGCTGGACTGGCACTGGTTTGGGTGGTGAAAGCCTTCCCAGGAGCAATCATTGCCCAGACTTGCAACCTTGCTGTTGCAACATCGCTGTCTACGAGTTGTCAGCCTGGAGGTGCCTGCTGCTGTGAGGAAGAAACAGGGTGGCTGCTGGTCACTGTGGATGTTGCATCAGCCCTTTCTACTGTGAATGCAGAAATCTAATCCCCATAGCTGGACCTCCCCAAACTAGGAGTTTAGTTTAGCACAACTACTTATGCAGGTGTGTACATCTGTGTGCACGCATATGTGGTTTTTTGGAGTGATTTACTTCAGTTTCATTTAGTCACCTAGGCTCTCACTTGTACTTGCTTAGTTAACTTCAATAAAGATGTATCTTTGTGCCAGGAAGAAATTTACAGGCAGCATCCCTTTATGCTTTTGTCTCTGTTGACTGTGAAGGTGACTGTACGTACAGCCTCGTGCATGGGTCAGTCTTGGATTCTGCTTGGAGGCTGAGCTGTATTATAAAGTGCATCATGTATGTCCTCTGAGAAAGGATGCTGCACATGCAGTGCTGCTCCTCCTGCTGTATCATTTTAGCACACAGAAAATAACTTCTACCTATCTATGACTGCAGCCCAGACTTGGGTCTCAGTTTAAACGGGACTGCTAAAGAATTCCTGGTGTCCTGCCACAGTTCTGAGTATCACAGCTGATGTGAGCCTGGTTTAGCCAGGCATATATGGAGTCTGACTTCAACTCCTTCAGTTTGTTAGTCAAATGCTAACACCAATGTAATTGAGTGGTTGGTCTGGTGAGAAGTAGTAGTTAAGCATAAACTTATTTTTGTGGCTTTTTTGGGTAAATTCCTCTATCTTTTCAAAAGTTGCTTGGGCTGCCTTTCCTGCTTTTCCTTTGGCAGGGAAAGTGCTGAGGGATTTAGCAGCATGAATCCCCTTGGGGTGGGGAGGGGAGCAATATTGCGTCCCTGCCATGCAGTATGTTACCTCTAACAGCAAGATGAGGAGAGGGGCGCAGCTCAGATTGAGCCAGAGGGATTGGTGACACAAGTTTTTGTGTATGATTCTACCCTAACCAACCCTGTGTATCTGGGGAAAGATAATTCCTTATTTATTTTTATGTGGAAAATTCATAGAATTGTAGAATCACAGACTGGTTTGGGTTGGAAGGGACCTCAAAGACCATCTAGTTCCAAGCACCCTGCCATGGGCAGGGACACCCTCCACTAGACCAGGTTGCCCAAAGCCCCATCCAACCTGGCCTTCAACACTTAATTTCCTAGCTGGTGAAATAAGTCATGGTAGATGGACTTCACTGTGACTGGAAGTCTGTCTCATTTAAACCCGAAGGTATAGCTTATTAAAATTAACCTGCTTTCTAAAAAGCAGGTATCTGTTTTTGAATACCAGGGTTGTTTAGAGTTGCACTTATTTCTCATTGTTATGGGATAAATAGCAGAGGTCACATTATTCTTTATCAATAATTTTCTTATTGCTGGGATTCTCATGTGATTGTGTTGCAGGCAAGAGAACGTAGTAGATGCAGCACCATCTCATAATAATCCAAATTATGATTCAAAGGCTTTCCAACGGAAAAAACAATTGCTTAAATCTTCAAAGGAGCAAAGTCAAAGACTAGGAAAGAGAACTGATGTTTCTGATCAGGAGGTATAACATAGCATCAAAAAAAGATGGGGAAATTCAAAGCTGCCTTTATTGAAACTTTGTTGCCGGAAACACAAGCCTCACTTTTTGAACTTCTGCATTTACTTTTTGCTATTAAATTGGTGTGACACGGGCTCCTGACTTTGTGGGTTGTGTCCCCTTGTGGCTTGTGACAAAGATAGCTGAATCTGTGGTGCAGTTAGATAGCCCAGTGGGAGGGCCACCTTCACATTCCCCTTCAGAAGTTTGCTCCCGCTGCAAACTGTGCGTTGCAGCAGCAGTGTTCGCATCCTGATTTACTTTGTTTACCACTGGGACTCTTCCAACAGTGACTCCTTTCTTTTTTCCTTAACTCTTCTCCTCTTGCCAGCCGAAACCTCACCACCTCACAGTGTGCAGTGCTTTGCTCTCTGCGCAGGGAGTGTGAGCAGCAGGCTTCTCCATGGTTCCTGCTGTTTGCGAGCAGATCATTCGTCAGCATCTCGGTCTGTGGGTCATCTGTGGCTTTCTTCCTTTATCATGAGAATCTTAATGAATCGTGCAGTGCTAACTGCTCTTTGCTGCTCTTTATTTCTCAGGATTTTGAGTTTTTTAACCATCTGTTTTTAACTGCTTTATTTGTAACAGAGGTCCTTGATGCAAGCTGGCTTTAGGCCACCTCAGACTCCTTGCATCCCCAAACTGAAGGACTTAAAAGATAAGTGGTCAAGTGTGAGCAATACTGCTTGCCTGAAGCAGTGCAGACAAAAATACTAGGTTTTGTGTTTCCAGTAGAGGTTAAAACTTTTGTGAATCTTAATTTGATTTTTTTTCTTTTTTTATTCCCCCCTTTTTTCCCCCTTCTTTCTTTTAAAATAGAAGTAGCTCTGCTGCTGTTCTGGAGCCAGCAGTGTGTATATGCTGATACTTAAGTTTGTATAAAATTAGTGTACTAGAATTTTCAGTATCAGACAGTTGTTTCTGGTGGTACCCTATCAACACAACAACAAACACTTTTGGCAATTAAGAGATTTTAATGATCTGACTTGAGAATTAAAATTTAGCAACTTCAGTGAGATCTGCTTGCTTGTATACCAAGAACTCGCCAACTCAAATTCATGTGAATGCCTTTTATCCTTTTTTTCTTTGTTCTTTGTCCTATATATGAAGTGCTAGAAGAATCTTTAAGCTAACTGCTTCTCATATATATATCCATTTAGTTCTTTGGAAGACAGATGGTCAGATTCTGGGCTTTGATTAGTATTCTTATGCTTAAAAGTTTTTCCTCTCATCAATGGAGTTAAAGATCTTACAATCAAGATTACTTCTAAAATAGAATTTGAAGGAAGAATACTCTCCTTTATGTGACACTAATGTAAAACAGCAACAGGATGCCCAGAAGCATCCTGCCACCAAACTCTGGAATCTTTTGTTTACTTCAGTTTCAGACAGGAATCTTTTTCATCTTGCCATTTTTGATTGCTGGCCTGGCTATGAAATGCGATTATTTTATAATTGATACAAAGACCTGATCCAGCTTTGCTGGTGAAGGTAGGAGTCTGTTGTTCTTTACAAAGCTTAAGTGTTCTGCAGATTACCAAAGGGTGGGAGAGACAAAAGCAAATAGGAACCTACATTGAATCACAAAACGGTTTGGGGCCACAAAGATCACCTAGTTCCAACCCCTCTGCCATGGGTAGGGACACCGTCCACTAGACCAGGCTGCCCAAAGCTCCATCCAACATGGCCTTCAACACTGCTTCTCTGGGCAGCCTGTGCCAGGACTTCATCACCCTCACAGGGAAGAATTTCTTCTTTCTAATGTCTAATCTAAATCCCCCCTCCTTCAGCTTAAGGCCATCACCCCTTGTCCTACCAACCCATGCCCTTGTAAACAGTCCCTCTCCAGCTTTCCTGTAGGCCCCTTCAGGTACTGGAAGGCTACTCTGATGTCTGCCTGGAGCCTTCTCTTATCCAGGCTGAACAAGCCCAACTATCTCAGCCTGTCTTCAGGGGAGCTGCTCCAGCCCTCTGATCATCTTAGTGCCCTTGCCATCTTGGTAGCTGTATGTTTTCCCTGCACTGTATTAAACTGACCATTGAAAGTCATATGTCACATACCAAGGATGGTCTGGATCCATGTGATGCTGGCTTTGTTGCCTATTCTGGACTTCCATTCCTGGCTTCTCAGAGCCAGTGTAGAATCCCTTTGCTAATGGTGTGCTGGATGAGAGCTTCCCTCCCCAGTTGCCTTGTGAGCAGCTCCTTAGCCACTGGTGTGTGTAAGACTTTGGTTGCATGGACAGTCATGAACCAACCTTCTGCAATGTGGATGGATTTCATGTAGGTAATACACTTAAAATGTATAACAAAAATAATATCAGAGAATGTAAGTGGCCTAAGTGAGGGAGAACATAAATGCATTGGACCAGGTACACAAGTTCAATACATTCAGTATAATTTTATTTCAACAAAAGAATGAAAGATAAGTAATTATGTGACTGTAGTGCAGTCTCACTGCTCGAACCCACCCTCTTTCCTTCCTTCAGTTTTATTTTTCTTTTATATATGTCACTTGGATTAGACAACTAAAGAACAGTTTGTGTTGGTATCTTTGTGGTGGAGGAGGTAGTAGCAAAGGAGTTGGGTCACCTTGGTTGGTTTTTTTTTGTCTACATCTCTGCTCTCACAAAAGCAACGGATGAATCCGAAGGCTCAAACGACGGATACTGGCAGTGAGTAATTACACTTTACAGTGTACGTGGACACAAATACAGTTATGTTTCATTTCATTTGAAGTTCATTGCTCTGTGTGTAGGTTGAGGACCTAATTTTAGTTCAACAAGGAATTTGTAGCTGTATTTTATGCAATAAACTGCATCCCTGAAAGCCTTTGTGGCACATCCCATTTTCTGATTCTTTGCGATCCTCTGGAATCCTCTGCCTTGAGAATATTGTATTGCTGATTTGTGTGATTTCTCTGGAAGTAATTGTTGTTACTCTCCTTTTTCATCTTTGAGAACAGTCTTTTCTGTTATGGTTCTTGCATCTCTGTAGTAGATGCATGCCTTCCCAGACCACTTATCCTCATCTTCTCATCTGTTCAGTTGACAAAGAATTTCCAGATGTTTTCAGTTATAAAGTAGCTTCTTATCATTGAAGTTGTGGTGAATGAAAATTGTTTATTTTTTTTAAAAGGCGTAAGGTGAAATAGCTCACAAGTTACTTTGAGTAAATGGAAATTCGATATATTTCCACAGGGACCTGTGTAGGTCAAATGCTGAATAAGAAGAGTAGACAAAGCTTAGTTACTTTTTTTCAGATTGCTACCAGAATAGATTACCATTTTCACAAAACATTGGATCACTTCCTAAATTCAAATTAGGAAGTACAGATGTGAAATGTCTATGAAAAATTTGTTAAGCTTGTTCAACCCACTGAGAAATTGATTAATAAATGTTTTAAATAATTTTTTAAGGAAGAAGCAGTGCTTGTTTCCTGTCTTTTTCATGAGAAGAATTCATTAGGTATCTGTGGAGGTGGAAAATTGGCCTGTGTACATTTTAATACTTGTGAGAGAAAAATCTATGGTATAGAACATAAAGGAGAGCATAAAAATATAAATCTGAGGCATTAGTCTCATTGTTATTTGAATGCATCTTGTATCACTGGCATGGAGTAGATAAGTAGTTATCTCTATGCTTTAATTTAGTTAGTGAATTCATGTATATCTATTATGATTAAGCTTTGACTTCAAATTAAAATGTAATAAACATTTAATTAGGAGAACTCTGCTGTATTAATTTGCTGGAAATTTTATGACTGAGGGGTAAGTTGATTTAAAAATTACTTCAGGAAAGATTTTCTTTGTTTTGTAAATTGTCTTCTGGGGAGGAAAAAAGTGCTTAAGAAGAACTATCACCCCAAAACCAAAACAAATGTAGCTGAAATAAGCAAAGCATCAAGTGTAAAAAGGCACAGTGTAATGTAAAATCAGAGCAGCAATAAACACAAATGGACCTGGATCATAATTCAGTGCATAGTAAGTTCTGTCTTTCCAGCAGTCAATGTAGAAGAATAGTATTGCCAAGCCCTGTAAGTATGAAATTAACAGTCTTGTAGAGGGAATCAATAAAATACCAGAATTATTACTAATATTTTACATTTCTGGTATGCTTTGGGCATGTAATATAGAACCGACTGGTCATATGAAAGAAATAGGAGGGCTGTATTAACGTAACAGGGGTGAAAAGCAAGTACCTGGAGGAATTAAAACAATGAGGTGTATCCAGTAGATACAAATTAGTGCCTCCCAGGAGGCCAGTGAAGATGTTTCTAGTTAGTCTGGTTATAAATATATATTATTATTTATTGGAATGTTATTTTATTTTATGCATGGAATAAAATACACTATTATTCCAGTGTTCTCTCTTGGTTTGAATGAAGGGAAAGTGCATGTATAAAGGCACTGCTGAAGGAGGCTTACTGCCTGTAAGCAGAAAACTTTTCCTGCCTTTTTCCAAGTGGTGTGCTACTCTGCAAGTAAAATACAGATTCTCTATTGAAGTATGCATGCAGTGTGCAAACAAAACTCTTCCTTGTGAACTTACCTAGGCTGTATACCTATAGAACTGTCGCTCTAGAGGTTGTGTACCTACATTTAGTCTCAATTCTGTTTTAAGATGTAGGTGTTTTGTGTCATGGCATTTTAATGTGCATTCATAAGCTAGCCCTGAGCTGAGAGCAGAGCCCATGATTTCCACCCTTGCAAAGCACTGCAGCTATCACAGAAGGGTCAGGGCTGGAAGGGACCTCCTGAGAACATCCAGTCCAACCCTGCCTGCCAATGCAGGATCGCCTAGAGCAGGCTGCACAGGGTTGTGTCCAGATGGGTTTGAGTATCTCCAGAAAAGGAGACTCTACACCCTCTCTGGGCAGCCTGTGCCAGGGCTTTGTCACCTTCATAGTAAAGAAGTTTTTTCTCATATTGAGATGCAACTTCCTGTGTCCCAGTTTGTGCCTATTGCCCCTTGTCCTGTCACTGGGCACCACTGAGAAGAGTCTGGCCCCATGGTCTGGACATCTACCCTTCAGGTATTTATAAGCATTGATGAGATGACTCACTGGGCTGTAGTAGTGCTCCTACTTGTTGTCTGACTTGGTGGCTTTACAGGTCCTGCATATTTTCTGTACAGTGACAGATGTGCTGGAAGGGTAGGGGCTGTCCCATCGCTGATGGGGTGGGGACAGTTTCTCCTGAGAGACAAGCACTGTGCACTTGAACCCTTCAATCCGAGGAGAGTGTTGATCCTTGTGTTCTGACTCTGTGGGCAAGTGCTTTAATTGCTACAGTTCTGTGGCTGCTGACGTTGTGTTTTTTAAATGAAAGTGGCCTTGGCCTCAGGATCTTGTTGTGAACTCAGTGTTTCTGGTGTGTGGTGCCACTCTGCTGCATCCAGTCTCCCAGAGAATTTAGATGTCGAGGCACGTTAGGCGAGGTGGAGGTAAAAATGCGTAGGTAAATGCTAAGTATACCTGTATAATCTTTGTATGTGGATGCTTCTGTACTGAGCCAAAAGCGAAACAGAGTGAATCTGGATTGCATCTGGATTGTGTGGGTTGTTTTTTCTTGAAAACCAGACCAGTTTAGTGGTAGCTCTGTGTAAGGGACCGGTACGATCGGTGTTTGCTTTGTAAAGAGAGGTTGTTGGTGTGGGTTTGTGTATCCCAGGTTAGTTTGTTCATGCAGCACTCTATAAGCCTGTAGAGAAAATACCTACAAGGCTGAGAGCTGAAAATGATGTGAAAAGTAAGGAATTGTGTAGTTTTTAATATGCTCTCCCCTGTGTGTCAGGGCAGTGCTATAGCTTGGTTGGAGTAGTTTTTGGAGATTTGTGGTCCTGCTACAGAACTTACAGTAACATGAGCTGGCACTGCTGCATAGCCCACAAGAAATGTTTAAAAAGAAAATGCAATGAAAGGTCTGAAATGCTAAAATATAAAATATTTTAAAAGCAAGCACGGTCAGTTTGGATTTTGATTTTCCTTGTGTTAGAATCAGACTATGTTGTAAAGCATATTGCTTAGGAGGTGGAGAAGGAGCCTAGGGTTTTTACAAGAATTAAATCTGAATTACTTAATGAAGAGTTTTACCCACGCAGGTGGCTTCATGGGATGAAGTTCTGTAGTATGAAAATAGACATTGTTCTACCATGGGTCATGATCCAGTGAATCCAGGAATTCCAGTGACCAATAAGCTGAAATATAAATAAAATATCTGTAATGATACAGAGCAGTAGCATACTATTTTCATTCTTCAGAAAGTCATGTTTCTGGCATAACAGCATTTAGTGTGTCCTGCCACCTGTCCAGTCCTCCTCTGGTCTTCTGGTGTGAGACTGAAAAGTCCTTGGGGCATGGGTGTTGCCTTCAATCCATTTGTGTGCCATGCACACTTCAGATCCAGCACCACAATGTTCATATCATTAGCTCCAAAAACTGTGCTTGCACGAGCATCAGTTGGATGCTTTCCTTTACCATTGATTTTGTGTCCAACAAAACTGGAAAGAAAAAGCCAACCAACTTCTTCATGCCTTGAAAAACCCCCTCCAACTTCCCAACCCCCTCCCATCACAAATTTGTAGACCGAACAGATTAAAAAATGTTGTGAGCTCCTCCTGCTGGACCAGCAGTGGCAATAGTAAGATTTGAAAGCATGCTAATGTGATGTTAAGAGCTTGGCTTATTACCACAAAAGCCATAGTTAACTCTGGAGCTCCTGGATGGCGTTTCATCTTTAATTCTGCTCTCTGAGCAGATCTCAGCACATTTACTATTCAGTATGACACTCGACTTTGGGATCTCTTGATGCTTTAGCATAGGGGGGAAGTATTAAGGTCGTTGCTGCTTTGAGTTGCTTTCTTAGCTCTAAATTTCTTTGCTGCTTTTTTTCCCCCCTCTTTAATTTAATTTTTAAGTAAGCCAGACTATTAACATTACTTTAATGTAGCTTTTATGGCTTATGAAAAATAATGCTGCTGTAGTGGATAGATGTGTGTCAGCTGTGACTAAATGTTTTGATGTAGTCTTCTCAAAAGATAGACTAGAAGAGCTTTCCTTTGAAATATGTGAAGCAGTTTTAGACACAGCTTCTCAGATGGATCTAATTAGTCTTTCATACGGACTGGATGTCCGTTTGTTGCAGCTGAATTCTCATTTCATTCACCCATAACTAGAAACACCTCGCTTCAAACGTGTTTCTTCAAAGAAAGAAGGGTTTAGGGTTCCATGTTTTACTGCTTTTTGATGTTGGTTTCCCTTTAACTGAGAAGACCTTATGTTTATACAACTGTTATTATTAAGAAAACATAGCTTTGTTCATGAGAGTTCATTGGGTATCAGTGTTGGCTGTTGGTAGAAGTCGGAGATCTGTGGAATAGATCTATATGAGACTAGTGGGACAGATGTACGTCTGGCTATTAAGCTCGTCGTAAGGAAGATTTGAATGCAAGCAGGATGTTCTAATAAAACCAGGGAACCTGGGTTGTTGGAGGATGAGAATGAAGATCAGAGGTACAAATGATCAAGCTCATCAATGGATAAGCATTCCTATTTGTTATTGATATACCGCAGTCGTCAGAGCAGCGTTGTACGCCGTACTGCTCAGCCTTTAGGCTAAGTTTACGTGGCACAGTTCAGTGCAGCACAAAGGAACCTCTGCTGACTAACCTAGTTTGGGCAGTGCTGTGTTAGTGCAGCTGCACTGCTCCTTGTTGAACTAACTTGTTCAGAGCTGGCACGCACGCCTCCACGTGATGCCACATCGCGCCGTGCGGTGACACCTCCGCAACAAAGAGCAAGTGGTAGTGGTAAGCGGGTGGCTGATCGGTGTAAAATATTCAATGAAACTCAGTTACTGCCATGGTTGGTGCTTAAGGAAAACAAGTGGAAGGAAGGCGAGGTGACAGATGCTCTGCCTGTGTCTATTCCCCACTGGCTGCTTTGCAATCATGATGTTCTTTAGACCAAGGGGAATCGGTTTGTAGAAGCAGACTGGCTGTGTTTCTCTGCTTCCCAGCAGTGTAGCTGAGCTGGTTTTGCCTCTGGCAGTTGCCATTCGCCTCTTCTCTTCCTTGTGAAAGAAAAGGGCAGCCCTGCCCAGCTGCCTCAGATGGTGGCACCTAGGACTTGTCATAGGAGAGGGTCTCATAGGTGCTTGAAGAAACCCAAGATCCCTGCAGCACTGGATGCTCAGGTAGCTGCGTAATGTCTTGGGTGGCATGATGGGCTGTGAGCAGCCTGGTGTTAGTGGAACTGGCTGGTCTGCAGGGTTGTCTCACGTGCCCCCCTTACTTGTCTGCATCAGTAACCACAGTGAGCTTGCATGTCTGTTGGGAAACTCACACTGCAATACTTCCTCCAGCCCCTAGCTTTGCTTGGTCCTTTCTTCCGTTTGCCTATCACCGTGTCACCCTCTTTGCTAAAATCCTCTGCTTCTCCACAGGCTGCTTCATGTTCCCAGTGTGTCCGGTCAGAAAGCAGGTCTGGATCTCACAGAATCACAGAATTGTAGGGGTTGGAAGGGACCTCGAGAGATCGTCGGGTCCAACCCCCCTGCCAAAGCAGACGGTGCTGTGCAGTCACTCACATATAGGTTGGCCAGCCCTGCTGCTGGGTGACAACCAAATTGTCCTTCTCTGCCCAAGAGTTGAATGGGGGCAGTTGTTTTCTGAGCAGCTTCTCATTCTCATAAAACTTAAAGAGATTTTAATATATTTGGTTAGTACTGACCAGTCAATGGGTTCAGAAGTTGAATGTGCAATGGGGATTTAGAGGAGGGACTCACAAATAAACTACATTTTGTTAACCAGTTTTTCCCTTCCAAGATCAGGCTACTGGTACTGTTATTGAAAGGGTTAACGAAAGAACAAGCTTGTTCTGAATGCAAGAGGAAGGAAATTATTTTAAATTATTAAAACTGAATAGCATCATTGTCTGTGGCTCATATAACGAATGAAAAAAGCAACCTGATTTAAGTAGTCATAACCTACTGCCGATGGTTTATTTCCTTTTCCAGAGAAAACCTACGGATCTCAAGGACATACAATAAATTGAAATCAACTGGGAACCAAAATAGACCTGTAGCTCCACAATGGTAGAGTTATTTCAGGTAATATGGTACGCACCAGTCTTTATTTCAAAGGTGGTGGCTGCAGTTCCAGAATCAGTCAGATTTAAGGAATGCCAGATGTCAGGCGTGCGTTTCGCAGTAGCTATCTGTGTGGCTACTGTGCTGTTCTACTGTACTGCTGTGGCTACTGTACTATCCCTGTGCTGTTCTCCATGTTCTGCAGGGCAGCTCCAAGTGTTTTCCCTTGGTTTGTGTCATGATGGGGGCTGTTGTCTATAGATCTCTGTCTCATTTGCTGCGGAAATGAAACGAGGGGCAGTATGCGAGGGGAGGGTAAGGAAGAGGAACTCAGTCTTGTGGTTAATGGGGCTGTGTGCTGACTCCTACCTCTGCCAAAGACTTACAGGGGTGCTAGCCAAATATTTGAAACCATGCTTTCTATAAATGCAATCAGTTTTGTATGGCCTTTGCTCTCTGGGCCTCAGACTAGTCTCAGTCATGGAAACACTGAATACTTGCAGCTGCTGGGGAAATCACTGCTGTCAGAACATTTGAAGTTACCAAGCAAAGTACTCAGGACTCTCAGCTTTCCCGTGCATCTTCTGTTGAGTAAGGTCTTTTAAAACTGTAATATCTTGATGTCTCACCTCTACTAGATGGTGTGAGACGATGGCAATGTGGTGAAAATAAACTGATGTTTCTCTAATGTGAAAGAGTGAAACGCTATGGGAGACGTGAAAACTGTGATGAAAACACTTCTGTCTGTGGTCCAAGACTTGAGTAGCGTGCAGTAAAGCTTACCTGAGCAATTGGGAGGCCAGTTTCATTAATGAGTGTTGTTCAGTAATGTGACTGTGGCATTTGAATCTATTTAAAATATTTATATTATAAAGATGATAGTCAGGTAGTGCTTCATATCTCCGATTTTTAGTTCTTGGTATTCACATCCACATAAAGTGTCTGAATTTAGCAGCTCTGTGTAAGAGAGAACTCCCAATATTCTTGGGTGATAGTTTTTACTATTTTTTGGTTGTTTTTTCCTCCCCCAATTTTCTTTAATATGTAATGCTGATTCTCTGAAGATTTGTTAGCTGGGTTGGATCCATTAAGGTTGTTGCATTGTATGTCTGCAGTTAGCTGAGGGTGTAAATACAGCAAGACTGCCCTTCTCTGGGCAGCACAATAGTAGAAATGAAAAATGAAGGCCAAGAATTTGAATTGTATTCCAGACTACATTTCTAAAGGGTGGACAAGCATTCGAAGGTTGTGCCTTCTGCATGTTTGCTTCTTCTTGCTCACTGTTACTAATGTGCCATTTTCCAAGTCCTGCCTCTGCCTGGTGTGTCTCTTTGTTCTGTTCCATTCTCCTGGCTAGTCCCAGTTTCCACCCCTCAGTATTCTTGCCTAGTAAGTGCTCATTGTCTAGCCAGCTTGAGCTTCCCCTTTAGACTTCCACATCATTTGGTGATCAGTCTTGGTTCCCTTCTGCAGGACCTTCTCCCATGTAGCTGTGACCAGCTCCACAGGCCTCTAGGCTTTCATCCAGGCATCAGTCCTCATTTCCCCTTCCCAGGGCCCCTCAGCATTGTTTTCGCTGGTCCTGGTTTTTCTACCTTGCTATTTTGTCTGGCTAGTCTTTTTTCTAAGATTACTTTGTCACTCCTTAGGCAGTTCTGTCTTTTCCTTCGTCCTGTGCTTCTAAAAACTTCTCCTTCAGTCCAGTTCATGGTTCCCCCTCTTCTGTGCTCTGAACTAGGTGTGATGTGTTTGTTAACCATTTCCTTTCTCCATTTTTAGTCTTCTTGCTTAGTGAGTCTGCTACACCTTATTACTTGTTCCAAACTCTCCATCTTTTCAGCACCTCTGTCACTGACACTTCCAATCTTTATTCCAACCTGCTCTCTCCAGTCACATGGCCCTTAAATGTCCTGTTTTTGTTGCTTGTGGGTTGTTCATACTACTGCTTCTTCCTTTGGTGCTCTGCCCTAGCAGGGGGCAAGCACTGGAACCACAAAGATGACAGTCTTACTAGTTTATGCTTGACCTGGTATTCTGTAATTCAAAACCGCAGTTTCGGGGGGGAGGCCGTGTTCAGCCCTAGGCTGCTTTGTGCCAAATACAAGTGCCTTCTAGAAATGTAGCTGTGAAGCATGGTGATCTACAGACAGAGATGGGATTTGGTTTTTGAAATGCATAGAATGCATACAGAGCTACGCAGCTTACAGGAAGATGGTCCAGCAGTTTCACTTCTCAGGCAGGTTTTCAAGCCTCTGTTCCAGATCATAAACGAGATGTTGCAGCTTTTCATAGAAAAGTCAACAGAATGCAATGTGGCCAAAAAGGTATCCTTTTTCTGTGTCAGAAATATGTGGCTGCATATTTCTCCCTGAAATGTCCCCTTTCTGAAATCACTCCTACAGCACTGTTCAGCCTAAACAGTCAGAGTGGTGTACAAATGAAAATACGGTGTGGTGATGGGAGGAATCAGGGAACTCTGGCACTACAGCTCTTCCCTTCCCCCTCATGCCATAGCTCCGTGTTTCAGATCCATGCCTTTTGGCAGGCTCTTCCCCTGCTCCTCCTGTGCTCCTTCTGTCTCCATTCCAACCTTGTCTTTCTGTTGTGGCTGCCCTCTTGTTTCCACCGTCTAACCTCTATCAGCTGTTTCCTTTATTGCCGTAATCACTGTATTTTCACACAGTGACCCCTTTGTCACTGTTGGAGCAGCCCAGCTGTTTGATGCTCACAGACTAGCTTGCCTGCAGTTTATCCCGTTTTAATTTAGTGTTTTCTCCTTGCTGATGATAGGGGAGGAGGGGAATAGTTTAATGGAAAACGTGTATGGTTAAACTGATGTCTTTATTTTGATGAGAGTGAGATTTGCATATTGTTAGTTTATAACAAATGTGCTTTTGAGTGATTTAGGATCTTTTAGTTTTATACTCTAAGCTCTCAAAGGAAAGATACAGAGATGGCCAGTCAGTGTAATAGAATCACAAAATGGTTTGGGTTGTCAGGGATGTTTAAAGATCATCTGGTCCAACCTCTCCTGCCATCTTCCACTAGACCAGGTTCCCCGAAGCCCCATCCAACCTGGTCTTGAACACTTACTAGGCAATAACCAAGAATGAAGATCAATTTTGCTAACAGCAGTAGATGAAGGATAGAGACAGGTAGTATAGCCAAATCTCAGGAAACTGAGAGCCTGATCATCCTTTGTCTAACAGTTAAACAGACCAAGAACAAAGCCAGCCAGAACTGGATGCTTTGAGAAGCACAGGAGCAACCCTTAAGAAAAAATGGAGAAATAGACCCTCTCCCTTATGCAACTAATGGATTTTTCCTGGCCTTGGCAAAGGAAAACTTTCTGGAATAGGTGAGTTAATAGGAACAAAGGGGAAAGGCCAAGGGATGGTCATTGTCAGTCACAATCAATCTGTCAGTCTACCCAGCCGAAGTCCATGGAGAGATCAAATCGTGTTGGCCCATTGTGCTGGATACATCCGCAATCCAAACTGAACCAAAGGTGGTTTAAAGGTTCTCAGGCTGACCCTATGGAGTATGAATACTCCTTGCTTGGTTTATGTAACTTAGGTCATAAATCCCAATTCACAAGATGTAGGTTTGCTTTGTAAAAATGTGCTTGAAACAACTGAAGTGCAGGATGGCCTCAAGAATGAATGTTTTTGGGAGCATTTCTGAGCGGGATCTTTTGAATCTGTTGAACTATTCATATTCCCAACAGAAGCTGTTTCAATAGCTCAGGGTGTGCCCCAGAAAGTTCAACATTAGTAATGTTTTCCAGAATAGGTGGGAAATTGTTTTGAAAATGGCAGTAGGAAGCAGGTTTGATGTTACACATGGCTCTGGCATTTTTCAGTCTATTAATCCACTTTACTAGATCTGCTTAGTACTTTCTGTGGGCATGTGATGGGGTGTTTTGATTCTTCAGCTGGAATTTCTAAATGGTCTCCTTTAGCTTATAATTTTAGCAAGTTCTGGTACAGTTAGCTGGAGAGATTAACTGATGACATCAGAGTATAAATTCTCATTTGGTCTTTTGGGCTATGTTGTATCTCCATTGTATGCTTTCCTAATTACCTGCATATCTTAGTACTTAGATTTTTAAAGCATGTGTTGTTACTAATTTTTTCTAGACCAGAATTTAAACCAACGTGGACTTTTGTGTTACTTCAAAATCTGATAACGTATTTTTCTCTCTCATTTAGGCCTGATTCTCTCTTTAAAATATTAAACCAACAGTTGTTGTGTGGATTAAAATGTAGTGTTGGTGGATTTTTGAGTTAAACTATTGGTTTAGGGGTATTTTTTTTTTTGGCTTGTTAAAGTGGCACTAACCTGCATTGCTCTGAACCTGTACCAGTGGTTGCTTGTCATTGGTACCAGTACTGAAGAAAACTCAATGCAAACTTTGGAATTTGGTCTTACCCTTTAGAAACGTCTGAGGAACAAATAAAAAGCACTGGTAACTTTGGGAACAATAGGATTTAGATCCAGCTTCATGACTTGGAATAATCTTTTGAGTGTGTCATGTTAAATCTTTTTCTTGTTAAGCATTTGACATTAAAAACCGATCTGTGCAAAGCACGTAGATTAATTAACATTGGGAAGAAGGAGATGTCTGAGCCTTTCACCTGTAAGGTACCCTTTATCTCCAGCTGAGTTTGCCAGCCTTTATTGCTATTTGTCATCTTCCCCAACAGCTATCTTTGGTATTTTTTTCCACGATGCCCTTTATACTTTGAATGACTCTTGTAATTCCAATACTGTGTATTGCTCTGTTCTCCTCTCCCACTGGAGGCTTTAAATATTTGGTGTAAGCAGGTGCACACGTTCATTTCCCTGTAGAAACAATTAAAGGGAGAATTATGGAAAATAAAATGTCTATTCCCATGTTTAAGGACGTTGTAAGCACAGAGTTAAGGCCTATCTTTTGCAGTGATTTTCATGTAACTTATTTCTGAAGAGGGCATGTGTTGTTTTCTGCTAAAGCAAAAACATGTGAGTGTTCTACCTCTAGGTTGGATGTGGCCTTACAGTGCACATCTGTGCACCTGGTCTTTACCTGCACCTTTTGATTTGGAGGGATGAAGCGAGTTATGTGTACAAGGACTTTTTAAATGAATTGTTTCCTTATGCAGTGATCATTAGGGCATGATGGAACTGTGTTAAGTCATTTAATGTTTTGCTGATGATAGAGACACGTGATTTGTGAGAAGGGAATAGCAGGGATCATTCTGTTTGTGCTCATGTTGTATGCTGATGCTGGTGTGATTTTTTTTTTTTTTCCCCTGGATATTCACAGCTGTATTTTTGCCTTTTAAGGTTTTTGCATTTGTGCTTAAGTGCACACTTCTAGAAATGTGTGCATACTATCATATTTTAGCACATTATTACCAAAGCATAGTATTATTACTGACTTACCATCATACTATCTTCTATCTCTCAAGCAGGCAGAACTGTTTTTTTCTTTTTTTCCTCCTTCTTTCCCTGGTTCCACCTTTTGGCCTTTCTTCAGAAATATGTTTTGTGTAAACAGTCTTATGGGTTTAGATAACCTTGAGCTTTGGTACTGTAGGAATTCTGCCCTGAGTTGCATGTTGTCCTTTAACTTATATGGAAGCTTCATCATTAGTGCAGTCTGCTAGGGAAGACTAGGATGTTTTTTCTTTTTGTTCCAGCATAAGGCATCTTGTATTTAAAATAGGAATAATCTCCATTTTGATTGTGTGCATCTAAGGCTAGGAAGTGTTTGCTGGCCTAATAGTGGTGGTTGGACTGTATCTTACTCTTAAAGAAGGGATTTTTGCAACACTAGGGATAAGACATAAGATTTTTTTATTGGTCTGGCCTTGAGGTTTTATTTTCTCTAAATGTAAGGATTACATTGTGGTTGTATTAAATTGTTCTGCATTATGTTCCATGACAGGAAATGAGGCTTTTATAGATGTGGGCTATTGGCAGCTTAGTTATCAGATTTAACACAATGAAATGGCCTATTAAGACCATGGGAAGCTCTAAAATTCTCGTGGTTTTACTGAAACTTGATGGTACCTGCAGCTTTAGAATTTTGTAATCCAGATGTGTGATGAGTGGTTTTAATTGCATGAGAAAGTATTGAAATGTCCTTTTAATTGGTTAATGGTTACTGATTGGTAAAAGGATTATTCTAATGATAGCAAAGTCTCTTCTGACTGAGGAACTGCTAATTGTCTGGCAGTTGTTACTCCATGGATCATAGGTGTGCTCAGGAAAAGCCTGCCTGAGGTTTCGCTCCACAAAAGCAAGCTGATTTTCTTTTTGTTTTTTACCCAGAGTGCTTCAGCATGCAAGGTCTTGTAGGAACTACACAATTCCTTATTGAAAAGTATATACTAAATGCCTATCTTAGTTAAAGCATGCCTGAGGTACAGTCTTTTTTCCGTTCTCCCTGGATTCCTGAGTGACAATGAAAAGAAAGTCCATTATAATATTTTAAATTGCTTGTAGGTAGCGTATTTTGCTGTCTCCATGCCAACGATGAGATCCATCCTCATCGCTGAAAGAGCTCTTCTGGTGGCTGGTGTCTGCCTGATGTCAGCACCCCTATATCACAAACTGTTTTGAGGAAAAGTTGATCACATGAAGAGCACAGCAGCAGCTCTGCAAATGGCAAAGTCGTGTCATTTCCAAGAAAGGGTAAATGGGACCTTCTTGTGGAGAGAGAGGTCTTTGTGAAATGTTCACACGAGAATCACAGAGTTGTAGGGGTTGGAAGGGACCTCCAGAGATCATCCCCCCCTGCCAAAGCAGCTCCCCAGCTCATACTGCACAGACAGGCGTCCAGATGGGTCTTGAATATCTCCAGGGAAGGAGACTCCACCCCCCCCCGGGCAGCCTGTGCCAGGGCTCTGTCACCCTCACTGGGAAAAAGTTCCTCCGCATGTTGGTGCGGAACTTCCTGTGCTCCATCTTGCAGCCATTGCCCCTTGTCCTGTCTCCACAGACCACTGAAAAGGGGCTGGCCAATTCCCCCTGCACCCCATACTTAAGATATTGATAAACATTAATTAGGTCCCCCCTAAGTCATCTTTTCTCCAGGCTGAACAGCCCCAGCTCTCTCAGCCTTTCCTCATAGGATAGATGTTCCAGGCCCTTCATCATCTTCGTAACCCTTCTCTGGACTCTCTCCAGGAGATCCCTGTCCTTTTTATACCAGGGAGCCCAGAACTGGACACAACACTCCAGGTGGGACCTGACCAGGGCAGAGTAGAGGGGGAGGATCACCTCCTTGGACCTGCTGGCAGATCCAAGAAGCAGGCAGATCTCCCAGGCAAGTGGACTCTGTGCTGAGATGCTGCATTAAGGGGACTGTAACTGTGTTGTGACTGTATTCAGGAAAATTCTAAGCCTTTGGAAGCTTGACAATAGAAAGTGTTTAGTTTCTGGGGGCGTGGAGGGCTGTCAGACTCTTCTGCAAGTGGTATTATAACTGTGAAAGTTTTACTGTTAAAGCATTTGCTGCCAAAAGAAATCCCTATTCTTTCATGGAATCATAAAGTCTTTAAGGTTGGAAAAGACTAGATCATCAAGTCCAACCACCAACCGACCACCACGACTACTAAACCGTGTCCCAAAGTCCTTATAGGAGATCTAGGAAGTGGAGTAAAAATCTACTCTTTCATAGTAGGAACACTGTCCTTTTTTTGCTATCCCTGTAATTGCTGTAATTCTGACAACAACTGGGCAAACTGAATAAAACACAGATTTCATTTTTAGGGCTGTAATAAAGCCAGATGCACCTCAAGGAAACAAAGAGTCAATAAATAGGTTTGTGATTTGACATGATGAGTTTAAAATGACATAAAAGGATTGATTATTTCCAAGTAGTCCTCATTTCCTCATGTGTCAGAGTCCCAGATGCAGATGAAGTAAAGGGAGTTAAACCAGGGTTCGTCTCCATCTTGACATTCTCCTAATTCACAACTAGGATAACTAGGTGAGCAAAGTACTTCAAAACTCTATTTTCCACCCTGTTGAGCTACTTTATTCAGTATTTCTTTGCTTCTGAAGACGTAAGGCTCCTTTCTACATAATGGTAAGGAGGATTTTGAAAGTTTGAGCTTTATTAACTGAACTAATGCCTTCAGCAAGAGTTAGAGATACAGAATATGTGTCTGGGCTGAAAGTGTATTCAGTTTTTATCACTTATAAGACAGTTCTGCTGTCTTTTGTCTGGAAACAAAATGCATGAAGAAAAAATTGGCACATATTTGATATGAAAAGTAATACTAATGTATTTATATTGTGTTTTGGGGTTGTTATTTTTCCCTAAGTAGCAAGCAGTGTAATGGCTTGATACCTTGAAGGAATTGGAGAAGTTGAAAAAGCATCCTTCTTTGTTTTACATTATCTGGCTACACAGAGGAAAAAAACCATGAAAAGTTTCCATTGTGTGGTAGCTGAAATTCTTTGTATCAGAAAATATCAATGCCCAGGGCCTCTCTCTCAATGGCATCAAAGCTAATTCAACCTGAACAATGGGTAGGGTAATATTAGATTCCTATAGAGAGATAGGCTAAGCTACAAAGTGATCAAACATTGCAATTAACAAACAGATGATCTGTAAACTTAATGCAATAATGGGCAGCCGCTTGGATAGAAAGTTTGACAAACTCTAGGGATTTTGAGAATTTATTTTAATTAATCATGTACTTTGGAATATTAATTTTTTCCTAGTCCTACTTACCATTACTATCATTAGACAGCACTTTTGTTGTCATTAGAACAAGGAAACTCCCCACAGTGAAGATCAGTGCACAGCCAGGTAGTTATGTTTTATATGTATGTTAACAAGCTTTGGTTGTTTTTGTAGGTGCTGTGATGTGAAATACAGAGCTCCCTTAACTGTTTAAAAACATCTCTGATTTTAAGCTACCTCTGGGAAAAGGTGAGGTTGTTCATTGTGGAGAACAGGAGTTACCAGTAAACCAGAATGATGGGTGCTGTGGTTCATGGGGTCTGTTGTTGCAGAATGATCCTGTCTGAATCCTGTTCTCATGGAAGAATTATTTAGGAACGTGGCAAAAACTTTCAAGGCTGATGAGAAAAATCAGTACATAAAATAGATACCTGTTTTGCTTTATTGTGTTATGGTTTTGTCACTATAAAGGATCCAGCATTAGTTTTAGCATTTCATTATGCATTTAGTGCTTTGACAGCTGGTCTTGTTAATTGTTCTTGGAACTTTGACCTTTTCTAGATGCTTCACCTGTGAACTGCCAGAGGTGTGTATGTGTGTCAGTCTTCATAGCTGGCAGTAAGGAGTGTGGCTGCTTTGAAAGTTGCTGTAGATAGGTAGACAGAAAAGATTTGTTTCCAGGGGCTTCTTAAGAGCAGAAGAAATAGGATTTTTTTGTCAACTTCGGTTGTCTGTGCCAAAGGATCTTTCCTGTTACTGTTTTTAATATAAATTAATAAGCTTAGGGATACTTAAGTTTTCTATTCTACTATCTATTCTGTAGAAAGACAACAGGCACTGCTCCAGTTTACCCAATACAAAGTTGCTGTCCTCTCCAGTCCAGCAGAGTGCTCTTGCAGCTTGCAAGGCCAATGGTATCCTGGGCTCCATCAGAAGAGGGGTGGCCAGCAGGGACAGGGAGGGGATTGTCCCTCTCTACTCTGCCCTCGTGAGGCCCCACCTGGAGTCCTGTGTCCAGATTTGGGGCCCCCAGTAAAAGAAAGACGTGGAACTGTTGGAGAGGGTTCAGAAGAGGGCCATGAAGATGGAGCAGCTCCCCTATGAAGAGAGGCTGAGGGAGCTGGGCTGGTTCAGTCTGGAGAAGAGAAGGCTGTGGGGGGACCTCATTGCAGCCTTCCAGTACCTGAAGGGAGCACACAGGAGGGGAATCAACTTTTTAAAAGGGTAGATGATGGCAGGACAAAGAGGAATGGACTACATCTAAAGAAAGAAAGGTTTAGATTAGGTATTAGGGGGAGATTCTTTACAGAGAGGGGGGTGAGGTTCATTGAACAGGCTGCTCAGAGAGGTGGTGGATGCCCCATCCCTGGAAGTGTTCAGGGCCAGGTTGGATGGGGCCCTGGGCAACCTTGTGTAGATCCAGGCCTGGAGGTTGTTGGCCCTGCCTGTGTCAGGGGGTTTGGAACTCTATGATCTTTGGGGGTCCTTCCAACCCAGGCCATTCTATGATTCTATGACTGTCCCATGCCAGTAGTCAGAGCGGGGCAGAGGGAGAATTGTTGAGCTTAGTTCTCCAAAGGTGTCTGGTTTTGCCCTAGAGTTACGTGACTCTGATGATAAGCATCACTAATGATTCACTGTGTATACCCAAGAACCAGCCTAGGTCTGTAGAAGAGCTCAGTGTTGTATGCAGATGGTATGTTGGTCTTTAATCCCCTCCATCAAAACCTAGGATTAACCTTTAATATATCTGAGAATTTGCAATGTTTAGCTTAGTTTATATCATCCATAGGAAGTAAAGTATATTATGGTAAGTTAAAAAAAATTTTTTTTTGGGGGGGAGTTATATACTTATGTATTGCTGTTAATTTATCAACATTAAACCCCCCTTGTTCATCATTGTTTTAAGAACTGCCTGAACTAAATACCACCTTTTTCTGAAGAGTTGAATATATCATATATTTAAAATACAACTTCTGGATTATATTGACTAAAAACAGCTGCTCTACTTCTTGCAGCCTTTCCACTTCCAAAAGAACCATCCTTTCTGCAGGGGGATAAATAATGCAGGTTAGCTTGTTTCTGTGGGCATTTATTACAGCCACACAGAGCAGTTCCTGGAGAGGTTTTCTATTTCTTATTTAGCAGCAGTGAAAATTGCAATTATTCTATTTACTTGGCTTGCCACTATGGCAAAGAGGAATTCTTTGGCCTGTGAGGAGGAAATGTTTGTTTTCTCTGGCTGCTCCTTGCATATGCTGCTCAAATGATATTTCAATATGAAAATTTAGCAATAAAATGGAGCATTTTTCAAGTTCAGTTAAATTGATTGTATTTTTTTTTTTTAAGATCCAAGATATAGGCATGAGCAACCCATCTTGTGTCTTATATGATGCTATTCATTATACAAAACTAATAGAGGAGCGAATCAATAAAATATCACCGTGCATGTCAGATGAACATTAGGGCTGTAAATTCTTCATCAGGAAGAATCTGTAGGGGGAAAAAAGGAAACAAACAGCTAGATCAAAAGCGATGTGGGGAATTAATGTGGAGAAGATGAAAGGGAAGGAAGTGAACAATAGGGTTGATGTAAGTGGAGGATTAAGTAAAGCAGAAGCAATCATTTTTTATGGGACAGATGAAAAGGAATTGAGAATAATTGTTACGGGAGGTGTGAGTAGTGGTAAGTTGAAGATGACATGTATTTAATGGCCGTGTGGAAACGAAGGCTTGCCCGTGATTTGTGCTAGCAGTCATTTCCAAGAAGTTGCTTCCTAATAACTCGTGTAGTATCATGTGCTGTTCTATCAGTGGCATTTACAAAAGCTTATTGGATTCTTTTTGAAGTCAACCCCTCCCCCCATGCTAGCATCTTTCAGAATTGTTTAAATCCGAGTAACAATTTCATTTTAAATACTTGAAGCCAGCCAAATCATAGAATTGTAGGGGTTGGAAGGGACCTCGAGAGATCATCAGGTCCATCCCCCCTGCCAAAGCAGCTCCCCAGCTCATACTGCACAGACAGGCGTCCAGACGGGTCTTGAATATCTCCAGGGAAGGAGACTCCACCACCTCCCTGGGCAGCCTGTGCCAGGGCTCTGGCACCCTCACTGTGACATGTTGGTGCGGAACTTCCTGTGCTCCAACTTGCAGCCATTGCCCCTTGTCCTGTCCCCACAGACCACTGAAAAGGGGCTGGCTGATTCCTCCTGCATCCCCTGCTTAAGATAATTATAGACTTTAATTAGGTCCCCCCATAGTCTTCTCAAGGCTGAAGAGTCCCAACTTACTCAGCCTATCCTCATAGGGGAGACGCTCCAGGCCCCTAATCATCTTCATAGCCATTCTCTGGACTCTCTCCAGGAGATCCCTGTCCTTTTTAAACCAAGGAGCCCAGAACTGGACACAATACTCCAGGTGGGGCCTGACCAGGGCAGAGTAGAGGGGGAGGATCACCTCCTTAGACCTGCTGGCCACACTCCTCCTGATGCACCCCAGGATCCCATTGGCTCTCTTAGTCACCAGGGCACACTGCTGGCTCATGGCCAACCTGTCATCCACCAGGTCCTTCTCCACAGAGCTCTTCTCCAACAGGGTATCCCCCAGCCTGTACTGATACAGATGGTTATTCCTCCCCAGGCGCAAGACTTTACACTTGCTTTTGTTGAATTTCATCTGGTTTCTCCCTGCTCAGCTTCCCAGCCTGTCCAGGTCTCACTGGATGGCAGCGCAGTGTTCCTGCATGTCAGCCACTCCTCCCAGCTTTGTATCATCGGCACTTGCTGAGGGTGGATGCTATTCCCTCATCAAGGTCGTCAATGAAGATATTGAACAGGACTGGACCCAACACCAAATCTTCCATTCAAATCTGCTGACCCTTTGTACGTGCAACATTAGGTTAACTAGCTTGCCTAAAGGACTGGTTATAGATAGAGTTTGTTATTTGCTACAGCTGATAAACATAGAATAGTTTGGGTTGGAAGGGACTTCAGAGATCACCTAGTTCCAACCTCCTGCCATGGGCAGGGACACCCTCCACTAGACGAGGCTGCCCAAAGCCCCATCCAGCCTGGCCTTGGACACTGACAGGGAGGGGGCAGCCACAGCTTCCCGGGGCAGCTTGTGCCAGGGCCTCACCACCCTCACAGGGAAGAGTTTCTTCTTTTGAATGCCTAATCCAAACCCACCCTCCTTCAGTTTAAAGCCATTACTCCATGTTCTTGTAACAGCCCCTCTCCAGCTTTCCTGTAGGCCCCTTCATGTACTTAAAGGCTGCTATAAGGTCCCCCCAGAACCTTCTCTTGTCCAGTCTGAACAAGCCGAAGTCTCTCAGCCTGTCTTCATAGGAGAGGTGCTCCAGACCAGTGATCATCTGTGTGTCCTTCTTCTGGACTTTCTCTAATAGGCCTGTGTCTGTCTTGAACTGGGGGCCCCAGATCTGGACACAGTACTGCAAGTGGGGTCTCATTAGAACAGAGAAGGGGGAATCATCTCCCTTGACCTGCTGGTCACACTGTTTTTAATGCAACCCAGGCTACAGTTGGCTTTCTGGACTGCAAGTGCACACTGCTGGGTCATGTTGAACTTTGCATCAATTATCACTCCCAAATTGTGCTCTTCAGGGCTGCTCTGAATCCATTCTCCAACCAGTCTGTAGCTTTGCTTGGGAATGCACAGCGATGGGCAAAATTCCCATTGCAGTAATATGCAATGGGAAGTTCTACAACTTACTCTGAAAGTTCCCAAGTGTCCTGGTTCTGGCCAGGCCAGCGTTAATCTCCCCAAGCATCCAGTACAGGTGAACTCAAGACCCTAGCATTAAGAGTCCCATGCTCTACTGCTTCCCCAGCCCTTTGAGCCCTGGGCTGGCTGCTTGGGGAGGTTGACCGTGGCCTGGCCAGAACCAGGACACTAAGATACAGGATAAACTGAAAGTATCATTAGGGTAGAATTTTATCTGGTTTTAAGCACACTGAACCCTGTTGTTAATGTCTTGGGGTTGAGGAAAGCCTGTCTTTCCAAACTGTCTATAAGGCTCTGTTATGAGGGGTCCTTCAGAAAGAATCAGGGCTGGGGTGTTGGTGTGTTTCCTGACTGTCCCTTGCTGCATCTCACCTGGCACGAGGGGAAAAGAGCCCAAACTGCGACTCTCTGATCTTAGGGTCATCCCAGTCCCTCACAGAGAAGCAACAGTGCTGTAGAACATCTGTGTCCTTGACCCTGGGAAACAGTGGAGGTAAATGTGGAGAGACAGTGCTACCTTCTCTCTCGTGTCTCTATCCCACAGCTAGCTGAGGAAGCCCTGACTCTGAGGTGGAGGTGGCATTTTTTCCTAAGGGAAGTTTCTTGTTCATTGGCTTAAGAGAGTCTTTCTGACTCATCCTTGTTTTTCTCCTTAATTCTATCCCATTACTCACAGCAGTCAAGAGCCATGGTGATTACGCCTGTTGGAGGATTTCAAAGTGTTACCTTTGTTCCTGCCTGTCCTCTGTTGGCCAAGTCTCTGTAAGTGAAAGCACTGGACATGGTGATGTCTAGAGGGAAGCAAGCGTGGTGGTGGTCTGGTGTTAAGCAGGTCTGTCACTAGTACTTTGAACGCTGACCCTTAGAACTTGTGCTGGTTTTGGTAACAGTATATTCAATCCCACCTTCAGTCCTTGTTGCTCCTTCTGTGCTGTCCTTGACTCATCACCACCGTTGGAATAACGTGTCCTTGAATTATGATCACACGATTGTACCAGGGTCTTTATAGTCCTCTCCCTACCACGGTGATTTTCCAGCTCAGAGATCATGTCCCTGACCTTTTGGACCTGGGATTACACTAGCTATCGTGGCTTTTTCTTGAATCCTAAACTCATTTTTCATTTGCTGGTGTTTTCTTTGACTTTACTGGGGTATTCCTGCAATGTGCAATTTTTTTTTAATGATTGTTTAGCTTTTAAACATGTTTTTGTTCTTCCTTTAACCTTTGATTGTGCTAGTACTGTATTACCCTTGCTGTTGATACACTTGCATAGACATACTCTTAAACTCTTTAAAAATATGAGGAAAGTCTTTAATGTTTTTGTTTTGGCTTTTTGTTATTTCATTGACCACCTCCTGAATTTCCCACATGAGCTGCATTGATTCTTTGGGTTTTAGGTACAGCCTGCTGAGAGCCCTGATTCTCCAAAGAATGTCTTCTGCAGTTACAGTTTCTCCTATGTTCTGCATTAAAGCTTGTACAGAAGAAAATCTTTAACGTGCTCCTCTTTGTCTTGTACCTTCCAGTCTTCATGATGCTTCCAACTCCTTTCTGTTACAATGTCAACAGTCAATCCTGCTGCTTAGTGAGATGCCTTTTAATAGAAATTAAAGTGAGCTAATTGCTCCCCATAGCACATCACTGGAGGTAAATTCCAGTTGTTTCTACACCGTATGTACACGCTGTCTTCGTTGTATGTGGTTGAATGATTTGGACTGGCTTATTGCTTTAAGAGCAGGGATGCCCCTGGCAGAAAGTTTACTGTGAAAATGGGAGCAGAATTAGTTCAGGGGCATTGCACTTCTTGCATTGAGCTCTTCTTCTGTCTCAAGAGAAGAAAGAACTCTTAGGGGAGGTTTTCCTGTTCTTTGATTCCTGGCTGGAGCATCTCTGCTCTCTGATGTGGGAACGGTTTTAAGTGACTGGGATGGTGGAATCTTTGTCCAATGAGCATATGAAGGTCTGGGTCTGCTGTGGAGGATGTTTTCTTCAATGCATGTTAGGTTTACTGGGCTCAGGAATTGGACCCTTGTTTAGAGTTAGGGATAAGCAGGAAAATGTTAGTGTCTCTGGTGACTGGCAGGGCTTTGAATATAGACACATTATGAGCTACAGGTTAACTTCCCATGTTCTCTTGTCTTTGAAATTTCCCAGATGTTTTGTGGCTTCATTCAAAAATACGAGCTGATGGCCACTAGACTGAAAGATTCTAAGTCTTTAGAAAAAGATGATAGAAAAATTAGGTGAATAGGTACAAGAAATATTAATGGAGGTTCTGAATGATCCCAGAATGTGCTTAGAGATAGCTCCACAGTATGGTTTGGTGAAAGGTTAGCTGTTTTTTTTCTTTCTTTCTGAAAAAAAGAAGTCTGTACGTTTCCCGTGGTAGTTAAATTGGTCAAGGCAATAGAAACTGTGGTGTTGGGATGTCCCATTTGTTGCTGCCTGAGAAGCAGATCTTGTGATTGCTTTGTATTCTCTGCCCATTGTCTTCTGATCACCATCTAATTGATATTTAAGTCTTGTAGTAAATATACATCTTAACGAGTGGCAATTACATGTTTTATTTAGGACAGTATAAAACTTACTCAATTCTTGTTGACAACTGTTATAAAGATGTATTTTTTTTTTATATGCCTGGAGTCTGAATATTTATAGGTGATTAAAATAAAGAGGTTGTTGAGCAGGTGCTGACTGGGGTTTTGTAGTTACAGTATCACACTCACTTCACGAGGTTTCTCTATTGAGGAAATTACCTTTGTGTAATGCTAAAGGATGTAGGTAATCTGTCTCTAATGCCAAATTATTTCAGGGTGTGCACTTTACTTTTCCCCTACATTTACGTAGATTGGAAAACTGAATGTTCCAAACAACTTGTGGAACAGTTTCCATATCAACTTTTATGTCCTCAAAATGTAATTGAGCTTGTGCACTGCAAAACATAAAAAAGGTCTCCAATTTAGTTTACACGGTGTTTTTGAAGGAAATAGTTCTCATTTAACCGATTTTGTTACCAGAGTGCATTTGAATTTACCCTGATAAAAGTCAGTAGCAAGCTACTATTGCCTGTTTAAATGTAAGTAGCTGGAACCATGAGGGAATACTGTATTCAGAGAGGTGCCAATCCACAAACAGTACTTTTATGCCTTTTGAGTGAATTCATGGGAATCAGTTTCTTAACATAAACAATGCAATCCCATTAACTGCTAAGGTAAATAGCATTAGATGTAAACATCTTTTTTACATTGTGACAAGACTTGATTTGTTCTGCTTGTGGAAACGCTTCAAAACTTTTTAGCATTTCCTCTTTTGTGTAAGTGGCTTATGACTCTTCTGATATCTCATCTTCTGCCTGCTGTGTCAGCTTTGCATCCTTATCACTTGTGCACTGGCTGTGTTCTTCCCTTTTCTATTTATCACTGACGCCTCTGGAGCAGTGACATTCTTACCCCCTGTCCTGGGCTTACTTGAAAAGCTAGAGAAGAAGTTTCTAAAGAAGGAATGTGCCTACTATTACTCCTCATAATTCCTTACAATTTGTCCTCTTCCCTGCAAGATGCCTGGTATTTTAGTAAAAAAATACTGTTGTCTTGGTGCTCGTCAAATATGCCCAAGAAAGATGATCCAAGTGCACAGTTGTGGAGCAGGGAAATGGTGCAAGAGATTTGATGAGCATCTGGTGATGCTTTTACTTTCAACCAGCTTCTTGAAAGTCACCAGTTAAAACTCTTGCTTTGATTCTGAAGTTGCAAAACTTGGAAACAAACTAAATAATGGCAATAAGATTACAGGTATTTTGTTATTACATCTATCCTCCTCTTCCTTGATGGTTTGGGTTTGGTTTTTTAAAAATTTTTATCTTCTGGCTGTAAGAAACAGAAGGTCTACAACCTTTGGGAAACCATATAACTAGTCTAGCTGTTAGGTCTTCTTTTCTCCCCAGCCAGTGGATTGAGACAGCCTATAGAAGTGTTCCCTTTGACTACTCGATTGAAGGGCATGCATTGTGTTGCAGATGATACCAAAATAGATTTGGCTTTAAGAAGGATCAGGCTTAATTCTGTGATACACTTACTGTCCTGAAGCATCTGGGGCAGTTTGGGAGAGATATGCAACAGCAGATATTTTGCATGTAAAGCTTTTAGTTTAAGTGGTGAATAACCTTGGGCTGGGATATCCGAAGGACTAAAGCTGACCTGTATCCTGTTCTGACAGCTGAGAGCAGCAGGTTGGAACTGCTGGATGAAATCCATACCCAGTTGCCCAGTGTACTTTCTTCTTGTCACTACACAATGTCAACTCAAAGACACCTTTTTTTTTTTAAACTGTTGCTTATTCTAGCTGTTTACTAATTTAAAGGGAAGATAGGGAGGATAGCCTTCCTACCATGGTAGTGCAGTGGCAGAAGGAATGGAAATGAATGGCTGACTGTCCAGTGTGGGCACCCACCCTATGTAACTAGGCTACGGTAGAGTACAGCTTCCAAGTATAATAAAGCAATGCTTTTCTTTTTCATTAGCCATTTTGGAGTTAGTGGGTTTTTGTTGGATCTCTGTATCAAGTTGTAAGTGGTGTGTGAAATAAAACACTGCTCTGTTGATAGGTATCGTCCTCATGATTTCAAATGATCCTCAAGTTTCTCTGGTATACTTTGTTTAGAGAGATGTGGAACTCTACCTAATGCATAATCCTCAGTTTTGAAAGGAGATAGAAAGGAGACCAGTTGGAAGGCTGGGGTTTTTGTTTTGTTTTTTTAATGTTGGGGATGTGTATGTTAGTCTGTCTGTCTTATTAAATAAATATCTCCTTGGGAATTCCTGAATAGCCAGTGTTAATTTCCACCTCTGTCTCCCAATTAGGAAAACAAAAATTAGAGGCTTGAGAGTTATTTATGACTTGTCAGCAGCATTTTGGCAGTCAAGGCAGGAGTTCATTAATTCTTGAATTTGTGCTTGAGATCCAGCTTCTGGTGATACAGTGATTTAAAAATAAATCTGTTCTTAGCTTGTGTGTCCTTATTGCATAACTTTAACTAAATGAATATATGTATTAGATGAATGCTTAAAAACCCCAACCTATTCCAGAATGTATTCTTTGTTGAAAATGGTAGGATGACTTTTAGTCTGTCGTGTTTTGTAGTGGCACTCTGCTATGATAATGTCATTCTATTCTTTGAGAATTTCAAGATAGATCAAGTGGGAGAGGGCTTGGGGTCCCTGTGTGCCTCTGAAGGGTAAGAATGGAAACTTGGGAGCTGAAAGTCACTAAGGAATCAGGCTTGTGTGTGATACCAGTATATAGGCATGAATCATGACTCAGAAGTTACTAAAACAGTAGTATCCACCTTATAGCTATTTATTTTACCAATGTATTTTTAAGTTTCAGCATAATGCTCTTAATGACCTACATTCTGTCACTGGTCTCTATTGTAAGACCCCTTTTCAAGACAGAAAATGAGAATATTCCTGACATATGATCCTACTGGCCAAGGAAAGCTGGAGTGCAGTGCAACTGTGCAAGTGCCCTGTATGTGCCTGGTAGGAGCAGTTTGAGCAAGCTGCGCTGTTTTCTGACCACCTAGGAGCAATTCCTGTAGCTGAGCTGGAGTGTACTTAGCTAGGCAGAGCCAGGGAGTTTGTCTCAGAGTGACTGGGAAAGGAAAGCAGGGCAGGTTCCTCCTTCTCTTCTGCATTGGTCCTATAACAGTAATCACCCAATATTCCCCAAACCAGGCCTGGTTTTTGTCTGAAGGTGTAAGCAGCAAACATCAGTGGGTTTTAATGGCTGATTTATTTTCTTGCTGTATCTTTCACTCTTTCCTTAATTGCTTTCCTTTTTGGAAAAATAAACCACTTCAGTGGGCTCAGGCAGGTTACAAATATGAAATACCATCTTACTAATGTCTTCACAAAGGGAACGAAAGGAGTGAAACAAAGCACTTGCCACGGTGGAGTGCTTTTGCTGAGCACGGCCTCGCTGTAGGCCTCAGAGAGAGGCTCACTTCCCTGGTGAATGCTCGAAGGAAGGCCTTGCTGATCAGGGGTGGCGAAGGCCAGCGCTTCTCTCTTGTGTTTTGATTCTGTTGTTGTAAAGCTGAGCTGCTGACGCCTCTTGTGTGCTCCTCTCCTTGGTATCTGGGCCGGCATGCTCCCGTTTCTAAAGTGAGATAGAGCAAAGGAGCTAGTGGTAATTTGCATCTATATGTGCTACTTTCAAGAAAAGAGAGATCATTTCAATGTGTGCACATGTGTTTGCTTTATTCTAGTGGTTATGGGCTAGTTGCTGCTCTTGTGATTAAGGACTGCCCATTCTATGAATGTGCTTAATACTTTGAAAACTTGAAAGAAATGATGGCACCCCACACAATGTCAAAACGTGCATTTGAAGTGAAAGCCCAGCAATTCAGATCTTCTGGTCTTGTTCGTAGCAGGTAAAAGGCTGCCTTGATGACATTTGGAGCAAATGAATTTCTCTCCTGCGGTCATGCACTGAATAAATTGCTTGATCTAGTTTGGTACAAAAGGACATGATCTATAAATAGTTAACAGAGCTTTCTTCAGGACAAGTGATCTATAGACTGGAACTCTCTCTTGGGGTCTTTTTTAAAAGTAAGTGCTGATATGAACAAAAGGAAAGTTTGTTTTAAAAAAAAGAGGCCTTTTTAATGAGATTGAAACTCACTTATTTTAACTTCCTTTTGAAAGCATCTGGCCAACCACTTCAAAAGTCCAAAAAAGCTAACCTTACAGTCACACGAAGAACAGAAGAAAAAAGGTCAGTCCGTTAATCTGATGTGAGTGTATTGTCAATAACTACAAGCTGGAAATGCAAGCTAAAGCAACGAGTTAATTTGAATCAAAGAAATGTCTGTCATACAAGCATCAGGGAATTCAGCTTTTATTTGAAAGCCACTGTTTCAGGCTTAAAGGAACTTACCTGGTCAGACCCCACCTGGAGTATTGTGTCCGGTTCTGGGCTCCCTGGTATAAAAAGGACAGGGATCTCCTGGAGAGAGTCCAGAGAAGGGCTACGAAGATGATTAAGGGCCTGGAGCATCTCCCCTATGAGGAAAGGCTGAGAGAGCTGGGGCTGCTCAGCCTGGAGAAAAGAAGACTGTGGGGGGACCTAATCAATGTTTATCAATATCTTAAGTATGGGGTGCAGGGGGAATCGGCCAGCCCCTTTTCTGTGGTCTGTGGAGACAGGCCAAGGGGCAATGGCTGCAAATTGGAGCACAGGAAGTTCCGCACCAACATGCGGAGGAACATTTTCCCAGTGAGGGTGCCAGAGCCCTGGCACAGGCTGCCCAGGGAGGTGGTGGAGTCTCCTTCTCTGGAGATATTCAAGACCCGTCTGGACGCCTGTCTGTGCAGTATGAGCTGGGGAGCTGCTTTGGCAGGGGGGTTGGACCTGATGATCTCTTGAGGTCCCTTCCAACCTCTACAATTCTGTGATTCTGTGATTTATGATACTGTTATGAGCTTGTTGATGCACTGCACTGTTGGCCATGGGGTCTCTCTGACCTATTTGCTGTTTTGCGCACTTCTTTGGCAGCTAATCTTGTATTTCTTAGACTGCTGCTAATTATGATAAGCAATATTTAGGACATTTTAGTGTGCTAAAGGAAGCATCCATCTACCAAGTTTCTTCAAGTGACATTCTCAAAAGCTCAAAAAATAGTTAACTTCGGGACAAAAAAGGAGGAAGGGTCCATTTTTCTTGCATTTTCACCTTTCATTCTTTTTTTCATTGAGATGAGGCCAGCCATCTTGAGAAGCTATGTCAGTGTGGATTTCCCTGAAGTGGCCTGTATGACCTGTATATGTAAAATCAGGGTTCTGGTGGCCATGCTGCTTGGAGGCCAGGGCAGTTATGGTGGCAAAGGGACTGGCACATGTTGCTGATGTGGGTATTAATCTTCAGATACGTGCTAGTTTGTGTATGCAGCACAGCTAGCACAAGGACGAGCGGCAGCATGTTTTGTTGTGTGCAAACATGACTGAGCAGGGTTTAAGAAGCAGGGATGTGACTCTTGAGTGCTTGGTGGCCAGAAGAATCTTTTGCTGGGAAGACCATCTATGTTTATATATTTGCCATGGGTTTTGGAAGAGTGAATAGTTCTGTGCCTCCAGAGAAGCTGAAAGCCAAGTATGCAGGCTGAAATCACTCAGGCAGGTGAAGGCTAGTGGCTTGATCAATTTTTTAAAAAAAATTAAAATAGTATGATGAGAACATGTTACAGGTCACCTGATCTAGGTGAGAAAGTAGGTTAAGGGTCCTTTAAGCAACAGGAGAAAGTCTCTGTGTCACAGAATGTGATCCTCATAAGGGATCCTGACATCTTCTAGAGGGGCATCAATGGTAGGATGCAAGGATGGAGACTTCTGAAGGGCATTTGGAATAACTGGTTGTTACTGATAGGGGATGCGTGAACTGGTATTGACACAGCTGGATTTGCTACAATTGTGATGATGTTGCTATGAGGCATGATAATCAATGACAGCCTTGGTTGTGGCAACCATGAAATAAATGGTTTACATCCATGACCTTGAAATGAGGAACAAGATTAGCAGGGTACAAGTGGAGGAACAAGATTGAAATGAGGAACAAGATTAGCAGACCTCGGACTTTAGGCTGACAGACATCAGATGCTTCTTTCTTTTTTTAACAGGTGGGGAATGTTCCATGGGAGATGGCTCTGAAGAGCACGAGAACTCAGAAAAGCTGGTGGGTCTTTAAGGACAACATCCTCTAGGTGCAGGAATACTCAGGAAAATAAGTGCCTTTATCAGGAAAACAGCTTTGTTAAGAACCGGTATAAAGGCAGAGCTCCAAAGCAGAGAGACAGGATTTGAGAGGTGGAAACAGGGACAGGGTACAAAGGAAGAATTTAGAAAAATTATCAGGACATGGAGTGATAGTGTCAGGCAAGACAAAGCTAGCCTTGACAATTGCAAGCAATGTTAGGAGCAGCTATAAAAGCTTCCGCCATGGCCTTAGTTATAAAAAGCTGAAAGGGGGAAATGCTGCATCAGCAAAGGGATCACAAGCCCGAGACACCTAATGCCTTCTTTGCTTCTGTTTTCACCCTGCACTGGCTCCTCAGCCTCTGTTACCAGTGACAGAGTTCAGGGAGGAGGCAGATTGAGATCAAATCAGTGATTGGGAGAGCATGGAAATCCATGGGACCAGACAGACTGCATCCAGGAGTGCTGAGAGCGCTGACTGATGTGTAGCAAAACTCTTGTACTATAGCTTTGAAAGGTCACAAAGTCTCATTACTGGAGAAAAGCAAATGTTGCACCAGTCCTCAAAAAAGGCTGAAAGCAAACCCCATGGAACAGGGTGAGCTTTTATTCCAATCCTTAGGAAGTTCATATCCACTTGGAACATGTGCACGCAAAGGCACACAAAGAAGGTGATGGGGAACAGTCAACAAGAATTTACTGAGGACTGATCAACCTGATGGCCTTGTAAGATTTCTGAGCTAGGGAAGAGCAGTGATAAGTCACTTAGGGTGACTTTAGCAAGTCTTTTGACACCATAAAAAGCCAGTTGAGTGGTCAGGCTCAGTGAGTCACGGTTGCATTTGCAATTCACCAGGGACCTGCAAGGGTCTGCATTGTGACCAGTCCTCTTCAACAACCTTACCTATGTCCTGGAGGAGGTAATGGGAGTGCATGGTCATAACATTTACCGAAGGCACAGAACTGGGGAAGCTGCTCAGTACAGTCAAGGGCAATGCTGCCACCCAGTGGGACCCAGACAGGTGAGAGGAATGGGCTAAAGGGAATTCTGTATGATGAGACGAAAGTATTGGCTGTCTTGTGGACGCAGTATCTAGGCACCTGAGTTTTGAGAAGATGGTGCTAATCAGTTCCCCCTATCAGCAGGTGATGTCTTTGTTAGCAGCACAGGATGCTGTTAGCCACCGTTGCTGCCAGTGTGTGCTGCTGACTCCATGTCCAGCTGACATGTCTGCTCACGTCTCCAAGTCCTCCTCCACAGAGAGGCTCCCCAACCAGCCAGGTCCCAGCCTCTATCACTGCAATGGACTATTCTTGCACACTGGACTTAGCAATTTGTCTTGAATTTCACAAAGTTTCCCTTAGCCCCTTCCTTTTGCCTGTCCACACCCCCTGGATGGCCACTCTGCCCTAGAGTGTGTTGTCAGCCCCAGTTTTGTGTTACCATCTGTAAACTTGACCAGAATGTACTTGCTGTCAAATGCTTTATGGGTAATCAGACCCCTGGGCACTGGTGAATACAGGCCGAAGGGCAGGAGGAAAAGCAAATGTGAGAAGGAGGAGCTTAATGAATGAGAGCTGCCCACATGGAAAATCTTTATGGGTTACTTTGCATTTATGGATGACACCATGTCAAGTACTATCTGCTTAATGCTATTTTGTAATGTGGCAAATATGACTCCATTTTTATTTGAGGTACTTAAAGGCTGTGTGGGCAGCTGGAGAAAATTGTACAGAAAACCCAGTAACTGCCAAGACAACTCTGCAAATGACCACAAGAACTTACAGACTCTAGGTGCTTGGTAGTTTCCATGATAAGGACATGTGTTGTCGTTATCAGCTTTGGGAATATAGAGAGGCTTTCCCATGATTAGGTAAAAGCTTTATTACACTGGGGAGCACCAAAATATTTTACAGAATGCCTGGGATTGCATGTGTCATGCTTCTAAAGGAAACCTTAGTCTCCTCAACCCCAGAAAGACTTTACTCTAGTTCCTAAGGGTACATGGGGCTGCAAAAGGTGAGGGAGCTTTGGCACAGAACAGTTTTCATATGTCTCTTCTGTTCCGTGGGCTTTTCTATTAGCTGGGCAGTGGATTAGCTGAGAATTTCAGGAATTCTGTGATAAATTGATTGGGAACCAAAAGCTGCTTTGTCCACTTGATTTGGCTGAGTCTGAGATAATTGCAAACTCTTACTGAGTACTTCTGTCTACACCTGGACCTTTGATTGCCATGCTATGCTACAAGTCTTCTTCTGCACAAGAAGGAATACTTAGCCTTTACCTGAGTCTCAAAAATGAGAAGAATCACCTTACTGTTTTGGGATGGGTGGTGGTGTCTAGCAGTAATGGAGGTGGAGAGTCCTTTCTGCTTGACACAGCTACTTCTCCCGGGGAAGAGGACATCTTTGCTTTGTGTAGGCTTGAGGAAAGTCCTCAAATGTGTACTACCTCATGTTTACATCAGAGATGCTTGCTATTGTTCCTTCCTTGCAGAATGATTGTAAGGTTTCAATTTTTACAGGTCTTGCTGCCTGTTGGATACGCCTTAGATTTACAGCGTAACGCCAGTCGAAGGGCTTGGAGCCTGTGTCGCCAAATAGTCATAAAACTCTGAATAGTAATGTCTGTTTTCCCAAAAGGCAGCATCTTTGTGGGCAGCTGTCTTGATCAGAGAAAGATTTTAGCAGGGCAGGTCTGCAGAGGGTGACTTTTCATTTGGTTGGTCTGATTGCCTAGGGAAAGCCATTATTTCTGCTTTAGTGTGAGGTAGAATTAAGGGGTGGAAGGAACCCGGGTCAGGGTGGCATAATCAAGTAGTTAGGGCCAGGAGTCTCTTGGCCAGGAGCTAACCAAAGGTGTGAAACACCGTGCCAGGAGGCAAAATTGGAACCCTGGTATTAAGTCAGCAGACTTGAGTTAGTCAGACTCCAGGCTGGCACGGAGGAATTTCAGGCATAATGTTTTAAAGCATCAGGCAGGAAACAACTGCTGGAGCTGCCCTCCAGTCCTCTGGAAAACCACCTTCATTTCCAGGAGAAAAGAAGTGACATGTGCCAGATGTATGCGAGACTCTGCATTAGTAAATTAACAGGGCTATAACACTCAGGCTGGCGCTGCCTCCTTTAATTGCCTGACGTGCGTGCGGAATGCCAAATGATGTTCTCTGAAGGAAACGGAATGCAGATTATGCTCTGCAGCTCTTTGCACTATTGGTTAGCTGGTACCTATCATGCTGAACATCAGGAACTCAGTCCACAAGAGGTGAAGGGGCTGCTACTTGTGTAGTTCAGGTGCATGCCAGCCCAAGTCTGCAAAGTTGTGACAGTAGAGTAAGCTGTTGACCTTTTTCTAGCATCGTGTCTTGGACTTGTCATTCTTCTTTTGGAGACCTCATTTACAGTACCTTTTGAATTGGAAATAATTGTAAAGGAGGACCATGCCTGCTTTTATCTTTTATGCCCTTACCCAGGGACAAACCTATTTAAAAAAGAATAATAAAATTCCTCCACCACCACTGCTCCACATTGCTGTAGTGTAGAAATGGTTCAAACCACCATAGTTACCTTAGAGTAATTCCCCCAGGCCCATAAACAATGTGTGTGTGCACACACACACTTGGAATTGAATAGTTGAGAATAAAGCTAGACCATATGTTGCAGTGGTGTAAAGCACAATGTGTGGAAGGATTTGACTGGGATCTCCTCCCTATACTTCAAGCACTAGTATTCCTTAAGTGATGATTCATTCCTGGCTGCCTTAACGACCACAGAAATAAAATAAAATAGGAAGTAATCAATATGGCTCTTCATTGGGCTGCCCTGCATCGCCCTTCACCCCCCACCCCCCCTTTTTTTTGTTTTGTTCTCCACCCAGCCTACTTTCCCCACATTTGTAGTGAAAGCAATATGCTCACTACACAGTAAATCTCTTACCCTGCGTCCTTGTTCATTTTTTCTGATGACTTGAACCTCCTGGCTTTATCACCCTACCCACTGGAGCAGAGAGAACCAACTTTCTTGTGATGCTCTTGGCTTCTCATCATCTTCTGCAGCTGCACATAGTCTGGTGAGTCCCAGATGAAAGCAGCTAAGAGGCTGTTAGCTCTGTTCTGTGGGGAGACTGGGGCCGTTAAGTGTGGTACCTGCAACTCTCTACCCTTTATTTTTTCTTGAACGAGGATATCAGTAGAAGTAGTAGACTTGTCTACAGTCCAGACAATTTCTGCAGTATATGGAAGTATATGGAAGTATATGGAAGTATATGGAAGACAACTTCCTGATACAGATGGTGCAGGAACCTACTAGGGGAGGGCGGATGCTTGACCTTGTTTTTACTAACAAGGACGGGCTCGTCAGTGAAGTGAAGGTCGGGGGCAGCTTAGGACAAAGCGACCATGAAATGGTTGAGTTCAAGATCCTGAGAGGAAGAGGCAAGCCAAAAAGTAGGATAGCTACCCTGAATTTTGGAAGAGCTAACTTTGATCTCCTCCGAAATCAAATAGGGGCTATCCCATGGGCTGCTCTGTTTGAAGGAATGGGAGCCTGCGAGTGCTGGCTAACATTCAAACAGCACTTCTTCCAAGCGCAGAATAGGTGCATCCCTTTGAGTAAGAAATCGGGAAAGAGAGGTAGAAGACCTGCGTGGATAAGCAGGGAACTTATGAGTAAACTCAAAGGGAAGCAGAAAACCTATAAACTGTGGAAACAGGGTCTGAGATCATGGGATGAATATAAGGATGTGGCCAGGGCCTGTAGGGATGCAACTAGGAGGGCTAAGGCCTGCTTAGAAATTAAGCTGGCAAGGGACATAAAGGACAACAAAAAGAGCTTTTTCAGGTATGTAAATAGTAAAAGGATGACCAGGGATAATGTAGGTCCCTTGTTGAATGAGGCGGGTGTCTTGGTGACGGGAGATGATGAGAAGGTGGAGATACTTAATGCCTTCTTTGCCTCGGTCTTTACTCCGAAGGCTTCTCAGGACTCACATATCCCAGATGTAAGTAGGAGTGGTTGGGGAACGAGTGGTTGGGGAACGAATGGCTCCCCTCTAGTAGAGGTAGGGGTGGTCCAGGAACGACTCAAAGGAATGGATGCACACAAATCCATGGGCCCGGATGGGATACACCCACGTGTGCTGAGAGAGCTGGCGGAGGTGATTGCGGAGCCGCTCTCTATCATCTTTGACAGATCCTGGACTACAGGAGAAGTGCCTGAAGATTGGAGGATAGCCAATGTCACTCCAGTCTTTAAAAAAGGCAAGAAGGAGGATCCCAGTAACTATAGGCCAGTCAGCCTCACCTCTGTCCCTGGAAAGGTGATGGAACAGCTTGTTTTGGATGCCATCTCCAAACAACTGGAAGAGAAGAAGGTCATGAGGAATAGTCAGCATGGATTCACCAAGGGGAGATCGTGCTCGACCAATCTCATAGCCTTCTATGATGTTATTACCAACTGGGTGGATGGAGGGAGAGCAGTGGATGTCATCTACCTTGACTTTAGCAAGGCTTTCGATACTGTCTCCCACAACATCCTGATAGAGAAGCTGAGGAAACAAGGGATAGACGAGTGGACAGTGAGGTGGGTTGAGAACTGGCTGTCAGACTGGGCTCAGAGGGTCGTGATCAGTGGAGTAGAATCTGAATGGAGGCCTGTGACTAGCGGTGTTCCCCAGGGCTCAGTGTTGGGTCCAGTCCTGTTTAATATCTTCATTGACGACCTTGATGAGGGAATATCATCCACCCTCAGCAAGTACGCCGATGATACAAAACTGGGAGGAGTGGCTGACACGCAGGAACACTGCGCTGCCATCCAGCGAGACCTGGACAGACTGGAGAGCTGGGCAGGGAGAAATCTAATGAAATTCAACAAAAGCAAGTGTAAAGTCTTGCACCTGGGGAGGAATAACCGACTGTATCAGTACAGGCTGGGGGATGACCTGTTGGAGAAGAGCTCTATGGAGAAGGACCTAGGGGTCCTGGTTGATGACAGGTTGGCTATGAGCCAGCAGTGTGCCCTGGTGGCCAAGAGAGCCAATGGGATCCTGGGATGCATCAGGAAGAGTGTGTCCAGCAGGTCGAAGGAGGTGATCCTCCCCCTCTACTCTGCATTGGTCAGGCCCCACCTGGAATACTGTGTCCAGTTCTGGGCTCCCTGGTATAGAAGAGACAGGGACCTTCTGGAGAGAGTCCAGAGAAGGGCGACAAAGATGATTAGGGGTCTGGAACATCTCCCCTATGAGGAAAGGTTGAGTGAGCTGGGTCTGTTCAGCCTGGAAAAAAGAAGACTTAGGGGGGACCTAATTAGTGTTTACAAGTATCTTAGACATGGGTGGCAGGGGGAATTGGCCAGCCCCTTTTCAGTGGTCAGTGGGGACAGGACTAGGGGCAATGGCTGTAAGCTGGAGCACAGGAAGTTCCGCACCAACATGCGGAAGAACTTTTTCACAGTGAGGGTGACAGAGCAGTGGAATAGGCTGCCCAGGGAGGTGGTGGAGTCTCCTTCTCTGGAGATATTCAAGTCTCGTCTGGACGCCTATCTATGTAATATGAGATAGGGAGCCTGCTTTGGCAGGGGGGTTGGACCCGAAGATCTCTTGAGGTCCCTTCCAACCCCTAAGATTCTGTGATTCTGTGATTCTGTTTTTCCTGATACGTATAAGCAGCTGTAATGTTTCTAGAGTCCCATGAATTGTTTAGACCTACCGTCTCACTGCTTGTGTCTCTTCTTTCAGAGTGGTTTCCAGCAGAAGGTTTTTTATATTAACATATTCTGGAATCAGTAACTGCTAGACTCATACAGACCCTTGTGGGGGATTTTAAACAGGTTATTTACCTCTGTGGCACACTTAATTAAATAGGGTTTTTGGAGGTAACAGTTTGCGTTGTGCCACAGCGATGCCCGTCGCTAGGACTGTAGGTACCAGCTATAGATTTTCTGTGAGGCTGCGTGTAAATCCCTTGGTGCAACAAGCACAATGTAGAGTTGAAGTCTCTTTGGTGGCCAGTAGCCTGGTATGCTTTCATACCATCTCCCCTCCTTCCCTGGAAAGAGAAATATGGTAAATGGTGCTTTCAGACCCAGGCTCCAGCGTGGACCGTCTTCCATAGCCATGGTGACAGACAGTTTCATAAATACCTGCTGTAGCAAAGCTCAGTTGGTAATCAGAGGGAGATGAGATGGATTTGCTTTACTCCAGTTGGAAAACCTTTTCCACATGTTTCTGCTGTTCCCAATAAAGACAGTATTTGCTGATTTGGGTTTGCTGAGATGGGGCTGAGTTTGCTGGTGTGTCCCAGCTGCTTCTCTGTGCTCTGGCAATGCAAACCAGCTACGAGTCTGGTTTAACTCAAGCCAGGTTTATGGTTGGTTTGCATCACTGGAGCAGCGTAAAGTACCTGAAGCGTGCCAGCTAATCTGGCCTATTGGTGAACCATTATAAATGACTTGTTTTTCTTCATGTTCTTTGCATGTAACTTTATTTATAGTTAAAACCCATAGAAATTGGGTAGATCACATCACTAAAAGATGGGTTTTTTGTTCTCAAGTCTATAGAATTAGAGAGGTTTTTTTAAGCCAGAGATTTTCTTCTTAACTGAAATGAAATTATCAAATTACACATCGCTTCTCTGCACTTGTCTGTTATGGATTTCTTTTAAGTTACGCTAAGATTACGGTTGCCTGTTCTTATTATGAGATGAAATAATCATTAGTCTGGGATCTAAAAGAACAGACTTTATAAGTTTTATTTTGCAAAATAATGGGCTCAGCTTTTATTCCATGTGCAGTAATTCTAGTTTGCTGAGAATGTATGTGATATTCATGTCGTTACCAATGTTGTCTGTAACTCTTTGACTGGAAATGCTGTAGGTTTTGAGAGAGGAGGGAAATCAGCCAACCGCAATTGTTCTTCTCTTTATAGTAAAATATATAGCTGAAATAATTTATCTACCTTAATTAGCATGATGAGTGTTCAAAACATGCTATAAACAATCAGGAATTATATTGCTCCTTGTATAGCAATATAATTTGTTTCAGTTCTGAGGATCTAACGGTGTCAAACATGATAGATGCTTTTAGCAGAGAGTACTATGCAATGAAAGAATAGCAAGGTGTCATTACAGCTACACTCTGCCTGTAGCCACACTTTCACAACTTGTGATTTTTTGCTCTTCACATAGAAATATTCTTGTATAAAAATCATGGGATTATTATTATTTAAAAAATTTTTTTCTGGATAACTGTATTGGCATTTGAGTCAGAAATTGTATTCCTCTAATCAGCTGTGTATTGGAAGAAAACATGACAGAATTTGCAAAGTTTTCCTGGACTTGGAGGCAAAACACTGAAGAATTAATTACTGACTCGTATTAATTAAGATAACAATGCAAAACCCTTCATTAGAAGCATAGGAAAAGTTCTTCCTTGGTCCTTGGAGAGAATATTATATGCAAGCCCTGTTGTGGGGGTTGCAAGGTGTCACTGGAATTTATATGCATTACTTGTCTAATTGCAGTAAATGTAGCATGTCCAGATAGGTTTAAAAGTTGGATGGCTGTTTGTTACTTGCTGGAAATCACTTGAAACCTTGCTACTCAGAGGCAGCTGTTCACAGGTCCTTCACCTCTCCCCAGAGATAGCTGGAAGACTCTGTTGTTGGACCCTGTCTTTTATGGCAGAAGCAGTAAACATGACAGGTTGTTTGGGAGCCATCTGTTTTAAAATGGTTGCTGCTTTGTATGCAGTAATGAACTTGAGATCAGTTTTCTGTCTGTCTTCATAGTAACAGCCTTGTTTGGTGTCACAACAGGTGGAAGTTGATGGGATGAAACTAAACGTGACCAGCGAGTGGAACCTGGCTTCACCCTTATTGTCTGTCACCATTGATGGCACTCAGAGGACTATACAGGTAAACTCACCAGCGCTTCATGTGTAGAACTGGGACAGCCAGAAGCCTTTGAGTATACAAATAATACTGATAGGTGGGGGTCTAAACTTGCTGCATTGTAAAAAATTCCGTTATGTTGTGTGAATAACATTGTCTTTCTACTTTGAACACATCTCAAACAAACTTCAGCGGAGCGAGCTTGTCTCAGACCTACTCACCGAGAGTTTTGAACCCCTTTCACTTAAAGAGAAGTTGATTGTTTCAGCCTGGTTTCTAGGATCTCTTTCCTCAATGGCTGCAAGGAGGTGCAGTTCCTTACTCAAAGAGCAGATTTCTGTTACAAAAAGGTGGGGTCCTACGTTAAAACGATTCCCCTCCTTGTTTTTGGATTGCATGGTTTTTCTGCTTTTGGGGATTGAAAGTCACAGGACAGCACATCTGCCACGTGGCATGTTTTTGTAAATGCTTTTATGAAATATGGTAAGTTCACAACTTGAAAAGAAAAATGTAGAAATCATCCTAAATCTATGTATTTCTAAGAAAAGAGGTCTAAAAAGATTAACACACATTGTTTCTTCTGACCAATAATGTGTTTAACTCCAAACAAAAGGGTGTGCCTTTAACTGCCACACAAATTTTTTTGAGGGCAGTGTGGGTCAGGAGTGTTACGTTTTTTGAGTAATTTTTCAGTTGTAAATATCTATTGATCCTGGAAGTAGTGAAAGGAAAGAAACCAAAACAAACCCCAAAAGAACAACAAACAAACACAAACAAAAAGAACATTTGGAGGTTTTAAAAAGCATTTTTGTACCTTTACAAAATAAACAAAGTTCATGTTTATCAGTGGTACAGTGGTCAGATTGCTGATCATTTACAGTGATGTGATTTTTTTTTTTTTTTTTTCATTTTTGTCCCTGGTAAATTAACCAAAGGGAAATATTGGTTTTGCTGTGATGGAATTTAAAAGACCACAACTTAAAGATAAACAGTACTGTATCTTTGAAGAGTAGTATTGGCTGAGAATGATGTTTTTATAATGTGCCCAAGTAAGTACTGAGCTTCAGTTTTGTAGATTCTTTGGAAGGCTGATGCCAGGCTTGTGTGTATCTAAAGTAATTTTGTCCTCTAAAGTGCATTTGTATATTGTAATACTGGTCCAGTTTGCTGTTCTTTTATAAAGGAAATTTCTAATTAGGAAACAATACTGATGTATGAACACATAAAATCTGTCTAGGAGAAAAGCATTGTATTTAGAACAGATAACTGTGTATATGGCAAACTGTATAATAACTATATGGCTGGATACAGGACTCCATATACTAATAGCAGTAAGATCAGTAAACAAAAAGTGTAATATTTGAACTGGCACATAAAACTAGAATCAAAATTAAGGCACATGAGATTTGAACATGCTTTCTCCTAGGAGCTTAAGCCTGGAGTAGTGCTGCTTGCAATCCCCAAGTATGACCAAACTGTATGAGATACTGTGGGGCTCGCCACAGCGACAAGCGGTGAGCTGGCTGCTTGGTAGCTGTTCAGTAGAATGTGGAATAAGCACATATGTTGTTTCTTTCTCAGATGTTATCTATAAGTCTTTGCTTTTAGCAAAGAAACCCAGTAGCTTGAAAAGTTATTAATCTTTTAGTGTATGTATGTAAATTTATGGGAACCTTAAACTTGACCTCTGGTATCCGCTCACTGGAATCTAAATTGGTTTTTTGGTTATATATTTCTTTCGACTTGCCCTGCTGCAAGAACCAAATTAGACAAGTGTATTCCTGTAGGTCAATTTGTCTCCAAAAGCAATTGACCTCTGAGTCTTGAAGTATCTTCTTTCAGCAAGACTTAGCCCTAGAGCCATTTAAGCAACAAATATGGATGAATCGAATAATTCCAGCTGTGCTTTATTAATTTTCAGCCAATCTAATTTTTCTTCATAGTTGGTTTCATTCTTCTAAATTTGCTCAACCAAGTACAGTCTTTGTGAACATTGTATTTCTTTGAAGGTTTGATTTATGCACCTTCAGCTCGATCCTACAGTCTGGCCCCAATCCAGCAAAGCACTTAAGCATAGAAGCAGGAAATAAATAATTTTAAAATGTTTTGGTTTAAAATGTATTTATGTAAATTATAGTCTAGACATTCAAATTGTTGCATATCTGTCGCACATTTAAAAATAAGTAATTAAGAATGTTCCTGTATTTCCATTCCTCTGCTGAAGGCTCAATGTGTGTTAGGGCAAAGCAGTGTGCCAATTCTGCCACAGAGTTAAGAAGGCCTATGAGTTTTTTAAAAAGCAGCTTCTCTAAGACTGTTTTTAGGGTATGGGACCTGGGAATACACCTGTGTGCCTGAGGAGAGGCAGATGCCCTGGTCGCAGTCTGTCTGGGGCATATCAGGGCACAACTAGGATGTGTGGCAGCCTCCTCCCTCCCGCTTTTGTTTCCTTTGCAAGGAAGCCCATCTGTGTGCAGCAGATGGGCGCTGCAGAGTGCCTGGCCAGGTCCCCAGATGATAGAGGGACCAAAACCCTGGGGTGTACTCTGCAGGTCCATTTGGCTGCGACCTAAGGGGCTCCAAAATCTTTGCTTTGGAAATCCATAGGATGTTATAGAAGGTGATAAACTGATGAAAACTTGGGATGGTTTGAGCAGGAGATTTCCGAGATACGGCCTCCAGGGAAGAGGGTGTGAGCAGACCTCCATAGCATTTCTTAAAGCATGCAGATCCCCTCGTGGTTTGTTGTTGTTTTCAGTAACTCCTCAGCTAATCACAGTTTCTCAGCATTTTCTCAGCTTATGACTAGACTCTACCTCTCATTTGGAGAAGCTGAATTTAATGTGCTGTGAAGTGTAGGGTTTGTTCACCAAGCAAATTAAATTTTTATATGCAGAAATACTGTACCCCTTTCCAAAGGTGCTAGTGGCTACTGGCTGAGAATCTGACTTAGGCCTAGCTCTGAATTCGGAAACTGCCTTTGCTGGAATTCAGAGAAGTACCTACAGGCAGGCAGTTAGAAATACCTACTCCTGAGCAGTCAGGTTAGAAGGGATATTGGCTGTTAGTAATTGAAAATGCTTATTGGAAATGCATTTATCTATAAAACTTGATATCATAGAATCATAGAATGGCATGGGTTGGAAAGGACCCCAAGGATCATAGAGCTCCAACCACCCTGCCACTGGCAGGGCCACCAACCTCAGGCCTGGATCTACACAAGGTTGCCCAGGGCCCCATCCAACCTGGCCTTGAACACCAGGGACGGGCATCCATACATCTGAGCAGCCTGTTCCAGCACCTCACCACTCTTTCTGTAAAACCCTTCCTCCTAATATCTAACCTAAACCTTCCTTCCTTTAGCTTTAATCCATTCCCCCTTATCCTGCCATTGTCTATCCTTTTAAAAAGTTGAATCCCCTCCTGCTTATAAGCTCCCTTCAGGTCCTGGAAGGCTGCAATGAGGTCCCCCCGCAGCCTTCTCTTCTCCAGGCTGAACAAGCCTGGATGTAGCCTTTCAGGCAATATTTAGAGTGAAAATAAATAACTGAGGTACTTAATGATTCCTGTTAAGAGCAAGCAGAAAAGAGAAGGTTGGTTGAGTTGTGGAGAACTTCAGAATCTCCAGTGAAAACTGGAAGGGCAAGTGGGGGTTCAAAATGGTATCTCAGAAAGTAGCAACAGTTGGAAGAAAGGCAGCAGGCATATTTGGAGAGAATGAGGGTGTTCTTATCCCTCTACTTCTGTTCCCTGTAGAGTGCGAGGCCTGTGCCTGCAGAAGCTGTCATCTGTGACTTCTCTCTCCCTGTGTGTATGAACTGGGGAGCGGGTGGAAGGAGAGAAGGGAATAAGCTGCCTTTTCCATAGAGGTGGACGTCTCATTTTTCTTTCCTCACATGACCCAGAATCCAAGGGGACCAGAAGATAAACCAGTGAATCCGTGATGTCCAGTTGATGGATTTGAACCTAACTCTAAACCTGTCCTTACTACAGTCGGGCTGCAAGTAGTTGCCTTCTACTGAGTAGGAAGATCAGATATCTTATCAGGGAGTGAGTGTCCCAAGGGAAAAAACAAACTGTGTAGGAGATCCTTGAGCCCTCTTTGCTTTGGCACCACTTGTGTTTGGGCAAGTTCTCAAAAACCACCCCACTGACCATTCAAATTCTGAGGCTGCTCTATAGCAACACCACATGGACAAATTTTGCAAATTCCTTAGTGCTATTATAGAATCATAGAATAGTTTGGGTTAGAAGGGACATTAAAGATCATAAAGTTCCAACCCCTTGCCATGGGTAGGGACGCTGTCCACTAAACCAGGCTGCTCAAGGCCCCATCCAACCTGGCCTTGAACACTGCCAGGGAGGGGGCAGCCACAGCTTCTCTGGGCAACCTGTGTCAGTGCCTCACCACCCTCATAGTAAAATATTTCCTAATATCAAATCTAAATCTACCCTCTTCCAATTTAAAGCCATTCCTCCTTGTCCTACCATCCCATGCCCTTGTAAACAGTCCCTCTCCAGTTTTCCTGTAGGCCCCTTCAGGTACTGGAAGGCTGCTGTAAGACCTCCCCAGAGCCTTCTCTTCTCCTGGCTAGAATGCTCTGCTTTTGTCGATGCCACCAAGTGTTCAACCCATCCTTATATACCATTTACTTGCAGACAGTTCACTATAGCAAAAGGATTCTGAGCCAGAATAAATTGAGTCTTTTGCCAATGCCTTTGTACTTCTTTGTCCTATCAGATGCACCCAGCCTTTCCACTGGCATATTGTCAGCCCACACTGGTTTCACAGCTCTGCTGTCATGCTGCAATGAAACCTCCCACCCCCTAAAGGTAATGCAGGCGTTCTGCCTGGAGCCTGGGAAACTCTTGGTGGCTTTTGGCAGCTTCAGCAAAGCAGTTTTACAATGGCACTGGCGATGCCTTCTCTTGGTATTTCCTGGCTTTCAGAGGATTGGTCTCTGCTGAACTGGAGCTCTATAGGATATAGATGGAACTCAATTGGACAAGGTCCTGAGCAGCTCTGTATTACTGTGACTTTAGCCTTGCTTTGACAGGGAATGTGACTACCTCATTTCCAGAGGTCCTTTCCAGCCCAACTGTTCTGTGGCTGTTCAACATCCCAAACTCTACTGTAAAAAGGTTTTTATCAGACACAGCAAGGTGTAATTAAGAAAGTAATGGAGTTACTAAACAAGAATATGGTCCTGTAAAACTGAAATCATCAATCTTAAGCTTCAAGTAGTTTTGTGAATAAAATAGATAAAGATTTATCAGTGGAGTTTTCGCTACTTACAGTGTTACTGGGAATTCAGTGATAGCATCACTTATTACTTTTTGATTTAATTTATTTATTGCATCAACAATTGCAGCAGGAGGAGTACATTCTACATCCTGGGATATGACAAATTTAAGTGCTTCTCTGATAAAATGTTTCTTTTGATTATTATTTTGGTTTATAAGAACAGAAACGAAAATGCTGTAGGTTATGAAGCCTTTGTTCCTGGGAAATGTCTGACATTCTGGGAAATGTCTGACAGGAGAACAAAGCCTGTGCCCAAGTATTCATTTCCTTCAACCCTGTGGAGACTTTTTTTCAAACATGTGTGATTTTAAAATTTTATTTTATTTTATTGTTACAAAAATTACCTTTTTTCTTTTCTTTTTTTTTTTTTTACTGTTTTGAGACCTCAGATGTAATCTGTGATAATGATTACCATTACTTCAGCACACTCATTTTCTTAAACCCTGAAAATTATTTTGGGAAGCTTTAGTGAGCAGTGTACGTGAAGACTGCTCACAGTCTGTTCTTTTAATGCTGTGCAGTTACTGCATCTACACACACTGTTGTCGTTTACCCAGGATTTCACAATTAATTTTGCTAGGTCCTTTCTAAGAAGAGGAGCACACAGTGATTTGCAAATGTGTCAGACATTTGGATTTACTATATCCAGATTGCTTTTGGCCCGTATTGATTAATTAGTAGCTCACTGCCTGGCTTTACATCAGCCTGTTCCACTTAAGGCTGACCTAGACAAACCTGGTGTAGATTTACACCATGTTGTATAGACCTGAGCAGCTGGACTGAGACAGTGCCCTTTGGCTTTGGGACCAGGCATCAGTCGGTGGCCCTCTGTTATTTATCGGTATAGAAACACAGGCTGCCCATGTTTTGCTGTTGGCTTGTCCAGCCATAGTCACGTGGAGAAAGCAGAGCTTGGCCTTGAAACTCCCAAAATGATCAATGGATAATTGCTGTGGCAGTGTCCTGTGGCTTCATTTGAATTCCTCCTAGTTCCTGGAGTGGAAGAGAGCGTGAGCAGTTGATCCTTACCCACTGTGTCCATGCTGCCCTTACCCTCGCTCAGTTGCCTCTCTTCAGTGGCACAGCGCCATTCCTTGTGGAGAAGCCTGTCGTTATCTCGGTGTTGCTCTCTGAACGTCTTCCATTTCTGTTGCTTCCTTTTTAGGCTGTGAGGACCAGAACTGTGCACAGTGTTAAAAACATGAGCAAAGCTTAGGCTTCCACCATAACTTAGTGGTGTTCACTGGTGTGTTATTGGTTCTTGTTAACAATGCCAAATGATTCCTTTGGGGTTTTTTTGACCAAAACTGAGCATGGAACTGATTGTCCTATTGAATTAATTGCTTCTGGTTGGTAATGGCTAGGGATGTGAGGGGAAACCATGTAGGCAAGGACCAAAAACCAACCAACCTCTTGGCAAGAAGGCTTTGCCAGGAACCTTTAAAGCAGTGCCACATTCTAGATCATGGATTTTGAGGTCCTGGTGTAAGCCTTGGCAAACAACATCACTGTTTTTGGGGGTGGAGGTGGATCTTTCTCAAAGGATCAGAAACAGAGAAAAGTCACAGAGGGAATTCTGGAACTTCATGAGCACACTTGGTTCAATCTATATTTCCTAGGTATACTTGGAAAACCCCAAGGGATTGGCTTTAGATGATTACTAGATAATTCACAGGATTTTAGGGGTTGGTAGGGGCTTCCAGACATTATCTGAGTCCACGCCCCCCTGCCAAAACAGGCTCCCTAGGACAGGTTGCACAGGTAATAATACAACTTGCTGAGTCTGTGAAAGGTTCTGTACAAGAAAAGGAATAATTGTAGCACTTAGGTTTCATCATTTGATCGTGGGTGATCTAAGGAAGGAGTGAGACTTCCTTTATCTCCAGGCATTGTAGGAAGAGGCAAGGTGTATAAAAGCTGGCCTTTTTGCAGCTTCTTGCTGTAATTTCCAATAATGCATATTAAATATTGCTATCGTGGCTTCATTGACGTGGATGTTGGTCAAAATTTTAAAAAATATTTACTTTTTAAAATGAGCCCTGAATACATGTGTGCCTGTGACAGCAGCATGCCCAGCTCCTGTGTCATGAAGCCTTAAAACATACAGGGTATTCTTTACTGTCATACCAGAGTATTTGAATGGATGTCTGCTTTAAATAGCAAGTCCCCGAGTCTCAGGAGCGGTCTGCAATCTGTGTGAAATCAGTTTAACTCAAGGCTGAGTCCACACTCTTGTCTGTAGTTGGAATGGAGAATGTGTGAAGAAGAGGAGGGGGAAATGCAAGGAAATAAAAGATCATGATACTACAGATTATTGCTGGCTTTTTAAATGGACCAGCAGAAGCAAAAAGCTCGTAGCACCACCCTTACTGCTCCTGTCATGGGAATATGGAAATGCTTTTTCTTTTCAGCTGGGGAGGAAATGAGTGATCAACTGCTCTGCCCAATCAATCCCTCTGGAATTTTTTTGTCCACTTTTCAGAGAGCTCTATCTGCCAACAGCATACTTCTCCCTTTCTTGAACCTAATGGGATTAGTAGTATCCTGTGCTCCTCAAGGGGTTAATCAAATCATGTTAGTTGTCACAGTGTCTCGTGCCATATTTTTTTTTCCCAGAGGAGCTATAAATTTTGATGACAGACAATATTGAAGATGAATAACTATAAGGATTCTGTATGTGTCCAGAGACCAAAGCATTGTATTCTGTTGTTGACAGACATTATTATAGTTTTATGATACCTTAATCTTGAAAGACAAGGAATGGTTCTTTTGAATATGGTAACACATTCAGCGAGCAAAGGGGGAGGAAGAGGAGGGACATCAAAGACCAAGCAAGGACTATGGATCCTGCAAAAGATCTGTCTCAGGGCAAGCATAAACATTTCCAGATACACAATTACATGGCAGCGTATTACCTACACACAGTCTCCCTGCAAGAGCAAAACATACTATACAGCACCTCAAAACAAGGGTCAAGTTTCTAGAAGTGTTATTTTGTGATTTAGTGTAGTAACAGTAGAAATTCAGAACTCTTCGTTATCGTAAGTAATTGTAAATAGCTAGAAATGTTGGTCTGGAGTAAATGTCATTTAGATTCATTCTTTATGAACACCAAGTATTCTTTCCACTGGGTTTGGGGAGTTTTTTTGTTTGTTTCAAAGGTGCCCATGAGCTTCTTAGAAGATGTTCTGTGTATATAAAAGAGCACTACTGCACTGGTACTAATATTAAATGTATGCATGTTGAAAGCTTGGCAAAAAGAAGGAACAAGCAACAGTAACTTTGAATATCACCTAAAGAAATCCTGGGGAGGGTGTGTGCTTCCGTTTTCCTCTTCATGGGGGGACAGAAATTCCTAAGCCACCTACTGTAATTAAATCCCAGGCATTCAGAGAATGGTGGCTCTTTTAAAAGTAGTACTGTGGTGCCTCAGCCTCTTACAAAGGTGCAGGTGCAGTTTCTCTGTGTAGACTGATGGCCTGTAAGGCATTCACACTGTTTTTAACATCTGTATTTGTACTATTTAGGAACAAGATTCCATTTAGTCCCTGGGAAAGGACCACGAGCTTGCAACAGGTGCTGGGGGAGGCTAGTATCTCAGCATCCTGGCAGGATCCTTTTGAAAGGGAAAGACTACTTTGGCATAGTACCATTTATGGCAGTCTTAGGCACCTTTCACATGTCAAAATGCTTCATACGCAGCGGTACTGGATCATCTGGTTCCCCTCTGAGTGGCTGCTGTACTTGTAAGAACCTGGGAAACCTGGATGTGCCCTGAAGAATCGGCAGCCGAGGATTTATTTTCTATAAAGTGTAGTCTAAACCTGATAATGGCTGAGGATAGAGCAGCACACACAATTGAGCTGTGTTTCCACCTGTAGGTTAATGCACCAAGGGGAGGAAATGATGGCACCACCGGTGGAGAACATGAGATTGTGACAAAAGTAGAGTTATCCTCTAAGTGGAAAGGCTTGTGAGGCTGCACAAATCTGAATGTGTTGCACAGTGTAGACAGTCTCTAACTCTTGGTGACCAGAAAGCTTGGGGACTTGTTAGTCTGGGGTCTGGTCCCTAGGCTGGAATTTTGCACAGTGGGAAGGGAGTGCTGAAATGAAGTTCTGCTTTCTGCAAAGGTTCTGGGAGGACAGGGGAGAAAAGAGATGGATAAAGCCAAACCAATCCCCCTGTTTTGACAAGAAGATGACTTCGTGGTTTCACAGCTACTTCTGCAGCCTTCTTCTCTTCTCTTGCCCAACCATGGGGCTCCAAAAATGGGAATGACTGAGGTGATGGAGCTTTCCCTATGTCCAAGATGTACCCTCATGTTAACAAATCTGCATAGATGAGGTACTAGCAGATGAATCTGCTCTAACTTTATAAGGGCTTTTCCCCTGACTTGGGCTTTACTAAACCTGTCTGTGGATGACTCTGGCCTGTATTTTGCTAGGTTGGATCTTCAAGAGTTTCTAATTATTGACCAATAAGCAGATAGCTTTCTCTGTTTGAAATTCATAGCAGAAGATGTTCAGAATTTCTGGTAAATGAATTTGAAATGAAGCAATAGAAGCTGCAAGAACTTCTGCATTCTGAAAAGCAGCACCATGCTGGGAAATCACAATATCTCACCCAAAAGTTTATCTATAGTCTATCTATATGTGTTTTCTGGGCTTGTTTTTTTTTTTTTTTCTGTATTGTCTGATACATGTTGTCTGACCGTTGATGTGGTCATGCCATGGCTTGAAAAAAGTTTCAAAAAATGTTGGCCAAGTGACAATCTGTACGTTTTCTGTAACAAAATAGTGTCCAGCTTTACTCCAAACAAATAAATGTAGTATATAGTAGTTCAAGATAAATGCATTTGAGAAGCTCACATGTATATATATGTGTGTGTGTATATGATTTCCTTTGCCAGTTCATATTAATTTTCATTTGACATGTTACTTTTTCATTTTCAAGCGAAGCAAAACAAAAAAAAATTAAAAAGAAAAAAAAATTAAAAATTGCTTTTGGTCTGTTGGAGTTTCTTTGTTTTGGTATCCTCCTTTCCCTGCAGCTGCTCCCCTCTGGTAGCTTGGAGAGCCCAAGGTACCAAAAGATTTGTGGAAAACACTCTTGAGATCTTGTTTGTCATCTAATAACGTCGACGTGGGCTTAGAATCTCTTTGAATAATACACATTTTATGTTTGGCTGAGCTTCTTTATCCTTCTTCACATAAAGGTTGTTAGCATTTTCATCTGCAAGCGCTCATCCACCGCAGGCTTAATGCAAAGCTGATTGTAACCCTACTGCATCTTGCGATGAATAGATCATTGATACCCAACTAAGTGGAAATAATGTTGTATGGCAAAGCAGAAGAATTTAAAGTCATATCACACTAACCTCTGGTAATTTACTGGGATTTACAGATTAAAATGATGATTTGGGAGGTGGCTGTGGTGCAGCATACACTTAGAGATCAAACGCGTTTCCTGTGATTGCATACACTCGCCTGTTTTTACATGCGTGCGTACGCGTGTTGTTTGCCTATACATGGCATGTGCAGTGGAGCACACTGTAACCTGTCTGTGGAAAAATACCTATCATATTTATGTAACACTCACACCCATCTGACAGCTTTGAGACTGCAGATGGGTTTTTTGAAGTTGTGATATTTATTTATTCCCATCCTCCCCCCCGCCCGATTTGATTTAGCTTGTTACTTTCTCCTAAGGAAAAGATTTGGACTTTTAACTCCTGTTATGCTAATTAAGTTAGTCTGAAGTTCTGTCAGCAGAAAAGCCTCAGTTGTGCCCACAATCACGTAATTGATGCCAACAGTGTAATTTTACTGTATTGGCAGGTGAGCATACAGTAGCATTTTGTCTTTGTTCAGATGGTAGACTTCCCTTGCTTTTCCCTGTAAACCTCCTAGTAAATAATTTGCAATTTATTAGGAAAACAATGACAACGCATATAATTAGCTATTCTCTTTTGTTACCTCTATTTGATTACTTTCCTGCTATCACATGCAATATGAAACCATCTATTATGAGGTATAGAATATGTAAATATCTAACTTTACAAGAGAAACTGGAGACTGGGCCTTTTTCTAAAGAGGTGGAAAATAAAAGAATAATTGTTAACCGTGTCCTTTCATTTTCTTGAAAACATCAATTACATTTACAAATCCCAGAAACACAAGCCCACCAGTAGAACAGAAATAACTCCTTTCAATATGCTTTAAAAAATCTAATCGCATCTAACAGCTGAAATTTATTTACAACTGTAATTTGAAACATTAATTATGATAATGTGCCGACTCCTTTTGTAATGTGGTTCTCAAAAGCCTGGCAGTTTTCTTTCTGGTCTTGATGTAACATATGTTTTGTGACTTGGAGAATTTCTCTACCTTTCTTTTTGTTTTGTTTTGTTTGTTTTTTGAAATATACCCAGAAGGGAAATTCCTTTTTCCCCTCTCTGTTAACTATTTTCCTCACCTTCCCCATTACTTATTGAGCTTTCCTCCCTTGCTGGCTGTTGATTCAAGAAGTGGATTGTAATGCTTTTACTGACTCTTAATGCTCTTGATGACTGAGTGCAATACTTTGCATTTTGGGCACAGCAAACAGCAATGAGTATTTGTGATACCACCAGGCTTCAACAGGATCAAGGCAGGAAAAAGGCTGCATATAGCTTTGTCTTGTCTTGAGGTTGTGGCTTTAAAGGCGCTGCCTTGGTGTGTATATATATATATATATATATTTGGCTTTATTAAATTGGACATGAAGATACTTTTGGAAGGGCTTGGTTATGATAGGGTATTTGGTTGTGAGTAAAGAAGATCTGTGTGAGGAAATACTTTAATGATTTGGTTTTCAGTTCTGAAAAATTGAGTCAAGTTGTCAAGCTACCTGGCTTTACTTCGAAAGCCTTTAAAGAAAATGACAAAAGGGCTCTTTTTTTTCTCTGTTTTGTTTTGTTTTTCAAGTTGTGTTTTGCTGTGTGACAGGGAGATTAGCCAAAAAAATGGAATTTTTATTAGGACATGAAAAGGTCTCTAATGACCCTTGAAAGTGGACAAAAGGGTAGTACAATAAGTGACAGAACTCTAACAAGGGTGGAGGGCATTCCAGGAAAAAAAGAAATTAAATCCTTTAATTTTTTTCAGCTTGCCATTTTCTGACAGCTTATCAAGTGGTTGGGACTTGTTTGTTTTGGCATGTGGTTCATTCATTGTAGGCAGCCGGTACTTTGTTCTTCTTTGTGGTTTCCAAAACCTGATTGTGTTTATCCTAGGCTGTGGGAAAAGTGTATATTCCTGTTTCCTTTATAAAAGTAAACGTCAGGTTTTGTATGAAATTTTATTTCCCATATTTTCCATTCCATTAATCATTATTGTTGAAATATGTCAGGCTTTGGCACATCATCCTTTGTTTTCATATGATTGTACAGATTGCAGTGTCAGTGTGTGACCTGTTAAGTCAAAAAATAAGCATGTTTGGGCTGTAGTAATTATTATTTCATAAAGTATAGCTCAGGAATATCCACCGTTACTAAAGAGGGACCTGGATTTAATTTATTGCTATCAAAATTGTTTCACAGGATATCTACCTATTGTTGTGTAGGCCTTTCTCACTTAGTCTGGAGAAGACAAGAATAAAGGTGGTGGTAAATAAAGCCGTGGTAATCGCTCTTCACTTACTTGTAGGTAGCTGTAAAAAGAAAGAAAAGAATCGGGTTCCGGTCTGTGGTGAAAAAGAGCTAATGTGCTGTGGTTGCAGCAAAGGTTTTTAGGTAGGTATTAGGAAAAAGGACCTTCCTAATGATAAAGATGCTGAAAACTGGGTTAAATTGCTCATGGAGATGGTGAAATCTCTGCAGTGTGAAGATTTAAAGAATGGGGGATAGATACGCATCGTTTGAGAGTGACACCGATGGGTTTTGAGTCTGTTGGGGGTACTGGAGGAGAAGATGTCTCGAGGTGATTTTGCAGCCCTTTTCAAGGAGTCGTCCTCTTTAAAATGCTGAAGGTCTCTGTGCAGCTCTTTGTTTGCAATTTATACTCACCTTCTCAAATTTGTGCTTCTATACTCACATGTACTCCTGGGGCTGTTTATTAGGGTTGTGTTCTCTGACCAGGGCCCTGATTTTGGGTCTGTTTGTGCTGTAATTTGACAGCAGAAAGAAAAAAAGGAGAAGAAACTTTTAACAGTGAAGGAGGCAATTAACAAGAAGAAAAAAAATTATGTGTTTTGCATATTTAGATTATGGATAATACGGTGTTAAATCAAAACCATATTTTCTTTTGTATTGTCTTGTGGCTGACAAGGTAATGTTTGAAGACTGTTTAATAACTTCAATCAACTCCTGAACCACAGTAGGTGACCAGACATTTCATAAGGTCATTTTTTTCCACTGTTTTCAGAGTAGCAGCATTGGAGGTTTGCATTTTAAAGAGAGATTAAAATGTGTCTCATTAGGAGAGAATGAAGATAATACTAAATATGAGTAACGGGGGTATTAAATCACAACGTTTGGAGATGGCAAAAGCCTCGTTATCCATGACATTCATCTCTCTGCAAACCCAAGGTTGTTCTGTGTTGTACTGGACCACGCTTGTTTTCATTGTTCTTCAGAAATAATTTGCATTGTGTTGACTGAAACAAAGTCAAAATCCCAGCTGAAGTACAAATTAGACTTCTAGCGCTGAAATTCTTGAAGGAAAGGGTTGTATGTTAACTGTTGTGTGTATAGCTTTGTGTACTCAGTGAGATTTGATTACTTTACAGGGATGTGACAGAAAGAAAATGGAATAGTTTCAAATTCTGGAGAAGCTTCTAATAATTTTTTTACATCTGTTTTCTTCCAGCGGCTTTCTCGGAGTGCCTCTGGAGATACAAGCATCCAGTTTCTAGGCACAGTGGTAAGTATGTGTAACTTGTCAAAAGTTATGTTGATGGAAGGATGTAATCTAAGTAGAAAATAGGTACATGACACTGGCAGCACATTTATGCTTGTATATGTGAAGGTTAGTATTACACATCAATATTTTGAGCTCCACAGCAGCTGAATTTAGGCAAATTTCTGAAGCTAACTTGAGGATTTACATTTCATATCTCTGTTGATTCAAGTCTATCTCTGTTTCGTTTACAAGGGATTTAAGAATTAACTGGTTTTAGATCTGTAAGTTTATTGCAGGTTTGATCCACATCAGGATCAAACCCACTCTTCCTCACTGCCTTAACTTTCTGATCTCTCTTGCTGCACTGTACCATGTACCCTCATGTCCCAGAGGCAGGTCAGTATCTGTATTATAAAAAGTCTATGTAGTGATGCCAGGTGTTTTGTAGTTCACCCCAGATTTTGTTGATTGGAGAGAAATACATTTAAAATCTTAATCAGATTTTACACCAATGGATGGAATTTACTCAAAGTAGATTTTTTTGGTCTACTATTATCTTAGGTAATCATGTATAATATGGAAACTTAAGGTTTGTGTTAGGTAATGGAAACTTATAAACATACATGTGATTGAAGCAGCATCAAATTCCATGACTTGTGTGATTAAAATACAGGAATTTAATTCTTCCAAGCTATTTATGCATCTGAAAACAAAATAAAATGGAAGCATCCTCTAAAGATGTCCTGATTGCTGCCAAAAGTTTTCCCTGTAGTAACATTAATAGTGAAAAGCTGGGGAATGAAATGCTCCCATTAGAACTTATATTGCACAGAAGTGGCAGGACTATGTTTTGGACAAAAGTAGATTCAGATTGCATTCTACTTGTGATTAATTATTGTACAAGTCATGTAAAGCCATTTTTTGGTTTTTTTTTGGGGGGGGGGGTATAACACAGAAAGAATGAAGTTAACAGTACCTGTAGACTTGAGTGTTGCTTTTCAGACATGAAAAGTCCCCCTAATATGTTTTTGCTACTATAAATATATTTTTTATTTATATATATGTTTAATTGGCTTATTCAATATCAAGCAAAGTGGCAGTTATAAATAAGACATTAAGTTTTATTCTTCACTGAAGTATTTGTACTGATGCTTCAGCTCTGGAGTTGCATCTTGTATATGTGAGACTTGCTAGCTGGCTGATCTTATAGCCCTTCTGTGAGAAGAAAATAATGACTCCAAGTTGATGAGATATAAACACAAGTGCAGCTTGATGATGATACTGAAAATACTTTAATCAGTCCCCTGTAACTGGGTGCTGTAGCAGAGAAAAATGTCACTGTGTATTTAATGACATTTAACTTAAAATTTGTTGTTAAGTTAGATAAGAAAATATTTTGTATTCATGTGTTAGAAGTGCCCTAGAGCTCTTGCAGAGTGGAACTCTTGTGCTGGGCCTTGTGCAACAGCAAAAGGAGACAAAAGAGGATATGGTGTTGATGTGCTTTAAACAATTGATGATGAAATAGCTGACAGATTACAGTATGTAGCAGATCTTAATAGCTCATGTGTGTTTATTGGATCCTGGTTGTTTTGGGAAATCAAGTATGTGATTACAAGTAAAATTCTCGAGAGGACAGGAGAGAAAAGCCTGCAGTATTCCATCCACTGTTTTTTATTTAATAAAAATTATGCACACATCTCGCTGATCAAACCCAGAGAGAGAACCTCAGTGAGCAGGGTAGAGAAGCAGTAATGAAGTCTGCTTCCCAGGGTTTGCTCTGATACCAGTTTTCCCACAGAACCCAAGCTGGAGCCTGCACCTGTGTTCCCATCCATTCCTCTAGCCTCCTGTCCTCCTCTCTCCCAAGTCCTTTCCTTTATTTAATTTGTCCTTTCCTCCTTTCATGTCCTTCTGTGCTCTTCTGACTTCAGCTTAATACCCTCAACCTTAGGTAATCATGGGGAAAGGAGGGGTTTTGTTTATCATCATGTCCTCTACAAATTCCCTATGTGTAATAGATCTACACAGTCTGTATGTGCGCGTGCACACATCTACCAATGTAGCTGTTCAGTTGAAGAAAAGAATTTAATCTTGAATGAAGGTCCTAGAAACACATTTTGGGCTCACCATTACGTATCTCTTGCTAAACCTTTGCTAACATAGAAGTGCAATTAAGGTAGTGCTTGAAAATAATAAACACTTGGTTTCTCATTATTATTATACTGTTGTTATCAACATAATGAACACCTTGTGAAATTACTGCCCTGCTCTTTTTTTCATGGTAGAAAATGCTAGGGATAGCTTTGGGCACCCTCTGTTACTTTTGATGGGGGCAAACATTGCTGGCACTTCAGTGGTGGCAGGCAGCGTGGTGCTACTGAGCGAGCACGCTGCTGACCTGTCCATCAGAACATATTTTTAGAACCATCAGATCAGGAGCACAGCTCCCCTGGCTTGTCAGGAGGGCATCAGCTTCAAAGAATGGCTTCACTTGATTTATTTTTTTTTTTGACATTGGACAGTAGAAACAATTCCTGCCACTGGTTTTTGATAAAACACAAGGTCCTGCTTCAGGAAGCCAGCTGATGCTCAGAGGAGAAGTGAAAGGTACATTTCTCTCCTAGAAAACAGCCTTCCTTTCCCAGTTAGGTGAAGGACAGGGAAAGCTGCTTTGCAACAGAAAGATGACAGTTTAACATGAATTCTGCTGCATAACACGTGGGAAACATGTGGATGGTAGGACAAATGTTTCTGTTAGTGTGCAGCAGCATATTTCTGTTGTTTTAGAAGAAAATGGGAAGAACCATGTTGCTTTCTTCTCCAGTGAAATCACAGCTTTGAGTGCACGCTGTTAGCATCGTCCAGGGGTCTATGTGGGTTTGTAGTAATGTTCTTGCTTCTTTCTGATAGTGAGTGGAAAAGCTTTGCTACTCGAGCATTTATCTTCAAATTGTAGTGGGGTTTGCTTGTAGTGGGGTTTGCTTGTTCTCTCTGAGTTGTTTTTCTGTAGAGGGTTCTGAGTATCAGATCTGGAGGTATTTCCATTGCTTCAGTCTCACCCTGATGTAGTTCTTTTTGCCACCTTTGATTTACAAAGCATAGGAAGTTTTTCTGTGCAGACTTTTGCTCTTGTGTGATTGATTGCTGTTGGCCTGTTAATGCTGCGCTTGCTGCTCTTCAGCCTTTTTGCAGCCCTGTTTAAAGTAGTCCAGAGACCCACCACCATGACCAGATCTGCAAACTCCAAGTCAAGGACACTGGATTTAGGAAAACAAGCCTCTGTCAAGCTCTAGCCATGCTAGGTCAGCATATGTTCTAGTACAGTAGTGATCACTACTAATGAAGTTAATGACTTTGTTCTTCAGCTACTTCCAGATAAATTGGGAAAAGGATGTTTCATGCACAGTCAGGATTAATAGTTATATATGTTGTTCATGAAGTTGGTCAGAAATGGAGAGCTTTACAAAAATGGTTTTCCTCAAAATTTTTACCTTTGCTTCCTGGTCTATTGCATATTCATCATTTATGTATTTAAGGGGACCCTAGGAGCTATTGGTCAGTGTACTGACTTTGCTTCTCACTGCTTATTCCTCTTCCCACTCCCCCTTGCCATAGAATCAGAATCACAGAATCGTAGGGGTTGAGAGGGACCTCCAGAGATCATCGGGCCCAACCCCCCTGCCAAAGCAGCTCCCTAGGACAGGTCGCACAGACAGACATCCAGATGGGTCTTGAATATCTCCAGAGAAGGAAACTCCACCACCCCCCTGGGCAGCCTGTGCCAGGGCTCTGTCACCCTCACTGGGAAAAAGTTCTTCTGCATGTAGGTGCGGAACTTTCTGTGCCCTGACTTGAGGCCATTGCCCCTTGTCCTGTCCCCACAGACTACTGAAAAGGGACAGGCCATTCCCCTCTGTGTCCCACATTTCAGATATTTATAAACATGAATAAGATCCATGAGTTGTCTGCTTTTTCTTTGAAAGCAAGCTTGCAACTTTCTGTTCCATTACTGAGGCTTACAGATTGTCCTGTGTGTTTATAATCTCATCAGCTTCCAGGCAGCTTTCTCTCTCTTTCATCCTGCATTCTTACGAAGACCGATTAAATAGCAATAAATATGGAAACTTGGACTTGTGTGAGTCCAATGTAGCTCACAATGACAAATGTTTAACAACCTGCTTCTTTCACCCTTGCCACTCTAAACAGGTTTTCTTTCTTTCTGCTTTTCTTTCTATATGTGACACCTCTGAAACGCTATACTGAAGAATTATGCAGGCTTTCTAACGTTGGTTGAAAACCTGCAGAGGTTACAAAGGTTGTATTTATTGGAATATGTAGAGTATTAACCACAAGAAAATAAATATAGTCCAGTGGGTGTTTATTTTGAAAGCTAATGTCTTTTTTTTGAAAAATGAGGTTTTTTTACTCTTCCCTTTCACAAGCCTGAAGATTAAGGTCCCTGCTGATCTAAAGGGACTTCTGCTGTTGTATAGATTTTAAGTTTCTTCCTTTCTACCCAGCTTCACAGGCATTGTGAACCGCAGTCCTTCTAGTAGTAAGAGCTATCATCAGTGGCATTTCAGTAGTGCAAAAGGTATCAGTAGGAAAAATGTGAAGTCACTTCTGGAAGTATTAAATTCTGCAAGTCCCTTTTGAACATGGGCAGGGAGCTTCCTGGCACTGGCTACAAGCTGCTGCAGTATACTGCATGAAGGGGGTAATTCACTTGTGAAAGTGATGATACTTTGGTCCACTGGGACTGGTCAGTGAGAACTGGCTGCATCTTGAGATGGGGATGATGGGGTGCCACCACACAGCTGTAAATTATGTTCTCATTTCAGTTCTGTTAGATGCTTTAAAGCAGAGGGCATAGTTGAATATATTAAAGCTGTCCACTGGGGACAAGCTCAAAAGCACCTGAGAGATTTAGAAATATAGGTGTTACAAAAAAAGACTCCATGTCCTAAAACCCTGTAGATTATTTTGGGAATCTTGCTTGGGATTCCTTTGGAAAGAGAAATAAGAAAGCAATTTGAGTTCTGAATTTTGCTTCTGTCACTTAAAGGAAATCAGAATTGCCACAAGTCCCCGGAGAACAAACAACTTCTTGTTGTCTTTGCCTGAGAGCTCCGTGAGCGAGAAGTGGTGGTGCCAAGGTGAAGCTGAAGCTGGATAAGAGCTTATTGGATGGACAGGTGGCCACTGCCAAATGCTCCTCAGCTGGAGCAGAGATTTAGATCGCTTGTTTCCTTAACATTGCCTGTGGTCTTCAGAAGATTTGTGGAAACACAAGTATGGTTCCTACAATACTTACAGGGAGTTAGACCTGCCCACCTTTTCTTCAGATTAGGTTATAATATTGTATGTGAGTGCCAATGGGATAATTAGCTGGAATGAGGTGGGGATTGAGAGGCAGAAATCTGGATTGCAGGCCTTGCTTTCTTACAAAATCAAACTGGAAATGAGCTATTACATTTCAATTCTAACGTTTTGCTTTGTTTTTCTTAATTTTTAATCTTGGCGTTTTCTATTAAAGTTTTAATTTGCAGAGAAAAAAGGTGTGATAACATCACAAATAGGTCAGAGTTCTCATGAACATCTTTAATGTTGGATTTTGTAGTGTGTGTCCTAGGTGACCCATAGTAGTCTGTCCTTATAATAAATTATGCCCCTGATTCCTTGGAAATAAGCAAATGGAAAAAGAAGGATTTCTGGTTTTCTGTACTTTATTGAAGAAGTTTCCTTCTCACTCAGCTCAGTAATGCTTTGAGGACAAGGACTGACCTTGATTGATTAGCTTGTTCCTTTTTGGAACTCATGTGGTTTCCTTCAGTAGACTAGGACTCACCAATGTAAAAATAATTATTGGTTGCTTTGTTTGGCCAAAGAAGTGTTGCTGGTTTTTAACTTTATCAAGACTCTTCCATCACATTGAAGATCTAGTGTTTTCTTCTGAAGATGATGCCTACTGCCAAGTAATAAACATATGTGTAGCCCGTGTTTTTAAACAGCTTTTTGATGGCTGCAACTTTGGCATGTACCCAGGAGCTGTTTAGGAGGTATTAATTTATATGGCTTTGAAGCTTAACCAGGGTTCTTAATGAAACAAAGGCATGATGAAGTTAGTAAAGCTAATTTAAGTCTCTGAATGTAAATTTTAAATGAAGTTTTTATTGTTAATAAATACACTTTGTTTCTCATTAGTCTTCTAGGCTTCAGTGGTAATATCAGTAAAATAAACATGTTTTACAAAGATTTAACATTAAAAATGCTATTAATATGACCCTTGGTACGCCAGCACAATTAGATTTCAAAGCGAGCGTTTAGGATGTAACAGCGATTAATGACAACCATCGAAAACAATTTTGAACTCCATCAGTTTAACTCAGGAGGGTAAACTTAATATGATAATTTATCTAGTTGAATTGTATCAGCTTAGCAGGAAAGTATGCAAATATGTGACCCTTACCTAGAATCTAAATGGATGCTGCGCTGATAGATTTATCAGTTCCATTAAAGAACTTTAGGGAACTTTGGAATTTCAGCAATTGTTCCCTTGGAGGCTGAAAACCAAACCTGATCTCATACTGGGACCATTCTGGTCTGCATATTTCCATAATTTGCCTTTGCTACTAATATGACAGCAAGACGCAAATAACTGTTTCTAATAATATCAAATGGAGTTGTGGAGGACAGCATTTTAATGCAGTAAAAGACCTCCCCGTGGGGTTGTTATTGCCACTATAGAACAGCAGTTACACAGTTGCAACAATAGTCTCTTAATTGATTCGTTTAATTAGCAAGAGATGAAGCTTGTGCTGCATCTTGTCATCTGTTATCATGGGGGCGGCTACAGAGAGAATCCTTGTGTTTGTCACTCTTTATGGTTGGGTTGAAGTCGAGGAAAAGGAAACTTCCAAACACGTTTCAGTCGTAGGGCTGAGTTGCTGGTAAGAGTGTTCTGTGGGCATGCTTCCACTCAGGTTTTTTCAGTGTGTGGACAACCTCTGGTTGAAGAATCAACACAGTCTCTGGAGTAGAATTGATGGCAAAGCATTGTTTTACTGCAGGGGGAAAAAAAAATCTTAATCCAGCCATGCCAGGCATTCCTAACCTAAATATGCAAATCTAAGTATTACAGGAATGGTGGATTATTTGGCACACCACTGTTGTAACAGTTGACTAGATTTACTTGGGAGAAATAGGGTCAGATTAGTGAAATGGGCCATCTGCCTCGTGATTGCTTTTTCATGGCATTTTTGTTTCCAGGCTAGATAAACAATGAGTTACACGAGCACATGCTCCATGGTAGGAAGCACGTGTAAAAGAGGGGCTTTCTTTGTGGTTGGTTTTCCCCAGAGTAGTTACGAATACAGGTAGAGTGCTGCAATTGCTTCTGGGAGTTGAAGTCATTTTTTACCCAGCTCTATTTTATTTAAATTTAAAGGGTATGTAAACAAATACATATTTTAAAGGCATGTAAATATATCTTGAGCTTCAGTTCCAATTTTTTTTCCTCCTCTCCTTGGCTTAGTTTTGTCTTCTGTTCAAGGTTATCCTTCCTTATGGAAGGAAATATTTCTAGAGGACTGTATACTTCTTGTTAAATGCTAATTAAGAAAATGAAGGTTACGTTGGCATCCTTCCATTGTCATAGCCCTGACCTAAAATCCAAGGATCTCTTACTAATCTGAAGTAAATTAGAGGGGGAAGCGAGTAATTCTGTGCACGTGAAGCACTTGAGATGTCTACTCCAGATCTAGTTTTTTAAATGACTGTGCTGTGGGCTTTCTGGGGCTTTTTTTGTTTGTTTTTGGGTTTTCCACTTGTGTGCTGCAGTGTAGGACATGCCATGTAATTTCAGAGTATGTTGTTGCTGTCAATCCCTGTAGCAAAGGGACAAGGCGCTGATAGAGAAGGCATCTTTTTTAGGACAATTTAAACAGAGATTTAGCATACTTATCATTAAAGATCCCATGGTGATTTCCACAAGATTCTGAGATGGCTTCATATTCTGAGAGTCTTGGCCAAAGTCCACTTTGTGTAATTACCTTCTGTCTGCACAAATCCCTAATGCAATTTTAGATGTGTTTGGTATTTTTTCACTTCCTGTCCTAAATAGTGAAAATATTGCCACACACTGCTCATAATTACGGTGGGCTGTGTCCTAAATTCAAAGAGACAGATTCCTGTAAATTGCCTTCATGAATTTTGTTTTCCCATTGTTAAAGCACTGTAATACATGACAAAAGATGAGCAAACAGTTGGGTACGTAATTAAATTCACAAACTGATGAAATAACTCTTAATTTTCTGACTTTTCTGTTTGGTTGCATTTGGGCTGCCTATGACCTAAAATATTTCCACTGCTAGTACCGTCAGTGAGGAAAAGGCCAACTCTCAGACCATGTCAGAGGTCAAACTTAACACGCTGCGCGGTGCTTTGAAGCAGGTAGGAAGCCGGTGTGGGTCTCTAAGCGCTGTCATCATGTGCTCAGTTGGCTTTTGCTTGCATTCCATGCTTTTTTGTTCCCACAGCTGAAACCCTTGCTTGTGCGTTTGTCTCTTAACTACAACTGGTTTCAGTTCCTCTTTCTGGATGCCTTTCATGGACTCCAGAACATGTGTGGAACCATGCTGTCTTTAAAACCTTCTGCTTCTGTCTTGTCTCTTTTGATAGGATTTATTGCCTTACACATGAAGTTCAGTTCTCCCGTTTTCATCACCGGAGGCTTATATTAACTTTGTCATATGCCATGTCAAGTCTTCTTTTTCCTGGTATTTCATTTGTTCTTTCTAGTAATTCCATCTTTTTTCTGCCATATTTATCTTTTCTCAGATTGCCTTTCTTGTGTGTTTCCTGCATCAAGTTTTTTTAGGCATACTTGAGGGGTTTTTTTTGCTAGAGAGATAGATCCGTGGGTCAAGAAGAGAGGTATTACTATTAATCTGACATCTTGTTCTGTAAGTAGCATTTAGGAGAAGCATGAAGATAATAAACTATAAAAAAATTGCTATGCATCAGCAAGTCATACAGCTACTAGAGTTAACACAGAAGTACTACAGACAGGAAACACCAGGGACTCTTGAAAGACGAAAGTCTTTCCTTTTACCCTGTTGCAACTTATATTATCTGGATCCAGTCTATTAATTGCATGTAAAATCTAATGGTAGCTTTCAGACCAAATTTTTTAAGCTCTGCAGAATTTCCCAGGGTTCATTTGAGGCTCTATTCAAATAACAGGATGCCATGGTTTAACCCTGGCTGAGAGCAATGCTCCACACAGCTTGCTGACTCCCCCCCTCTGGTGGGATGGGAGAGAGAATTAGAAGAGTGAAAGTGAAGAAAACTTGTGGGTTGGGATAAAGACAGTTCAATAAGTAAGGCCAAAGATGTGCAAGCAAAGTAAGACAAGGAATTAATTCCCCACTTCCCATGGGCAGGCGGGTGTTCAGCAGGAACAGGGCTCCATTGTGCCTAATGGTGACCTGGGAAGACAAACGCCATCACTCCAAATGTCCCCTCTTCCTCCTTCTTCCCCCAGCTTTATGTACCGAGCATGATGTCACATGGTATGAGCTATATATCCCTTTGGTGAGTTTGAGGTCAGCTGTCCTGGCTGTGTCCGCTCCCAACTTCTTTTACACCCCCAGCCTACTTGCTGGTGGGGTGAGGAGCAGAAGAGGCCTTGGCTCTGTGCAAGCGCTGCGCGACAGTAGCTAAAACATCTCGATACTATCAATGCTGTTTTCAGCACAAACCCAAAACACAGCCCTACTGTACCAGCTACTATGAAGAAAATGAACTCTATCCCAGCCAAACCCAGCTGAATTTGCCACACAGGGACACACAGATTATTTCACTTTCTGTGAAAACAGAGTTTCACATAAATTCTGTGTGAAGGACATCAAAAATCGTGTTAATGACATTTTAAGTAAGATCACACACATCCCCGTTTACATGAAGGCCAGCAGGCCACACTGCTGCAGACACTCCTACTGGTACAGGCAGCCTCCATCTCTGCTTCATTCCTGCCCCTTGTTATTTATAGCCCTTGCCCATAGCAAGGTGAAGGGCAGAGCAGTTGTAGTAGGAAGTCTCGTGCTTGTGTGACCATCTCCCAAACTTGTGTCTTGGAGAGGTGCCATGTTGGCAATGTGCACAGGAAGTATTCGCATAGCAAATTGTGTTATGAGCAGCAGAACTACAACAAGGTTCTTCCTGCATCTAATGATAATTGTTTGATTGGGGGGGTGGGGGGGAGGGAGGGAGAAAAAGGAGGTCAGGGCAACATAGATGAAAAGGAAAGGCCCGTGCTATTGTCAGGGCAGTGAAAACAAACTGCCCCTGTGCCAAAGAGCCTCAGCACACATGACACAGTGGTGCTGAGTGGGACACAGGAATATTCCATTGAGGCTGAAAAGCCCCATGGGTAGGAAAGCTGAGGTCTTATCCTGAGTTTCCACTGCTATCACCTCCTCCTCCCTGCTTCAGGGCAATTTCTCCTTGCGTGCCCTCAGAACCAACTCTCACTTACTGCTTTCTTTGATGTCAATCTTCATATGAGGAAAAACAAAGATGCCTGAGGTTTAAAATACTTGCATTAGGGTTCTGTTACAAGTCTTTGGGTGTTCCTTGTTTTTTTTCTGAGGAGTTTGTGTTATTTTGTTTTTTTCTCCCTAGGTTTATCTTTTAGTTATAAAAGAGCTGCAGGGAAGCCCTCCCTTAGCCTTTTAAGCTCCAAGCCCACAGTTAACTTTTATCAGATACTCAGAGAGCAGAACAACCCAATGTGGTCGCTGTACCTAAGCCAGATCTGGACACTGCATCAAGAAGATCACAGCTACATCATAAAAGGCATCTGTCCCACAGTCTGTTTCACACACTGACTTAAAGGAGTATGTGATGATGGAAATATCCTGGTTTATGGCATCAACTGATGGCTTTTATGAGGCACAAACTGTACTAATGTTTCCTGTAAAGAAGAAGATACCTTTAAGAAATTGGGAAGCATCTCTAGATGCTTACCATGCTGCAGGCAAGATGAAAACCTAGAATGTTACTGTTTCATAATTTTATCTTAAATAGCCAACTAGAAATGCAATGTTATGTGTGACATAACTGTACAAACACACTTAGGCTCTCAGAGAGGCCAGAGAAGACTCTTCGAGAATATTTGAGGTTGGAAGGAACCACCACCTTCCCCCTTACCCCCCTGCCCATTCAAAGCAGAATCAAGTAGAGCAGGCTGTGAACAGTGCTGTGTCTAGCTGGCTTTTGAGTATCTCTAAGGACTCCCCAATTCCATGTTTTGACAATGTATTCAGTGATTTTGCAGATTCTTGAGCGTCCCTGAAGGCTTTGCAGAGCAATGACACAGAAGTAATTTAGATGGGAGAAAATCAGGACAGGCAATTCCAGGTCTGTGGTAATGCTGATGAGTATAAAAGGGAATAATTGTTGTTTACAACAACTTGTATCCAGTTGAGGAGAGGTCAGAAGCTCCGTTTCTAATCTGAAGAAGGATGGGTGCTTGTGGTGGAAACATGGACATGGAGCAGAATGCACTGACAGTGTTGCAGAGGTTTGAAGATCAGGAGAGCTCTGGCAGGTTGATTCTGTCCTGTAAAAATCCAGTTGGAAGGCAATGATGGAGGGTTCACTTAGAAGGTATTAGAGAAATAGTCTCAATGCTGATTAATTTCTCTCCATGATCTGAAGAGGCAGTGGTTTTTTCTTTGCTCTTTTAGTTACGGACTTTTCCTCTTTTCCTTTATTGTTAGGATTGGTTGCTGGCTCATTTCCACACAGATTTCCCTACATTGTTATTTGCTGTGCTCCAGAAGAAGCTTAGCTTGTGGCAAACAGTGCCTTTACCCTTCTCTCTTTTACCTCTAATCGTGGAGCCCTTGTGAGGCATAAGGAACCAGAAGTCAGTGAGATCCCTGGAATTCAGGAAGGAGTTTTCACAAGTGCATCACTGAATGATCCACCCTCAGTGGTTCCCTGCTGAGACCACATGTGCTTTTCAGGTGGGGAAGCTCCCTCCACCTTTGTACCAACTCTGGAAGCACTTTGCAAACTTGTGTGGAGGTTCAGTTTTGGTCATGTTGCAGGTGGCACAAATGAGTTTCAAAATGACCTTCAGCATTGTGAGACTCCTGGGAGACCTCTCCAGCTGTAGGTAAAACAAGCTGCTATTGCATGTCGGGTTTTCTTCCCCTGGCTTGGTTTGTGGTTCACGAAGTCTGCTCGTGCTCTGCTAGAATCACATTAGAGCCATCATCCGTAACATGAGAGATGTGACAGCTTACCTGAAACATCTACTTGAGGTTGTTGTGGAGATAGTAGGTTGTTGGAACTCCTTTCCCTTACATAAATTTTGATGAGCAGAGTAAAACAAATGTCTGAGGTGGAAGTCAGGCTGGAGGCTGTGATTTCCTCCTGTTTTCATGTGCGGCACTATGAGATGTCTAGCATGAGCAAGTCATGTGCTTGGGTTTGTGCACAGACTGCAGACTGAATGGCGTGTATTGGTTTTTGGGTTTGCTGCTGCAGGTTGCCATACTGCCTGGGCCATTGTGGCCTCTCTGCAGTGGGAGATGAGCAGTGGCGAAGTTCCCCCACAGAAAAGCGTTGTACAGCTGCTTCCTAGGAAACTCACTGCCAGAGGCGTGCCTAGGGTGAGGATGGGGCCGAGAGGCCTGGCAACTATCCAAATGTACCTCACTCTCTCACGTCCAAACCAGAGCTGTTTCTCAGTGCCTAAAGGATTGGGCTGTGCCTGGCAGCTCAAAACTAGACCTCTGGGGCAGAGTAACCCACCTCTGTGCAGCTCTCCTAAGCTTAGCCCAAAACCTCTCTGGTTTGGGTTTGATCCATTTTTCATTTAGTGTTGGGATTCCCTTATGCAATATACAGCTAAAAGTGATTTTAAAGCCCTTTGACTTCGTTGTGGTTTTGTTCCCCACCCCCATGCTTTTATGTTTGAAGGCTCCATTAGTGTCCATAACAAAGAGAGAGCAACACAGATGGTAAACATTTCTACCCCAGCACACCAGCAGCGAACACCACAGCACTGATTTAGGAGTCTCTGCGCTGTGCTTGCTCAGCTGTACAGAATCACTCTCATTTCCTTCCCTTGGGTTTCTGGCTGGCTTTGGGAGACTTCACCAGCATGTTCAGCGGAGTCTCCCTGGCATCGCTGTGCTATCGCTCCGTTCCCGTACGTGCCACTTTGTGGAGTGAGGAGCTCTGTGCTGGAGCTGGTGTAAGAAAGCTTTTGCCTGGTGTGCTCTCTGGTTTTCAGGTGTGTGCTTTCACCAAGCACCTGAGGCTGGAATGAAAACTCTTTTCAGGTGAGGACGAAACCTGCCTTAGCTGCTGGGCAGCCACAGTGCTTGTGAATGCCTCCCTGACAGAAAAGGTAATACCCGCAGGGACCTGTGCTTAGCCTTGCCTGTGTTTCGAGCCATAGGTGCCACGGTGGGAGCTGGGGTGTGTTTGGTACAAAGCAATGGTGTTTTGAAGGTTTCAGTTTTCGTTCTGGGAATGCTTATAGTAGGATGAATGCTAAGAGTAAGAGGTTGTTGGCTTTCTGTAGCATTTTAAATAAAACTGTAAAAAAGCTTGCAGCGTTTTGCCAAGCTGACTAGCTGTGAGGCTCTTGTTTTATCTTCCTTTTTACTTCTCTTTGTACAAACAAAATAGCAAACTTGGGCTCTGTCTATCAAAAATGCATGGAGCTTTTCTTTTGTACTCAGATGAGAGAGATAATCCCTAACTAAAATTTCACATTAGCATTCTGTTTGTAAAGTAAATCAGCATCCTTTGGGCCAGAGAAGTTTTTTTTAGAAAACAAGCATGCGCCACGGTCTGTGTAGTGGTGGCCCATTTTGGTGACTTGTTTACTGGTGTGTCTTTCATATCCAAATTCTTGGCGACAGACAAAGCATTCAAATACTTTTCTCTTTATCAGGGGGAAAAAAAAAGAGGAAGATTCAGAAAACTGTCTGAAATTGGAGCCAAGCTCACATTCTCTGGAGTATCGTTTCAGCCTTTGGGAGGACCGTCTAGTGTGGAGTAACTGAGAACTCCGAGCTAGGTTTATTTGAACAATCTTAAACTTAAAGAAGAGACAGCAAAACAAATACTTTTTAATTCTTGTGCTTTTTATATTTACACTGGCGGCGGCGTCTTCCTCAGATAAAACGTTTTGATATTAAGCAGTTCCTCTAATTTTACTGGGCTCTGTTTCTTTTTATGGTAACACACACTGTGCAGGAAGGTCATTATACAGGGGAAAAAGAAAAGCTGTCAGCATAAAAGAGAAAGTTAACGTTGCACATGTTGTCTTTGTTTATGGGGTTCCTGGAATGTGTTGTGAATCGAGCCAAATGATGGCTTCAACTGTTCTTTTGGGTGTGCTGGACGGCCTGTTCGTACCTTTGGCCAGGAGCAGGTACTTCACCTCGCAAGCACGGGTTGTAAAATTGCCTGTGAAAGCATCTTGAGCGTTTCCTTTGGATGTTGCTAGGGCTTGCTTTAAAGAATATATTTTTTAGGACAGTTTGGGGGAGTATGGTCGTTGTTACATACAATTAACATGACTGGGTGTGACGAGAGCATTGGCATTAACGGAACGGGTATTGGCTGTATGCGCAAAGCCAGTTCAGGTTAGGGCTGGTCTCAGTGTTGCCTGATGACAGTACATCACAGGGAGTCTTGTAAACTCCATTGGTGATTTTTTTGTCTCCTGTAATGTTGCACTGACACCTGTGTTACAAATGGTCGTTCATCAGCTGGTAGTTTTGTTTGAGTTCAAGAAGAAAGAAGAAAAAAAAAATTGAAAAAAAAAAGAAGCTAGAGCTATTTTACATTTTTTGAGCTCCACCCTCCAACAGGTTTCATGTCTAAGGTTAAACCAGGCCAGAGGAGCGATAGATTCTTTAGCAGCAGCTTCCCTAATTTTATCCTTTATTTAAAAGAAGAGTAAGACCTTGTCTTCTGTAAGCCAGAACTACTGCCTTTGGTTTCTATTTGAAAGGAGGCTTGCTCCTGAAGTGCCATGGGACTGCTCAAGTGTCAGCCCTCTCAGGGATTCCTGCTGAGCCAGTCCTGCACAGGAGCAGGGAAGGGGCTTTGGTGGCTTGGGTCATAAGGCATCAAATCAACAATTAAAGGATAATAGTAGCAAGTTGGGAAGGAAAGGGAAGATGACTAGCCAGGAAGGATTAGCCTGAGTCAGGGACAAATTTCCTGAAATTATACTCAAGCAGGTGCCTAAAGGGAGGTGGGTTATTCTCTGAAGGAGTGATTTTTCACAAGTGTGTGAGCCAGCTACCAGGAGGTCTGAGAGGCCAGCGAGGAAGAAGCTCCTTTGGGGGAAGAGAAGGATACTACCTCTTAGGGTCGGGGAGAAAGAAGTTTTGCTCTTGGAAGATGAAATTTCTGCTCTGCCTTGTGAGAGGAAATGTGCCTTGTACCGTGGAGGAGGTCAGCGTGCTGGCCCCACAGGCCCTTTTCCACTGGGGGAAAAAGTGTTTAAATAGCTAATATATGTATTTTCAGTGTGTTTTCTTTGTATAATAGCACTAGATATTAAAGGCAAGACTCGCTGAAAGGAAAACAACTGGTATAAACTAGAGGGGCAAGTTCCACAGGAAAAAGCAGCATCTTTTATTAGTTGTTTTTATTAAGCGGCATCTAAAGTCTTTGCCTGTCCCCTACTTCAGTGGGGAAGTGGGGGGGGTAAGATTTTGCCTGAGACCTTTGTACAAGCTTCCTTTGACATTGGGAAGCTGGAAGCAACACACGGGACTTGTGCACGGGTGAGGAGAGGACATGCATTTTCTCCTCTGATGTGTTGGCGTAGTGTAATCTATTGGTGCAGAGTGAGCATCAGCTCATGAAATGGCCTGGCATTAACAGATGTTACAGCTACCTGTGTTTATGTTTATTAAAATATTCTCAGGTCGATTTTGTTAACTCAAGTGTAGGTACATCTGCCTTGGGAATCAAAGTGAGGGTTTGGTGTTCTCATTTTCAGTGTGTTCCATTATTCCAGATGCCTTTACAGACCAAGCTGGTATTTGTTTGGATGAGTTAATTTTGGAGTTGGAGAAGACACCTCAAATGCCAGTTTCTGATTTCTGTACCCACTGCAACACCTACATTATTTCTTTTGGTATTAGCATTCTTTAGGCAGTGGTTTTCTTCAGAAGCAGTTATATTAGTTATATTAGTGTCCAGTCAAGCTGAAGTTATGTATTTTATTCTTTGTAAATCTGTCAAATCACTGGTACCCGTTGAACATGTCTTCCACCTAAAGGAGGAAACCAGATTTTATTTGGATGTCAGTGGTTTCAACACTCTACTATCTCCTGGCCTCAATCTAAATAAAAAAGAGTGAGACCTGCAAATACCAAGTATATAAAATTCCAGTGTATTTTATTGGACAAGGAAACTAGGTGTTAAAAAAAGCACTGTACTTTGAATGTTTTCCAAAATATGTTGTTGGATTCAAAGTTGTGAAATGTAATTGCTTCTACATCCTGACAGAGCCCCAGGATCTGGAGCAGCTTAAGAAAAGTGAAGACTGAAGGCCAGATTTTTCAGAGGCAACTTAGTCCCACTAAAATTAATGCAAGTTAGGCACCTAAATGCCTTTGAAATCTGGCTCTGAGCCTGTAGTTTTTGTTGCTGTTAATACTTTGGACGTTTTCTTTATGCCAGCCCTCCAGTTCAACTCAAGGAACAGGAGAGGGATTTCCTGTGTCGGTCAGCAACGTGCTATTTAGCACTGGAGCTAACCCCGTGTGCAGGGATGGGCAGTGCTGCTCTGGGACTTCATATTGCTCTAGTAGGAGTCAAAGTTTAATTGCTGATACGATATTTGACTCCATTCTGACCTACAAATAAGTTCTGAAGTGAGGAGGATGTCAAAGAAGAATTTCCCTTTCCCTCCCCCTCAGCTTTTTTCCCCTCTGGGTTTCGCTGTTCCTCCCGAGACATGTCTAAGAGAAGAGTATATATCCCAGCACCACGGCCATCATTGAGCTGAGCTGGTTGTGTAGCCATAGTTTTATGGAGAATAATACTCTGCTGCTTTTAAAAGGAGGCACAGCCTTAGAAAGTGAGGCTGGAAAATAGCAAAAAAGTATAATTTCTTTCCATCAAATTATAAAACTGTACTGTGCTAGCTGAAAGCACATAATGAGTAGGAAGTGAGCACTAATCTATTTGGCTCTGTCTGAACCTTCATATTTCTATTTATCTCAGTGGGAGATTTTAATATTCTACTGATGTTATTTTATATTTTGCTGACTTTCAGGTTGAGATATTGGCACTTAAAATCATGTTGACTGCCTGAATGCAGAATCAGGCTTTATGAGAATTAATAAAATCATGCTATTATGAATCTTGGAGATGGCACTAGCTGATATAAATGGTGTCTGAAAATGATGTAATGAGCTGGTTTCGCCTTTATTTCAAAGCTCTTTTTTATACACTTGAAAGCATTTTGCAAAGGTGTATGCATATTACAGCCCAGATCCTGCTTAAATTACTAGGAGGGTACATCTGATTGATCTAGCCAACAAAGCTAAAAGTATGAATGAAACTTTATTGAAGTTATGTTATTAATTGCTAATTACTTTCGTCCGGTCCCCTGTTTGCCCTCTGAGTGCCTTCCTCCTCCCCACTGCAGCTCCTGACCACGGGCATTGAACACACAGTGGCTTTGCTGCTGGTTCACTGAGTTCTGTAAAGAAGTTGGAGAGATGAGTGAAACTCGATTGGAAGTTGTGACCTGTGAGGACATGTACCACTATTTGTGGTGTTGAGGAAGTGCAGAATGTGCACTGGTGAGGAATACAATACATGAGCTAAGTAAACTGCAGCTCTTGTTGGCAGCTCAGTGTGTGGCTGGAAAAGTGTTTTCTAAAACTAATGGCCAAAGCGTTTTTATTTATACCATAAAGAAAATGGAAACACAAAAAAGTTGAAAAAATTAATTCAGCATTATAAATGAAAAATATACTGAAATTTGCAATGCAAAGAAAACATTCATTGTGAAGCTTAATTGAATGATCTTGGAGAAATCACAAAAATCTTTCATTAATTTCTTCATTTTACACCGTACATTCCTTAGTTATTTGTGCCTGGGCTGCCAGAGGGTGAGTTGGCCCTGAAATGCAGGCACAGATGTAAACAGCTGGAACAAACAGGGCATATTATGGAGGAGCTCTATTTCTCCATGGAGGTGTGAAGGCAAACTGCTAAAAAATCTTCAGATAGGAAGAGTCCTGGGATAGGAAAAGCCTTCAACCTCCTCCTCTTCCCCTTTGGCTCATAGTCTTCCCAAATTTTTAAGTGAAGCAAGTAGACAGAGGAACTAAAGAGTTTTAGTCTCATGGCTGCTCCTGAGATCGCTCCAAATAAATTAGCAAGTTCTCCAGGTAACGTACTAGGCTTTTCAAAAGATTTGTGAATGGAACTACTGAAGTTGTCCATTCAGAAGAGTGACTCCAGACTATTAACTACACCTTAGAGCTGGTAGAACTAGAGGCTGCTGAGATGTTTAAGGCCCTTAGTCAGGAAAACGCTCAAGAGTACAGTTCAACCTGGTCTTACCACTGAAAGCATTTAAAATGTGACTTAGGGAGCTCTGAAAATACCGCTGTGCTTTTATGAGCTGAGACCTGTATAAGCATTTTAATCTTGATCCATCATTACAGGTTTTGTTCCCTGCTCAAAGCCTATTTGAGAGAGCTCAATTACTCTGAGAAAACTAGGATAAACCCTCCAGTTTCTGTACTGCTTTTCCCAGTAGTTGGGGTGTGAGTAAGGATTCATCACTAACAAAATGATGAATGCTCAAGAAATCTTTTTTCATTTATAACAGTTTATTTTCAGAGCTGTCTCTGCACTTCAGTTCCCTAGAAAGCCTGTGAAATCTCCAGTGAATTATGAGCTTACACTCTGCTTTTTCCACTGGAGAGAATCCTCCAAGTTCTCCAGAACTTCAGTGATTGCCACTGGTGGAAACTTTACTGATGTGTGTCATTTATCCAGCTTCTTGACACCGTGCCCTTATGGTAGAGGCAATAACATGGCTTCAGGCATGCAGAAGCCCTCCAGTAGCAAGAAAAATGGTGAAAGGGTGGATTCTTTGTTCTTCAAAAGTCATTACAGTGGAGCCGAGTAAGTTTACTGCTTCAGCTTAGGCTGGTGAGAGTACCAAATGAGTCACCTGCTCAGCAGTACAAATCCATTGGATTTATACATAGCACAGGTAAATTAAGGCTAGTGAGTGGTGACAGACCTCAAGGGGGAGGTGTCTTCCATACCCCAGAGAGCATTTTCTTAGAGGCTAGCTCTACTTTTGTTGTGCAAGAGCAGCTTTGCTTTGATTATAAAACCCCACCAAACTTCCTTATGTGTATTTAAAAAATTGCTCACAGGTGTTCGTGGAAGGTGAATCACAGAAATGAGAGAGATAATGGAACTATGTTGTTCCAAATGTTTTGGAGATGGGGAAGAAGGTGATTCAAAATTCTCAGTGCTTGATCATTGCTTGTACATGTGCCAGGTTGCACCTGAAAGCAGAAGGCAGAACAAATGGAGAAAACGTGTCTTTTTTGTGAACAGTGTCATAACTTTACATGAATAAAGGCTGGTTCTGCACTAGGAATTCTGAGTTACATTATTTTTTTGGTGAATAGATTTTCAGAGGTGGTAGATCACTGCTACTTCCAAGCAAATTGGTGGAAGTTGCAAACTTTTCTGTTTTTCAGAAAATGGGATATTGATAGCTTAAGGTTCTCCGCTGTCTCTCACATGGAGTAAGTTACTTCTCTCAATGGAGAATTATTAAGATCTTTTTTTAATGTGAATTTGTCTGTAGCTTGGCAGTGACATCTTTACTATGCAGACATGCATGGTGGCCCAGTGGGAGTTTCAGTTCACTTCTGATTATTTCCCAGGCTTTGGCCAGAGCGTTTCTCAGGCTCAGGTGGTTCTGAGCGCTTGTTTCAGAGCAATCCCCTTCTTCGCTGTACAACAGTGCCAGATTTTCAAAGAGGCAAATGCGATACAGTGTGTGACAGTTCCATCTCTCCACAGCTCAGATTTGTGTATTTGAAAAGGCAATTCTCTAAGTCTGGGTTTGAAACTCCCAATGATCTTGGTGATGTTGTGGAGAAAAAAATGAGTTCTTTCAACAACAGAGAAGGGAGGGAGACAAATGTTTTAATCAGAAGAACAAAGAAAACCCCTGTGTACGCGTCAGTAACAGGGTTAGTGGGGAGAATTTGCTTTTATTTTTTAATTAAAAAAGTGAAAAATTTCAGTCTTGCTGTTAGACTGCTTGTTTCTGTTTCAAATGATCTGGCCACATCATTACTTATTAATCGATGCTGTTTTCCCGTGCACGAGGAACTTATTTATTGTATTTATATAACGCTGCCTGATGAACAGAGTGGCTGCTTCTAGTGCAGTGATATTGAAGTAGTTTGAGTTATAAATATGCTTAATGATCCCTTTGTTGATGGATGGATTATTCCTCTTTGGCCAAGGCGAGGGCTCACCCGAGTAGCTTAAGAGAACAATTTGAGTGTCAGTTTCACAAGTGAAAAAAACCCAAAAAGGAAAAGGAAGCAATTCATTCACAACGGGACATGGTGCAGAGGAGGATAACCTGCCTTCAAAGATTTTTGTTTCGAGTATTATAATGTTTAATAAATAGTTTACTTCAAAGGCCTTTGCTGGAGAGAGAAAAAAAAAAATAAAATAAGCAGCTTTCCTGCTATTCTTGTTCACTGGTCCAGTGTTGCTATAAGTAGCTCATATCCTGTCCTCTGTGGTCTCAGGTGGTTAGCTTTTGTTTGGGAAACTGAAGCTTCAACTGAAAGAGCTGTGCCACCAGTTAAATTATTAGGTAGTTGACAATATGTCTTGAAAATCAATGGAACTCATTGTGGAACTTGGGGGGGGGGGGGGGACGACGACTGACTTTGGCAGGGGAGGAGGGGGGTGCCAGTATTATTTTGGGTGCTGAGCAAAGGCAGCAGATCAGATCATGTAAAAATAGAAGTTGCTAAGAAAGGCACCTAAAGTAAATCCTTCACTTCCATCTTCCCCCACCAGTTTTGTTGTTGTTTTTTCGAGCATTGTTAAAGTTTCATAGAGTATGAGATATATTGGGAGATCATTTCATCTGTCCTCAGTGTCATGATTAGCTGTAACCAAACCCATTCCCCTTTGAAGTTCCTGTGACCTGTTCTGTGTCCATTTTGGTATTTCTGTACTAGTTTGTTTCTGCTAAATGTTGTGCTTTGTGTTCCATCAAGTAAAGAAATGACTCAGGGCTTAAAGGAAAAGGCTTGGGTGTTTCCCAAATAATTACATCTTAGGTTCTCTGGTTCTGGGCATATCAACTAAGCTAATGTTTTGGTTTTTTCCATTGTTTTTAATTCCAAGTTGTTTCAAATAATTTCAGGGAGTAGTGTTATATTGCTGTTGTCCTCCTAAACCTCATGTTTGTTCCTTGCTGTGAGTTCTCATCTTCGGGGTACAGTCTGCATCTGAAAATAAAACTATTCAGTCTTGAAAGCAAAGATCATGAAACAGAATTGCAAAGGCGGAGTCTTTGTAGCCTGTTGTAGCCAAAACTGTAAGTGGCAGGACTTTGGTGAGAGCTGAGCAGTAGAAGCAAGGGAATCCTGCTGGAGCCACCTTCATTTCACCCATGCTCTTAGGTGGCTGAACATGGACAGTTTCCGACAGGATTTAACTTGTTCCTCCTTGATAATATATTTTCCTGAGATCGTATCTGGTGTTTAAGACCAGAAACATCCACCAGAGAAACCTGCTCCAATTGGGGATTTACTGGCATGAACCTGAGGGCTGCACACCCTGTTTACTTGGCCACATCAAAGTCAGAAATTTCCATGAGTTTCTACAAGTGGATGAAAGAAAATCCTATGGTTAACAGTAGAAAAAGGAATCACTAACTTGCCTTTGGGAAAATGTCTCTTCTTGTATCCTGCACTTGCTTTCCAGTTAAATGACAAGTAGTAAGAACGATGGGGCTTGATCAACATTTACTCAAGGTGAGATCCAAAACAGAACCCTGACAAGCTAAACATGTAAATGGGCTGAGGAGGATGAGGAAGATGCCTGGGAGTGTTTCAGAGACACATCCTCTGGTCCCGTTTTCAGTGTCTTCTCAATGAAATGCCCTGTATTTCCAGCCATGACAACTCCAAGCCAATGAAACAAGAGATATTCTCCTCACATGTGATTTTTTTCTAATAAGATGATGGTTTTGTCACTGAGGATTGATGGGATAAAGAGGAGGAAACTGAGTGCATGGACAAACCACTGTTCTCCAGAAACAAGATGCTGTAATCATCTGTAAGCAGGGCCTCAGATAGGCAAAATACAGTCTTTATCCGAGGCAAAGTGTGTAAGGCATAATAATGGAGCTGTCTCAAAGTCTGTTTTTCTGTTCTATAATGTATGATCTGTAGTAACATCCTTGGTTGCTTTGGCTGGAGGAAAGCTGGTTTACCAAATAAATCTGCATGTAGAAAAACATGAGGATATTTTAGAGCTTCACCAGTGATTCTCAGAGTCTTTGCTATTGACCATGCGTTTAATCAGAGTCATTATCTGATGACTATGAAATACTTAGTCCCCAGAACATGTCAAGGAAGCAATTACCTCAAATCAGCTCTTGTTCAACTTACAGCTAATGAATAACTATTACAAACTAATCAGTGCTGTAATGGTAATTAGTAAAGTGGGTAAAATAACTGGAAATTAAAATGATTGAACTTGCTTGTTTGGAATTCCACGTTGAGCAGCGAGTAAATGATGCATTACTTGAATCAGAAATTATATATGGTCACATGTATTTATGCTGCCCTGCCACTTAGACAATCCCTCTGCACAATAAGGAACTGTTTGAAGAGAGGGGACATACACTGCAGCGATGGTGCAGGACAGAGGAGAAGCTCGAGGGAAGCTGTACCCTGCTGTGTACCTTACTGTGACCATGAGACCTCAACCAAGCTCCTGCCCCACTCCTACAAGCTCTTATTTATTAAAAGGCTACGCAAAAGGCTTTGGTGTGTGGATGAGTCCTTACCTTCTGACCCCACAGTCCGGGGCCCTTTCCACATCTCAAGGTCCAGATATACCACCTTCTAGATAAACTCATATGAAAGATTCAGAAGCTGTTTGTATTCCATCATAAACTCAACTGCTGTGGAGGAAAGCCATGAAACGCCCGCCCAACCATCCACCAGCAAATACATGGAATGGTGACTTGCCTCGCTTTTTTTCACAGAAGGGCCTTTTATGAAGAACTTGTTCCCATTATCCCACTGTGATAAAACTATATACCTGTGCCTTTTAGAGGAGAATGTAGTTGTGTTTTTCTGTCCTGCATCTTTTTTGCTAATGTTTCCTGATGCAGGGGTGGCATTTTCTAGATTTGAAGAGCAGCCTGACTTTAGTCCTCCCTAATGGAAGTGGCCAGAAATCAGTCATTGCAGTCTGAGGTTACTCACTCAGTAGCAGGTGTCAGGTACTTCCAGGGGCAGTTCTCCTCCACGGTCTCCTCTGCTTGGTCTGTGTTCATAGGGGACTGTGAAGGGGTCAGAGTTCCTGTGTTCAAACTTCGATATCTAACTTCCATGCGTGTAGTGCGCCCAAGGCATCTATGAAGAGCTGGCAGCTAGAGCACAGGACCTACAGGTACCCTGTAATTTTCTGTAGTGGCATGCAGAAGCCAGGTGGGACACCTGAAAGCATCCAAAATGCCAGTGGTACCCAAACCTCACCCCTAAAGCTGGGTGAGATGTTTTGGAAGTTTCTGTTCGAGCCTACAGTTTACAGGGAGCATTATCGACTGAGCCTGTCTTTAATGTGTGGCCTACTATGTACTGCCTTTGCCAGAGAACAAAGCTTCCATGAGGATGCCTTTCAAAATGTGTGAGAATGAGAGAAAGCATTGTTGTGTTCCATGTTTCACATTGCTGGTCACAATACCCTCCCCCCACATCCCCCATTTAACCCCTCTAAATACTTTCCTGTATGGGTAAGAACTCTTACAACTGTAAGAGTAAAGGTTTTATAACCCTCAAAGCACGGGTAAATTCTTACATGTATATTTATTTAAATAGATATATATGCACATGTAAATATGTGTGTTTGTAGGACACAGTATAGTTTTATGTTTTCCATATAAATATTTTTTCTAAAGATTAAACCAAAGTGGTTAAAAAGGAAATGGTTTAATGTAGATATAAATTAATCAGATGATGATTACACTTTATGTGTTTGGATAGTAAGGTTCTGCTTGTGATAGGGAAGCTTAATTTGTGGGTTTTTTCCTAAATCTAACTTTGTTCATGTAAACGTTAAATGAATTGGTGGAATTGCAAAGCCAGTTAATAACTGGCATTTCAAATTAAATAGTCAAAGGTAAGGAAAATGAGGCTGAGAGGAATAGAAACAAATAGAAGAAACAGCAGAGAAAAGAAAAAGTATTCCTTGGTGGTTGTGGTTGACTGCTACGTGTTAAATTGCCTCACTGCCCCACTGGCAAACCTTTGGTTTTGTGGACTCCAGCAGTTACAGTAGCTCTTCGGCATTTAATGTATGTTGTATTGATTACTGTTTGTCATTATGTGGGCTGGAAATGTAAATTAGCCAAGCTTCTCTTCTGCTTGTGGTTTAATATTTTAGGGCAAATAATTTTAAGCATAGATTGTTAATTGTGACGTGGTTTTATCTTGATTCTGTGAAGCTAGATGTTATGCTTATGCTTTTTTTGGAGAATTCTGCTAGATTATTTCTTGAGGTCCCTTCCAACCCCTACAATTCTGTGATTCTGTGATTGTGATTGACATAAGGATTTTCTTGTGAAATGCAGGTAAAGGGGGAAAGAAGAATGATACGTGTAAGCAGACATCAAAACAGTGGTAGATGTTATGTATGGTCAGATTTATTTTTTTCTTTTAAGGAGAGGAGCTACTTTAGATTTTCAGGAATTCAGTTTTTCCTAAGAAAGCCAACTTTAGTTTTAAAGTGCATGTATAAAAAAAGCTGTGATGCTGTAGTGGATTTCTGAAATATGTGAACAGTAAAGACTGTTTATATTTAAAATCACCACTAACTTCTCAGTAAATATATAAAAAAGGGCCAATGTTATTCTACAGCATTCAGCTTTTGTTTTCTTGGCTCTTACACAAACACTATCCAAATACTAAATCAGTTGTAAAACATGAGATCAAGTGTGGTATGGAAATGCTTTTCTTCGGTGTGCTTCCTAGAATTTTCTATAAAGCAAAGGCAGGGTCGCTCGGTGTGTGTAAAGGTTGAGGAACTTGGTTGAAAGAAGGAGCGGTGCCTTTGGTAGCTGGGGAACTGCCTGCTGCAGCAACGCTTCAGAAACAGCGCAACCTACGTTAAGTTGCTCTAGGAAAAATGGGGCCTTGTAGAGGTTTGGCCCTGTCTGGAGGCCAGACACCCACCAAAGCTGCTCTAGCACTTCCTTTTTCAGCTGGACAGGGGAGAAAATATCTACTGAGAGGCTCAGGAGTCGAGATAAGGACAGGGAGAGATCATTCTGCAATCAGTGTCATGGGCAAAACAGACACAACAAGGAATAAAGGAAAGAAAACTCAAATTTGTTACCCTGCACTGCACACCCAGTGACACCAGAGTCGGGTAATGAGAATGCAACCAGGTCTTAAAGCACCTCCCCCCACCCCTCCCTTCTTAGCAGGCTTCACTTTAGTATAATTCTGCTCTCTTCTTCCCCCTCCCATTGTGGCACAGGGAAGGGCAAGGGATGGGGTAATAGGAATTTTGGTCAGTTCCTCATGAGTTGATTTCTTTCTCAGCTGTTGGGAGGCATTCATTCCTCACACTCTTCCCCTGCTGCACAGTGAGGTCCCACCCATGGGAGACAGTCCTCCACGAACTTCTCCAATGTGAGTCCTTTCCCCATGGGGCTTCAGCTCTTCACCAGCTGCCCCAGCGTGGGTCACTGCTATGGGGTGCAGTCATAAATCATGGGATGTCTCTCAGTCTCTCAGGCCCAGACTGCTCCAGTCTGGTTCTCCAGGGAGTCACTTTCGCCCCAGCAAACGTGCTCTGGCGTGGAACAATCTCTCTTGCTCATCTCTGTGTCTCTGTCTCCACAGACTGTAAGTGCCTTTGGAAGCTTGCTCTGTCGCAGGTCACAGTGTCTTCTGTATGTCTCTACAGTGTGAGGCCTCTCCACGGGCTGCAGGCAGGGTCTCTGCTCCCCACCATCTTACATGGGCTGTGATGGGACACCTGCTCCACCATGGGTTTCTCCACAGGCTGCAGGGGCATCTTTCTCTCTGGCATCCTCCCCACCCTTCACTGGCCGTGGTGCCTGCAGTTTCTCACACCTTCTCACTCCCTTCTCTGGTGGCAAAAAGTGGCTGCTGGAGTTTTTTTTCTCCTAAATCTGATTCCCAGAGGCGCTGTGACCATCGCAGATGGGCTCAGCCTTGGTCAGCAGTGACTCTGGCCTTGAGCTGGCTGGTGGTTGCTTTGTGGGGCTTACAGAAAACTTCTGGCTGCTTCTTGCAGCAGCCACCCCTGCAGCCCCCCTCCTCCACCAGAACCCAGCCACACAAAGCTACAACAGGTCTCCCTTAAAAACTTTAAAAAGCTGAAGGGTTGTAGGTATTTAGGGACATGTTTTATAAGGGAGAAAACAACCAGATGACCAGATGCCACTGAGAGTGAGTGGTCATGGTCACCTGCATCCTAAATGTCTTCTAAAACATCCTTTTAACATGTTTTACTTTAAAATTGCCAAAGTGACTTTTTTGGTTCATTCTGAAGTTGCCGGAGAAGTTATGTCCATCTTATTGACACTAGTTTTGTTTTCAGTGTACATAATGTAACTTAAAATGATCCTTAGATTGTATTAACTGATACTACATTCATACCACTTTTCTAAATGAAAAATGGTGGTTTGGGATGTCACAGCAAGAACTGTAACTTTTCTTTCTGACTCTGTTTTGGACAGTACAAACTCACATTTATGCAAGGTGCCCTTCACAATGTGGAGTTGTCTTTCACATGATACTCAAGTGATGCTTTAAGAGTACAAGCAACCATGCTTTTTGGGAAATGCTGAGAATCTCTCTTATCTCTTTCCTTACCTTTTTTCTGCCCGCTGTCTTGTGTGGCATAACCTTGTCGGAGGGGATGAGGCTGTTGGATGTGCAGTGATGCCACCTGGTAATTTTTCAGATGGTTACTGTACTGGTGCTGACTCTGAAATTCACAATCTCCTTATATGAAACCTAAAAGAAGAAGTAAAAAGACCTGAAGAAAACTCAGCCATCACTTTGGTTACGATTCAGTCATATGCCAGAAAACTCACATTTCTGAGTATTGATTGTGTTCATTTACCACAGCAAAGTGCATTCATTGATAACTACCTGCTGGTATTGAATCAATCTTACGTGAAGCACGGGGCATTATTGTCAGGTAGGGTAAACAATATTGATTTTATTTTAAAATGAATACAGTATAGGAGAAATAAATTTGATTCTATAAAGTCATTTAATTATGCTCTATCGACTATATAAACAGTGAAGGTCATGTAATAATATGATATCATGAGGCAAGTTACAGCTGCAAGCTTTAGCAAGGTTACCCCTCCATAATGGCAGTAAACACATTTTGTTTTTGTTTTGTATTAAAGGAGGAAGAGAAATCCAATGCCTGTAATCGATCTTAAAGTAGGATCCCAATTGGTGCCAAATCCTCTGACACTCTGTAAGTGGAACTATGGTCTGTACTGACTGCAGCAAGGCAGGTCCTCGGTTATGTTGTAGGTCAGCAGATTTTAAAGCTTCAAATATTATTCTGACTAATGTTCTCTGCTGTCAAAACTCCTTACCATCCAAAAAAAGCAAATAATCAGGAATGGGAGAAGGGTGTTGTGTTGATTATACCTTTTTGCTTAATCATCTTTCAAGCTGTTGGCTCTCTGAAAGAGTAGCGAGGAAGGACAAGTGCAATAAGCACAACTGCCACAGACAGGAGCAGGCTGTGGAGATGTCTCCCAATTTCTCTTGCATCTGTTCCTCTCTAGTGATAATAAACCGTATCGCTGCGAACGTTGTTCAGCAGCAGCAGCTGAAACAATGAAACATGGAATGAGTCCTTTTTGGGTTACAGGCATCCAAGATTTAGGCACTGGCCATATATCCAAAACTTTGTTTTTATGGGCTTAATTTTGAAGTCTTTGTACATGAGAAAATAAGTTACTGATTATCACATAAGAAGGGAGCAGGAGACACTGAGAATTCTGTGAGTGCCCTGTGGTCTTTGCTTCATTTAAAACATTTAAGATTAAATAACTTGCAACCAAGTTGTGGCTGGTTGAACAGCTATCTAGAATTCAGCACTGTGGGAAATAGTAGTGAGGTCAAAAGAGTTGGAGGGTTAAAACTGGTTGTCTGTATTTGTAAGGGAGGGAGAGGGTGTGGGCCATGTGACTGGAACTAGTGGGTACAATTTGTAGAAAGTAGTCCATAGATGAATAATTATCATTAATCAGCATTACAGAAATTGAGATAAGCATCAGTATGATTAAATATATATATTTTGGCAACAGTACTTCAGTGTTGTATATTCAGATGCCTTTAGGCATTGGGTTTAAAGGTCTAGAGGGGCTCAAGTGCCTTTTGTGCCTCCTATGGCAAGATTCAAATGCAATTTACGTGTCTGAGTCAATGAAGCGATCCAGGAAGCTTAAGATCCAGTAACCATCTAAGTGTCCTTAGAACTCCTACAATAGGTTTCACAGCTGTCTAATGAAAGGTGCCTGCATCTTCTCAGCACCACTCCTCTGGGGAACTAGATGTCAAATGTTCTCTTGCCCTCACTGTGCTGCTGAAATGAAGTACTTTAAATCATCTCAGGAAATGTCTAGCGTGGGTGGGCAGGATTGAGTTCAGCCCAAAGCCTGGTGGCTGTGGCACCTTTCATAGAGGTAGAAGGTGGAGGTGCTTGCCTTTTGCAGCTCCCCTTGCTGCTGAGAGCACTTGCCTATGAAGGCTGGAGATAGGGGTTCTGTGCTGATTTCCATCTGACAGGATTAAATCCTGCCCTGTCCCTGCGGTGTATTGTAATTGCAAAGTCTTAAGGTGGCAGAGAGAGACACCTTGTACTTGGGCTATTCTGCTGGGAAAGCAGATTCTTGTCCCTGTTTTCAGATCCATTTCCCTGTGTCAGACTAGGCAGCCAGATAACTCTTGGAGCAGAGACCAGAAGGCAGTTTTCTCTGCTCCCCTGCTGAGTTCCTTAGCCCTTAAGCCCCAGTTTTATTCCTTCATTGTCCCCTTTCTCCTCTCATGACTAACAATAGCCTACCTTACACAGCAGGGGCGGTCTTCTTTGAGCACCCTGTAGTAAAATCTGTACATATTTGAATTACTGAGTCCATTCTGAAGTATGGAGTGCTGAGATGCATCTTGGCTGTCCTTTCGGTGTATCTTGCTGGCTCTGTCGCATGTCTTGTAGTCATGTACTGATGAAAATCCTCCTGTAGCACTCAGAGCAGGGCTGTCTTGTCAGCCAAATTCCAGCCATGTTGGATACATTTAAGTTTAAAAAAAGAGAACAGAAAAGAAAAAAAAAATGTTATAAAATGTGTCTCACTTCAAAATCTTATTAGTAAATAATATTGTAAGACTGTTCTGTTTGACTTTGATCTTGCCCCACTGTGAAACATTCTCAGTTCTTATGCCCCATCCCCAGAGGTGTTCAAGGCCAGGGCAGATGGGGCCCTGAGCAACCTTGTCTAGATCATGCCTGGAGGTTGATGGCCCAGAGAGTTCCATCCCCAGGGGGACTGGAACTCTATGACCCTTAGGGTAGACGCAGACCATTCTATGATTCTACTTCTTTGCAAATTTGACAGACAAACCAAGAAGCTTTAAAGCATCAAGATAAACCACATGTTTCTTCCTAAGATTATCTTGGAGTAGTAGGAGTATTGTGACAGATAAAATCAGTAGGTTATTTCCAGTCTTACAACCCTTTCCTCTTCGTCCTCATTTTACTCCACACAGCAACCCTCAGGAATTTGTAATTCTCAGCAGCGCTCGTTGTTGTTACCAGTTACTGTTCCTGTTCCCACGCCAGGTTTATATTATTGTCCATACACAACCTCAGGTTGGTACTTAGGCTAAGTGTTAATAACTGCTATGTTGAAAGTAAGTATGGATGTGTTACCCAACCATGTTATAACTGTTGAAATTCTTTCAAGTTGACTGGTTTTCGCCTTGGGGCCAGTGAATCGCTCCTGGTCTTAGAATCACAAACTAGCTTGGGTGGGAAGGGACCTCAAAGACCATCTAGTTCCAACCCCCTGCCATGGTCAGGGACACCTTCCACTAGAGCAGGTTACCCAAAGTCCCATCCAACCTGGCCTTCTCTTCTCTTGGGGTAGAGAAATTTGCTGCAGACTTGAGAATTGGTTCAGGTTTCTCGTGAAGAGTGGTTTTGGTTTTTTGGAAGCAAGGACCCATGGTTAAAGGAACATGACTAGGTTCTCTGGTGATGAAAGTAAGTGCACTATGAATTGCATGTCACCTTTAAACCACCAGAGAAATTAGCCTGCTGACCCTGAAAATAACTCTTGGGCCTAAACTAGTAGTAGCAGCTGCTAGTGTAATAGTTCAAATCTACTGTATGTTTTTTGAGCAATCACCCTGCTGGATTACACTCAGAAAAAGGATGCTGTGAGAAATGAACATGCTTTAGATACCTAATAAGATAGAACAAATGTATAAAAGAAAACTTATAATGGCTAATTGCAAATGTATTTCCTGTGGCATAAAAAAATATTGTAAGGAATAGAACTTGTAAAATATTCAGCCTGTTATCTTTGAGTTTCATTTGCATTTACAGAGATATTACTAGTTTTCTTTCTCCACTGTTTTCATTATGATCACCTGAAACAGCTTCATGTGATCCTTTAATTGTTATGTCAAAAAATTGAGTCAGGAGCAGAGATGAAAATAGAGATCAATATACTCCGTGCTCTGAATGCCTCACAAAAACTTAGTCTAATTAAAAAAAATAAATACTGAATCACTTTAACCAACAACTTCAAAATACTGCCCTGAAGACAGAGGGTGAATCAGTTATGAAGTAGTTTCCAAAGCTCACACACCGATGACACAAGGTCCTGCACCTGGGTCAAAGCACTCCTCATCATCAGTACAGGCTGGGAGATGGAAGTGCTAGAGAGCAGCCCTGCAGAGAAGGACTCAGGGTGCTGGTGGATGAAAAGCTCGACATGAGCTGACAATGCATGCTCACAGCCCAGAATGCCCATTGTATCCTGGGCTGCAGCAAAAGGAACGTGGCCAGTAGGTCATGGGAGGTGATTCTGACCCTCTACTTTGCTCTGCTGAGACCCCACCTGGAGTCCTGTGTCCAGCTCTGGAGTCCCCAACATAAGGAGGACATGGAACCATTGGAATGGGTCCAGAGAGGAGCCACAAAGATGATTGGAGGGCTGGAGCACCTGTCTTAGAGACAGGCTGAGAGAGTTGGGCTTGTTCAGCCTGGAGAAGAGAAGGCTCAGGGGTAATCTTATAGCTGCCTGCCAGTACCTGAAGGGGCCTACAAGGAAGCTGGGGAGGGACTTTTTAGAAGGGCATGGAGTGACAGGACGAGAGGGAAAGGTTTTAAATTGGAAGGGGATAGATTTAGATTGGATATTAGGAAGAAAATCCTTATTACAAGGATGGTGAGACACTGGAACAGGTTGCCCAGGGAAGTGGTGGTTGCCTCCTCCCTGGCAGTGTTGAAGACTGGGTTGTATGGGGCCTTGCAGAGCCTGGTCTAGTGGAGGGTGTCCCTGCCCATGGCTGGGGGGTTGGAACTTGATGAAATTTAAGGTCCCTTCCAATCCAAACCAGTCTATGATTCTATGATAACTTTGCGGGGGTGGTTAAGAGTTGTTAATTGAGGTTTTCTAGTCTGATCTTCCTTTGGGTGATTGTGTTCTACTGCCCTGTCAAGCCTAGTTGGATATGGTCATGTTTGTCACTTCATTTCCAGTCCCAAACCCACTCAATAATGTTGCTGTTCACTGGTAAATGACTCCCAGGACTGACTTTTTACCTGAGCCTCTTAGGTGAGTGTTACAGCTTTGGGCTAATGCAGCTTAGTCATAAATTGTGTAATGAGTATTTGACAGTTATTAACTTTGTGTGAGTAAAAATATTTATAAATACAAGCCTGTTTTTGAAATAGCTGCTTCAATTCATCAGCACACATTAAGGGGCAACTTTAACTACCTGAGTGCTTAAAGCTGAAAAAAATAGGACAGTCTTTGAGTTTTCCTGTTTCAGTTTTTACTATCCATGCAATCTCAGATTTATTCCCCCTCCCCCATTTCCTCTATGATATTTTGTTGATATTGAAGAAAAATGTAGAAACTGCTGATACTTTGGTGATGATTTAGTATCCAAAATCGTTAAGAAATATAATTAAGAAACTGTTTTATTACATATAATTTACAGAGTTTTTGTGAATTTGCATAGTCTTATATCGGCTATCTTTTTTAGTCTTATTGCATCTGAAATAAAAACTAAGCTTCCTTAAACTGATGAATAAAAAAGTGGAGCGCAGCTTTCTTTGTGTTATTTAGTAGGATTTTTTACCAGCCCCACCCTGAAGAAGACAATAAGGATGAATGATTAATTCTTCAAACAATTTTTTTGCAGGCAGATATGTCCATATTAATGTGCAGTGTAGCAGCTCACTTAGTTCTTGTTGAATTGACAGTTCTCACTGAACTATCTTGTGTGAGACCGTGAACTTACTGAAATTGGTAGGACTACTGACAGGAACAAGTCCAGGATTTAAAGTCTATCTGTCTCTGACCTGAACAATAATGCTACTAAAAACCCTAAATCAGTTGCCAGGCTGTGTAGTTGCTGTGGTGTGAGAGCAGAGTGTCTGGCAGAAGGACATCCAGAAGAGATAATCACACAATTTATGCATCATCTTTGATGGTGTGAGTTCTTGTACATGTGGACAGTGTCCTCTCATGGCTTCCCCTCATGACCAGTTGGACCTCTCCTTTGAATTCTGAGTCTGCAGCAGCATTACTAATGCCTCTGGACTTGCCCAGGTTCAAAGGGCTTCATATTTTAACTTCCCTAAATCCGTATTTCAATCCGGAGAGCTTGGTAAACTGACTCAAATCTCTGTTAAAAGGCCTTGGCTTCCTGGAAACATTTTTCTCTGGTTGTAGATGTCGTTGTGCTACCTGCTGTATGAAACAAAACAGAAAGATGCTGTGGCTTACCAAGTAGTATTTGGAAGCACTCCAAGGCAAATTAACAGACCAAGCTCTAACCAGTGCTTGCCCAACCATTAAAAAACTTTGTAAGCTCCAAAAGAATGCAGTTTGCTCTGCAATTTTCTCCCTATGAAACTTACAGACTAAAACCATTTTTGCAGTCAGTGGAAAATAAGACCTATGTAAACGTTCTGTAGGGTTGTAGGTAGCCTCACAGTGAATGAAAGGCCTCTGTGCTCTGCTTTTTCTTCCAGTTAAGTGAGTGCCAAAAGCAGTGCTGAGCTTGAAGGGGAGTCAAACACTTGTTACTCTCTGACCACCCAGAGGGGGAAAACATTGGTGTCTAGAAATTAAGCAGCATTTGCTTGACATTTCTGTAAATCACTTCTACTCAGTGCTTTTTTTTTTAACCTGTGGGAGAATGCGTTGTGCCCCAAATCAGACAGTACTTCTCAAAACATATTTTCTTACTTACTGAATAACTTACAAATTTGTAGTTAACTAAAACAAACCAGGCTGTAAAATAGTAAGTATCCTACAGACATTGGGTTGCTTTATATGATAGGTACTATAGTTTTACCCATCTTTGGCTTTTCCCTTTTTATAAGTCATTACCTTATATTCATATCCCAGGTCTCTAGTCAAACCAGACCCTACAGGTTGCTTTTGTGAGCCTTGTGCAGTTGGTCATCAGTGGGTCTGTTTTTATGGTTTTGAGAATCCATTACTCTACCTTAGCAAGACACAGAGATGACTTGGTGGTCCTCTGTGGCCATTGTGGTTCATTGCAACCTTTATCAGTTGGATGCCTGAGTGACTCTTCTCAGACAGTGAACTCCAGGACAGCTAAACCAAACTTCTCTCTGCAAGATGTTTGTAAAGACTTGGCTGTGGAGATATCATTACCACTATGCCTTTCCAATTGTAAGAACAGGAGGAGGACAAGCAGGTTCTTATGATGCAGCATATATTATTTTCAGAATACTGAGCCTCCCTAGCTGTTCTGTTGTCTGTGATACAATTGAAATCTCAGAACAAACAAATATTATAGTTACATATAGGTAATGGAGGTTTGAAGTGACAGCATGCTTTGTTTGCCTCCTACTGCTGAGCCTGCTCCATCACCTTTTCCCAAATGCATCCTGTAACAAATGGTCACTAAAAGTTTATTTCATCTCTCTTTTCATTTGTTTGGGTTCTTTTTGATGTTTGTTTGTCTTTTCAAGAGGGGTGTATCTTTTTAAAAAACCCAACAACCCATCCCATTTTTGGCTGTACATTGAAGAGACAATTGTGTGGTTCTTGTCACTGGTTACATTTTTAGTATTCTATAATAAACAGCTCAAATGCTCTTGCCCAGATAAAACAGTGGTAGAAATAAAATGTGAGAGTATTAATACATAGAATGAATCATAGAATCATAGAATGGCAAGGGTTGGAAGGGACCCCGAGGATCATAAAGCTCCAACCCCCCTGCCACAGGCAGGACCACCAACCTCAGGCCTGGATCTACACAAGGTTGCCCAGGGCCCCATCCAACCTGGCCTTGAACACTTCCAGGGATGGGGCATCCACCACCTCTCTGGGCAGCCTGTTCCAGCACCTCACCACTCTTTCTGTAAAAAACTTCCCCCTAATATTCAATCTAAACCTTCCCTCCTTTAGCTTTAATCCATTCCCCCTTGTCCTTCCATTATACATGTTTAAACCCACTGTATTATATAATGGGGTTAGTCATATTTAACCACACTGTCTGTATATAACTGATAAGCTATATTTTTTCCTACTGCAGATCATATTCTGCATTTAGGGAGCATGATCTTGTAAACACTTAGGCATGTGATTTGCTTTGTACTAACAACTCCTGATGGCTATTGTTGGCCGGGTTACATGTGGAAAGTTAGGCAGAAGCCGGCAGGATTGGGACACAGTTCAGAAAACAAGAAGTTACTTTTTTCTTCTGCAGATCTTTTTTCATGCTCATTTTCCACAGATTTGATCAGAGAAATACAGGTATTATTCCAGTAGGACCTTCCAGTGTTTTGAGACAAAAAAAAAGCCAGTTGCTAATGCTCTAAGTAACCCGTTCTCACACAGTTGCAAGCGTCACGGCACGAATCTGTTTCTAACCAGCCCTGCTGATGAGTCGCAGCAGCGGCGTGTGTTGTGCGTATGTTCCACATATGGGACTCAAGGCAGTTCTCCCTGGGTTTTTCATTAAATAGCAGATATAAAGTAAATGTTTGAAGTATAAGTTGACCGCATTTGAAGCATAAGAGTGATGAAAGTGATGCATTATGTCACTGCAGCATATTGACATTATCAATTATGTGTTATTAAACAGCTTAGCTAACTGAATGATTTACCTTGTGTTTAACTGCCTTTTTCAATTAAAGGTAGCAAATGCTGTAGAACTGGGGCACAGTCATAGAAACCATATATTTTCTCCTGTTAACACCAGCACTGCTGACATGCAAGTGATGGGAGTGTTGGCATTTTGCTGCAGGCTCTAATGGGCTAGTTTAAATGGTCTTTAAAAAAAAAAAAAGTGATTAATGATTAGGAACAGGACTGTTACACAGCTTCACAGCTCTTTTCCTCAATGCGTTTCCATTTATGTCAGCTAGCGCACACTTGGGAGGTGTTATTTCAAAGTAGTCCAGGCAGGGTTGTGGGGGGTTTCCCCCCCCATACTGCCATTTGTTTCTGTTTCATAGGTCCCCTTCCTTGGCCAGATAGAGCTAGTGTTTCCTTAAAGTTGTAAGCTGCAGTGGTAAAGGAAGATAATCCACAGCCTTTGTATGTCCGGTGACCGAAATCTAAACTGTTGAACCCTCCTGTCATTTCAGAACCGCGGTCGTCTTTGGCATCACTCTGCTTACTCCTGTGTGGTGTACTGTGTTGGAAATAATTTAAAGGTTCTTCTCCAAGTGATTGAAGCGCTTCGTCAGCCAGCACATGGTTCTGTTCTGCTGTTCCCTTCATTTTGCAGCAAGCAATAATTTGTACGTTAGTACCACTTGTTTGTAACGAGTAACTGTCCACCCCTGAGCCCTCCTCCATACGCATGGGTGCACATACACATCTATATCTGTTTTGTGTATTTCTTTGGGAACTGATGCCGTGAAAAGCCAAAATCAAAACTCAGTACCCTTGGTGTCTATGAAGCAGGGATTCTCTATTGTAGTGCTGGACGCACAGGGAATTGCTCCTCCTAATGTGTGCGCCAAACGAGTTAGTGGCACAGCTTATGTGCAGGTTATACACACATATTCATTACCTTTCTGTGAAATGATTAACATATTTGCTACTTTTCTGATAATTCACAATCATTCCACCCTTTCTCACATGCCTACTACAGTCTTTAGGTGGTCTTCAAGGACCCTGGTGGTCGTTTACTTCATCCACTCATCTTCATCACTGTATTTTTGCCATGAACTATAGCCCTTATCTTCCTCTTCATGTTTACCAGAGCTGCATGACTGGTCTTGGGCCTCCTTGTAGCCTTGAGTTTTCCTGTTCTCAGAGATAGTCCTGCTAGAAAGCTTACAATGTGCAGGTACACACATTCCACAATACCCTTGCTGTAAAATACGTTACTGGTATCTACAGAAGTCTCTGTAGAGACTGGTATCTACAGACAGTGCTGTCTAATAGAGACAGTATGTCATTGCTACATAATATATTGTTGACACCCACAAAACACCAGACAGAAAGTCCCCATTAGATTCAGCCCTCTTTTCAAAACCCTACTGCATCACTTTACACCACCCCCAAGTAATAATTAGCTAAGAAAAATGAATAGTTCCAAAAAAATTAAAACTAAGGTTGGAATATCCAGCATCTTACTCTTTTTAATGAACCTTATGATGGTGAGATATCTAGTAGATACACTGCATTCATTCTCTTTGCTTTTTTAAGCTAAGGTAGTATCAAACACAGAAGAATAGCAAGGATTGAACATGCAAGGGGAAGATATCTTCTGTTTTTCAGGAGTTTATTTCATGTTGCTAAGATCTTAGAGCTCATGGCTGAAAGTCAGCATTTGCTCCTGCATGGTGTGTTTTGATTGGAATACATGTTCTTAGAAAAGGACACTGAGCAGTGTTTTAGTTGCTAGCATTTTGTCTTGGCGGTATGTTAGTGATCCAAGCACGAAGCTAAGCCTTAGCTGTGTGTAAGTTCAACCAAATTTACTGAACAAGATGCTTAAGGAAAAGCTTCTATAATGGTTTGAGGGCAGAGGGGAGATGTTTGAGGGGGCGGTGGCTTTGGCCCCAGCATGTATACTAGAGACACTCTTCTGCACAACAGTGATGCCAAACAGATTTTGCAGTGTCTGCTGAGGAAGAACCATGGCTCGAAGGTGAGCGCATCCACAGTTGGCTTGTGCTCGAATGTGGTGCTCAAGATGATGTTGTAGCTCATCTTCCTTTCCAAATGCTGTTTTTAGCTGCCCTTGCCAGGAAGCAGAGGCTCGGGCCAGCATCCTGGGTGTCCATCGTGTGTGCTTGTTCCCCAGTAGCTTTGACTCAGGTGATGAACTTCAGCCAAGTGTAAGAGAGGGGAAAAGGTCCTAAAAGCATTGTGGTCCAACCCATTCCCCGAATGAAAGGTGTCCAGCTAGAGGAGAAAGCTGCAACTCACTGTGGGAGGAGCATGGGCAGGGGGGAGCATAGTTACAAACGCCCCCCAGGGTATAAAGCTGCTTTAGAGATGGCAGCCAGCTAGGAACCCCAAGTGTGAGACAGCAGCTTCGTTGTCCTGGTGTGGGCAGGGCTACTTGTTACTGCTGAGAGTCTCCTTTCTTGCTTCCCCAGTACACAGAGGGGAAGCAAGTTCTTGTCTCTCTATGTGCACAGGCTAGAATACATGTAGTTGTTACTACAGGTGTGTAAACCAGCTTCCCTTCTTCCTCCTTTATTATGACGATTAACTTCTCAGCAGCCACTTGAATGGCTTGGGTTGTTGGTTGGGTTTTTTCAGCGCAAAGTTTCTGCTTAAAGGTCTGGGTCCCCAGGTGGGAGAGGGTAGTTTGGCTACATCTACTCTGAGTAGTTTGCAAGTGTTACTTATTAACTTAGGCCCCCAGAATCTAGACAGTGTGGCCAGCGTTCCCAAGGCGTGCTTAGCCTGCTACTCGGCTTTTGGAAGTGTGTGTTGAGGTTCATTACACGTTTATTCTTCAGTTTTCTGCTTGGCTTGGATTCGCTGCTAAGAATCATCTGAAACGATGATGTAAAAATAGATATTTGTGGTCCCCCCCCTCCCCTTAAGCATCAGTGCAGCACTTTTCCCCCTGTAGCTCATAGCAGTCCTGCTTGTGGGCAGGTTTCAAAGGAACCTCATCTCCATATGGTTTTACTGGATAATCCTTTATCCACCATCTTCAGCTCTCATTCCGTTGCTTTCTTGCCTGTGGCTACGTTTCTATCTCTGCATCAATTAGCACAGTGATTTATACAACAAGCAAGCAGTTTAGAGGTAATGGTACACAATTAACATCTCATTCCACCATAAAGGGTATGCTAAATACCCCAGTCACTGCTTTCTCTGCCTGGAATTGAAATAAGTGTTTGTCCTAATTCATATGCTATCTGATGTGAAGTGGGCCCGCTTTGTACGGCACTACACCATTAATCTAATTATAGATAGCTGCAAATGAAGTGCTGCCTGAGCGCGGAGACCGAAGAAAATAGCGCTTTTGTCATTTGGCGTGACTCCGCGAGGCAGGAGCGCGGTCTGCGCGGCAGCACGGAGCGCGGAACAACATCGCTGCCTGTTGCATCTCCCCTAATTACAGCGGCGTTGTAAACACAACCGGGCGCGGATGGAAATAGAGCTGTAGATACGCTGTCATGCGGCTTGTAGGAGAAAAATCCTCAGTGTGCTGTTGTAGTAAATGATGCATCCTGATTGACAGCTACCTTGAGACTGCGCTGATGGAGTTGTCAAAGCCTTTAAGGCGAGCGGGGCTGCGCCCGCCACCGCAGCTGCAGCCGGCTCCGCCGCTTGCATGGCCGGTTCCCCGCTACCCGCCCCCTCCTCCCCCGGGAGAAGGACGCCTCCGAGCCTTCGGCCCGTACGTTTCGGGGTTCCGCCTCTTGAAGCCGTAGCCTTCCCGTAAGAGGGAAATAGAGCTTGGCGGGGCTTTAACCCGGGTTAGGGTGCTTAGGAGTGCCCATGGTGGATCCCAGCGGGAAGGGAGGGGGGAGCGTGGCTGAGTTGCGGTTCTAATTAAGTTGCTGCTGCTGGGGGTGCGTCTGTGTGTGTGAGTGTGCGTGTGTGTGTGTGCTCTGCGATGGGGAGGATTCTTTCTTTTTCTTTCCCCCCCCCCCCTTCCCCTTTTTACTGCAGCTCAAGGCTCGTGATTTTTGTGGCGCTCTTTTTTTTTTTCCCTTCTTCTTCCTTGATTTTCTTTCAGTCTTTTTTTAACTGCCTCCATAGTGTGTTGCGTGTTTGCTCCTCCATCCCATTGAAAGCACAGTTGTTTTCTGCAGGTGTTGCTGCCAGTCCTCACCCCGGCCCCGTGGAAGTACATTAGCTCGAGAACTCAGAGCTGGGGGGGGGTGTTTAATTAATAAAAAAGCCTCTGTGACTTGCAAATGTCATTTATCTCCTTGTCGAGTAAGGAATCCTTGATTCTGAAAGATTGTGGTGCCCAACACCTTCAAGTAACACTGAATAAAGACATTCTCCTGTTGAGGTGCTGTGATGGAAATGTAAGTGAGGCTGTGGTCAGGATGTTAAGATGTTTACTGGTTAATAAAAAAGGCAGGGTGCTCATTGCGTTCAGTGCTGGAACGTGGCTCAGTATCGCTCCGTATGAATACCAGGTGACATACTACTTGTATGACATACTACCATGAGGGTCAAAACGCAGGTGACAGCAGCTAGGTGACTTGAGGCAGGATGCAGATTAGAGATGTTAAAGGGAAATTATGTGACCGCAGTTAATAAACTTCACCGATTCCAACTAGGAGACCATAGGGTTGGCCAAAATACTGGGGAGGTGCAGTGGAATGTTTCTCCTGAAATCTGAGCTACATGAGATTTTCACCCTTCCGAACGCAAGGATGGCAGTCCTTTGAAAAGTGTGGTTGGACGGTTAAGGTAAAGCACACTGAACATCCACATCTGGTCAGCAGTCCAAACGCTGCCGTAGGTCACATATGGGTAGTGATACATTAGGTGGCTCTATAAAATCTCTAATTGAGTTTGAACATTTAGAGCTTCTGGGCACACAAGTTTCAGGGGTACAGGGAAGGTCCTATTTAATGTGACACGTAACAGAGTGTGGTTTTGAGTGTTGTACCGAAGGTTTGCACTATTATGTTGTACTCAGTGAGGGGACCTTACCTGAGTGAACTACAGGACTTGTTTTTAAGCAAAGATCAGGTCAGATGCGCCCTGGCCACTTTTTTTTCTGTAGCAGCTGGTCTACTTTGGGTCTGCTGTCTTGGGAGATCAGTATGGTGTATATCTACACAAAACCCAAGGTATAATTTTCACTGCATTTCCTCCCTCCCTTACTCCCCCCCCCCTTTCAACTGCTATTATTAATACACCTTTTTGTTTTCTTTTTTTTTGTCATGGAGAATTGGTTGTAGGAGGTAGTTTTGCATTACATAAACATCCAGTTTACTTAGTGAGAGAGGTAGGACAGGATACTGTTACCCTTAGAAAACTATTAGGTAACATCATTTTTCCCTACTATAATTTTTGTCAACTGGTTGTGGACTCCGACAGCTTTGTGGAAGAGAAACACCTGTTTTCCCTGCCATCCAAAGCTGTGTGGCTCCTTTCGGGTACCTCTTTATCGACTTGACTTTGGCTGGCAGAATTAGGCTCTGCAACCCTGCGGAGTGGAGCAGTGGCTGGTGACAACTGCTCATCAGCGCAGATCTGATGGCGAGCAGATTTCCTTGCTCCGAGAGTCCACCCGCAATCTATTTATGACTCCAGCAGATGTTTCTTCTGGTTTAGGCCTGTGGAAACCTTCTGGTTTCTTATTTATAACCCGAACTTCAGAGCCTTCCCTAGTTTACACCTCTTCCTCCTCCTGAGGATAAAGGAAGACCCAAACCTCGCAGCGCATCAAAACTTCTGCTTGGTGTGTTGGACATTGTCCTCGCTACATCAAAGCCACAGAGGCAGCGTTAATCATGTAATGAAAAGAAGTATGGTGTGTTTGTCTTGGTTGTAGCAGCCCTGGCAGGCGTCACAGCTCTGTTAGGTGGACAACCCCCCCAGTACATCCCCCCCGCCCACCTCATCCCCGAGGGATACGGACCAGCGTTACAAAGGGATGCTTATTGCGGGCATTTAGTGGGGTCCAGCCAGCAGCTGAAATACATCAAAGGTAATCTTAAAGAAGGAACCTTTCTTTGCGGCTTTGTCTTTTTATATTCTGAAAGGTCATTTGTGAACCAACTGTGCCAAAAAAAGGCTTTTTTTCCCCCCAGAAGTTTACTGTTGTTATTTTTTACTTTTTGATTACAGTAACTTGCTTATCCCCCAAACAGACTAAAGAACAATAAACAAATACAAAAGGAAAAGGAACAGCTCATCAATAACAAAGACCTGCATTTTTAAAGCTTTGAGTGTACTGGCTCTTACATCTCACTCCAAGCAAAGCAGGAGCCCTGCAGAGAAAGGAATCTAAAAGATATGAAAATTATAAAGATAGTAAAAACAATGTTTGGTAGGGATATTTTAACTTGGTGTGGAGAGCTGAGCTTTTAAAGTGCAGCACACCGAGGAACAAGCTTTTCCCTCCACTGCTGTCCGATGCGGAGCGCGCTGGGAATTCTATGTTTGAGCCCCTGTGAAGTCCCGTAACCTGGATGGATGCAGAAAGTCTGGCTCTCACGTCGAGTGAGAATTTGGAAATCAGGCAGCTCAGAAGTGTTTTACATGGCTTAAAAGCCTAAATGGTATCTAAACTTAATCCTTTGAAATGGTATCAAAATAGTCTATTGGAAGAGACAACATTAGAGTCTGTAAATCTAACTTATTTCTCTGTTCTTCCTTTTTTCCCCCCTTTTTTTTCATTTATTTTCAAACTCTGAGTACAAAGAAGACACTAACCGTGGATACTGAAACTGTGCAATTTGGTGTAATTATATTCCCCCCCATAGATTTAATGAAGGACTTTTAAGTACAATTTATCTTTGATAAATAGTCCCTCTGCACAGAATGTTTATTAGATTGACAGCAGAATACACTCTGCAAGCTTTTTTTCCTTGCCACTTATGACTCAGATGAATTTTAATAGGAGTAAAAAGCTTTTATTTGCACAGTAATTTCACTTAAGGATCATATCCTTCAGAAACTGGCAGACACTTATATGTCTTGATTGCAAAACAGACACTCAAGAGTAAAGAAACACGCATCAGATGTTATTATTTGACTTGTCACACTGCTGCAATTCTATTTGCAACTTATGTCATCAAATCTCCTATAGGCATCACCTCCCCTCTTCCCACCGCGTAACGCGGGTGCGCGCACGCGCTGGCTTTGCGCTTGGAAAGGGGTAACGGTCACGAGGAGCGCGCCGCCTTGGATGAGGTCACTGGCGTTGGATGAGGTCGCTGGCTCCAGGGAGAGCGCTAGCTATATTTTGGGTTGGAGAAAGGCGAGTGCCATACCGCTCTTTAATCGTCAGGATGATGCCTGCAGGAGGCTTGGAGTTAGAGCAGCTTTTCTGCCTACAAAATGGTGCTGGTTTCCCCGTGCTGTATCAATTGTAACCAGGGCAGGCACTTGAAGATGGGTTCTCAGATCTTTGGGTGCCACTTACAGCTCCTGGGCACGTGGCCGTGGCATTTTAATTCCGTTTTCTGGGGTGACAGCAGAGGATGGGTTCAGTTTACCGTTTGCTTGTGTTTTCGATGAGAAGCGAGTATCAAACTGACCAGGGGATCTCCCGTGCCTGAACAGCGTTTGTGGAGGATGCTCATCCTCTGTTATGTTGGTTTGATGTGGCTTTGAAAGCTGCTTTTTAGAGGTGTTGCTGCAGAGTTAATCACCTTTTGCACGTATGGCTAAATACCGTGTTTTGCTCTCTCCAGCAGCAGAAGGTAGAGTCCCCCTTTACCTTCGCCATAAGGATATCGGGTTTTTTCTGTCTCTGTGAAAATGGAAAGTAAAGATGTTTTATTGCTAATAAAACAATAGCTAATTGTTTTGGAGGAAAACATACTGTTCGAAGCAAGGTGTTGAACTTTACATCAGCAAAATACGCATTTGAATTGTAAATGTAGCTCATCCAACGCTTATTATTAATACCTTTGTTTAAATTATTGATGAAGTGCGGTGCTGGTCTTGGCTCAGTTGGCCTTGGGGAGGCAGAAGAGTTTCAGACAGAGACCTGCTGCCATCTACTGGCTTTTTTGGCGTTCATTTCCAAGTGCACTGGGATAAACGTGAAGGCCAGCTGTCAATAAATTTGCTCTCGAACCAGTGACAAGTTTTTGGGTTTGTGTGTTTTGTTTTGGGTTTGGTTTTGTTTTTTTTTTAACCCTAAAAGCCCAGAGCTGAAATTGCTGCACACACGTTAGATGTTTTCAGAAAGGTTTTGTTTAGAGGGATGCTCTCAGATGCTTGAGCTTCATTGTATTCTTCTCTATTTCTAATCACTACAAAGCATACTAGAGGAAATCTTTTATTTTTTTTTCCCCCCTCCAACTAGATAACAGCTGCTGGGCAGTTTTTATCTCAGATAAAAAATATTCAGGTGATGCATTTCCCAAACATTCCACCCTTCTTGCCTGCTCATGCAAAAAAATGAAAGTGAAATTGGTTAATATGTTCTGATTGTAAAATCTGAACAAGTTATTCACTTCAAACATTAAACACACGGTAAAAAGAAATGTTCATAAAGCCAATGTTCAGTTTTAATGAACATTTGTCGTGTATATAATGTCAGTAAACATGAAAGTTTCAAATCAGCCATGTCATTGGAGGTCTGGCAGGCTTGCCCAAAAGGTCGCTTCTGAGTTTGGCACAGCACTGGAAACAAACCCCTTGATATTCTGCATCCACTAAAGATAACATGCAGCTAGCTTAAGGGTATTTCTCTTTTTAAAAAATTGGGGTCTCCCCTCTATACCCCCAGTTTTTTAAATGAATCTGATATTTCTTTATCGTGCTCGATTATTTCCTTTCATGGGCTCCCTGCTGCAGACTGGGGGTGCGTATTTTTCTTTCTGAAAATGCACCTCTGAATAGAGATTTCAAACAGGGATTTTTTTAGGCACTCCTGTGAAAAATAGGTAACAGATATATTATTAAAAAAACATGCTAGAAAATAGTGCAGATAACAGACTGGGTTTCACCAAGGTGTAGTTTTCTAAACCATTCCTCTTCCTATTCTTCAGTACAAATTACAAATACTGACGAAGGATGCTGCAGAGCTGAGCAAGTACATACCAGAGAAAGCAGCAGAGGACACCTCCAGCATTTTGAGATCTCCCATGCCTGGAGCAGTGGTGGCAGTTTCTGTCAAGCCTGGGGACACGGTAAGAAATGTGATCTGTGTATCTGCATTTTCATTATATATTCCACACCAATTTCTCCTTGGTGCAACTGAAACTGCAGGTCACAGTTGCCTTTTTTTTTTGGTTGTAACTTCACCTGTAGAATAAAGTGTGCTGAAGGATGTGTGCTGCTTTTCATTTAAATTATCAAAACTAATAAGGAAGCATGATTCAAATTAAACTGACTTTGAAAGAGGCATTCTTAGCTGTATACAAGTCCACAGCTGAAACTCAGTGAAAAGCTCGATTGTGGGGTTGGGTTTTTTTGGGTCACAAATTCCTTGTTGGGAGGGGGGTGGGTGTAAATGTGTGTGTGTGTGTGAGAATATGTGCATGTAAATATATGTAGGAATATTTATGCTGTTAGTGCAAGCAGGAGGGAATTGTTGGTTTTCTGCCCTGAAGCAATGAAAATATTGCTAAGCACAAGGGTCACAGGATAGATATTTAACTTTCTTGTGTGTCCTGTCCCATCCTTCTCCTGTCCATGTTTCCCGTTGTCCTGTCGTGCCCCCCGTCCTCATTGTGTGTTCCCCCACCCCCTTTTTTTTTAACCATCCCCACGTTAGCATTTCACAAGACACATGAGTTTCCTGAATTGGAAATTCCATGCTGGGAATTCCCAGTCTCTTACGGGAATCCTCTTGTCCAGCAGAAGGAAAAAACTTGACATACCGAAGGGCAAAAGAACGTGCTGTTGCTGTCCTGGGGACTTCAAGTGCTGCTTACCTCACGTTGAGCTGGAAACAGATGTAAACATGGAGTTTTTGAATTACATACAGATCCTCCCTTGAACCCAGGGAGGGTTCGTAGAGTAGAAACTCTACTACATTGCACCATGCATTATTTCTAAGGTCAGGACCGTCATCTGCCACAGCCACTTAAAGGAATGGAATGATGCAGTCCAGGAATATTTGAATCAGATTGTGCAGATTAATTTAAAAGTACCTTTGTCAGTGAAATGATGCCATAAACACCCATGTGGCACTTGGGTACCGACAGAAAGCTTTAGTCACAGCGTTCAGAACTCAGGGCGATGAAACCTCGATTTTCCTGAGAGGTGATTTGAAGCGGGGTCAAGATTTCAAGTCCCAAATTAGCACTGCACTTACTATGTGACCCTCATCACTTTGTTTGCTTAGGGTTTGCTCTGATGCCACTTTTGGTTTAGAATATAGAGATATTTCTAACTCTCTACAGAGAGAAGGGAGTTGGCATGTTAATACGAGAGAGCTGTAGGCGCCAATGTTTGTATTAATGAAGAAAAGCCATTTCTGAGAAAACAGAATGGAGTACAGCTGAGTGGAAATTAGCAAGAGAGAAATTCTTTTAGTTCATATACTTTGCTTTCTGGTTTTATCATCTATACGTGCACACACAGTCTGTTTATACCTTTAAAACCAGCAGTATTCCAATAAAATTAATCCCTGTGTCACTGCACGGGTAGAGAAATCTGTGATTTCTGCGTCTCAGCAGTAAGAGGGGCTGAGGGAGGGAGCTCTTAAGTGTATAATTCGCATGCAAAGAATGCAAATATTTTTAAGACAAGGATTTTGAGCAGTTTTATTTTCTTTAAGATTGTTTTTTGAGAAATTTATTCTGCTAAACATTACCAGCCTTCTAGTCTTGAAGAATGGTTCTTCTTGTCTTGAAGGAATAGAACCAGGGGAGAAGGTGGCCTCTAAAAAGAGATTTGAAATAAATAAATAAAAGACACTCTGTCCACAAATCCACAAGTGGTGCAGTGCATCAGAGCACAAGTTGTTAAATAATGTGTGGAGATTTTATTTTCTTCCCCCCCACCCCTTCCTTCCTGCAGCTTTTTGCTGGAGGCACTGAGTGGCAGAGCATTTGAACGGCATAATCTATGTTCTGCTGACCTGAGCTTGTCAGTGCTAATTGTGTGGCTTTAATTGCAAAAACACATTTGCGTTATTGAAAAGGGTTTAACTTAAATCCTTCCTTTTCAGGACTAGTGTCAAAACGCTTCAGAAGCAGCCAGCCAGCCAGCCAGAGATGAGATGAGGGGCCGCATCAGCTATCGGCACTGAATAAGCGGTGGGATGGTGTGATTCAGATTACACGTCTTGGCTGTCCGTCAGGAACCAGCTCACTCCCTACAGCTGTTCGAGGCGTGATGGGCAGGGAACTGTAGCTCCCTGATAAATAACAGCTCTTTTTGTCGTGCTGCTTGGGAAAAGTCCCGATTTCTTCAGTCTGCTGGAGAAATGGGAATTGTGAAGTAGCTCCTGTTCCACAGAGCGAGCTCCGGCTTCGGCAGCTCGGCTTGGGGTGGGCTGTGGAAACAGCACAGCTGAAAAACAGGGGAGTGCGAGGTAGACGCCTGTCCTTCCTCTCAGGTGTTTGCTGCTGCTGCTGGCGATAAAGCTGCCTGGTTTATTAGCTGCTCCAAGATTTTCTCCTAACCTGTGGTGTGTGGTAAATAGCGTTAGTGCAGCACAGTCCCTGCCGTGGCAGCGCTGTGCCCACAGGGATGCTCTCAGCGTGGTGGGTAGCTGGGGGAGCTGGGCTGCGGTACCCCTCCCTCAGGTGTAACTTTTCAAATGGTGAAGAAACTCCTAGAGAGGAACGTTTAATTTGCTTTTGCCTTGATGGCCGTGCTTGCAAACTCGTGTTAATTGCCTGTGGTTCAGCTACAGGGTGTTGCACCCAGTCAGGTACAGCATCTGGTGTTTGTTAGTCCCTCTCTGTGCCTCTTTAGCCAAAGGAGAAGGCGACGCCGATCTCCACGTTGGTTTCCCCTGCTCGCTCCATCGTGGTTTTCCCTTGAAGCACAGTGTTCTCGTTTGGCTGCTGTTGCTGGAAAATACATCAGTCTGATGAAGGCTGATATTTCGTGTGAGCATCCCTCTATCCAGCTGGTCTGATAAGCAGTTTTCAATTACTTTTTGCCAGAAGATGCTGCATATGCAAGGGATTTATTTTCTTTTGTCTGTAAGATGATCTATAGATTTTAGTGACACAGTGGGGAAGTGCTGTTTGTCATTTAGGGAGAAGCAGAACTTGTGATGCTGCCAATTTTTTTTTAGCTTTTTAGTTACTTTCTACTTCCTTTATTTTCCTTCATGTGATCAGAAGACTGTAATTAGTTGTCAGTCAGTTATTCCTGGAGACACAATGAAGGCGCTCAGAAGCAGAAAGCAACAGAAACAACAAAACAGTTTGAAATCTGGCCGAATGGAAAGAAGGTTAATATTATTTAGGGAAAGGAGATTTAAATTTAGCTTACATTCCTCATGATAACACAGTCATGGTATAAAGGAAATATCCGTTTGGAGAGGGAGGGTGTTTGCATGTTTATTCTCTAAGTAGATCGTTAGTGTCAAGCGTATATCAGGATTAAATTCAGTTTTGGGAGAGTGGCTTTTTTTTTGGTTCCCTGTGGTGCCAAGGGCAAGAGGAACCACTGGGCTTCAGGAGTCCAGGGACTCACTCTATTTCTGCCAACGCAGATGGCAGCACGAGCCAGCCCTGCCAGCACAGGATGGCATTTTCACCCCTCCTGGAGCGTGGAGGTGGCACTGCGCGTGGCTTCCGTCTCCCCACAGCCACCCAAAATGCAGCACCACCAAAACTCCAGGAGCCACCCCAAGGGAAGGAGATAGGCACTCACCAGTATTTCTGCTCACCTTGAGTTGCCAGCTGGAGGTTTGTGTGTGTAGGAGTCTGTGTGTTGGCACTGCAGGGGCAGGGAGAGCCCGAGATCCTAATTTCTGAACAGGTCAGGTGATGTTGCTGTACCCTGGCTAACGTGCCCAGAGTGCTCCCCAGCCGCTTCCCAATTCAATAGTCTTAACGGGGCATGGCAACAAGAAAAGCTCTTAGCTGTCCCGATTGCTTTGTAGCCTTTGCTGTACAAAACCCCCCTGGGAATGAAGGTTTGGCTTGTCTAGCTTCGTGTCTCTCAGAAATGCAGAGTATTTTTCTCCTTTTAACTGTGTGTTTCTGTCGGTTGTTTTTCTTTTTTAATTCAGTTAGGCAGAGTAGGTGGCATTACTTAAGCCAAGTGTTGGTCAATCTGCTGACCCCAGTGCTGGTAGCCTGAATCATTTTAACACCTCCCCCACCCCCCCTCCAAATATGTAAGAGAAAAGCACCCCTGGGTAAACACCCCAGTGTTACTAAGTCTTCATAGGACTGTGGCCAAAAGAAAAGACAGTCAATTATTTTCACCTATGTTTCTAAATTCCCTTTCTTCTTTCCAGTAATTCAGGATTACCCCAGGATTTTTTTTAAACATCACCACTCAGATCACTCTTGAAATGGACTTTTCTCATTAGCAGAATTTCTTCTGATTTCCAGTTGGTGCTACTGTAGCCATAAGTATTGATACGACAAGGGATGATATTTTTCCCCTACCAAAACGTCAGCTATTAAACCTAGATGCTAATTATGTCAGTAGTTTCAAACCTGGCTGTCTCAAAGGCTACTACTTTTATTTGTGTAACTTAAAAAACACATTCCTATCAGTGATCCTGCATTCTAAAAACAACTGGGGAAGATGTTTTAAGCTGCATTCCAGTTCTTCTGAACAGCATTCCTCTTCCAGCTCAGCTGCATGCACGTTTTTTCAATGTATCTTCTTGTTCTGTAGAAAAATAGTTATAAAAAAAAAAACAAACCAAGAAAAAACCAACTTTCTCCACAATTTTCCATTTGACAAGCCTAGGAAAGTTCTTGCTATGGGAAAAGATGTGTTTTGTTTGACCTCTGCTGCTGAAATGCTCCCTACTAAAAACCAAACCAGCTTCCTAAATTCACTTTCTTGCCACGTTGTCCATCCTTGTGAAGGAAAAGGTGGAATTATAAAGTTACCTGTTGCCATCAGCCACTTGCTTTCAATCTTGCTTCCCCTTTGGGCCTCAAAATCTTAAAAACAAAATGTAAAAAATTCTCTCCCTTATCTTATAATGATACCAGATGGAATTCATAACAGAGAAATGTCCCTGAGTAGAAATGGATTTGCTTGACTAAGAGTTTTATATTTTATTTAGATGAATATGGTATGAGTAATTGACTAAGACTTTCTTAAATTCAAATACGATTTTTCTCTTGCATGTGAACCTCTTCTTTTCTTTTTATGTTGTTTTCCCTTTTCCCTTTACCTCCTTTCCTTCCTCCTGTGCTCCCTGAGCAAATATAAACTGCATTTTTCAGTCTAAGGGAGTTTGCAAACTTGGCCAAACGTGGTCACAAACCTCATGTAGTTTTTATGAGTCTGTGTTTTAAATAGGAGTTTTTGGGGTGCATTTGTGTGTGTGTGTGTGTGTGTGTGCATAAAACCTATTGGTAAACAGGAAATGAAAACATTTTTCACAGTTGTGAATTTTCAGGAGTCAAAGCAGTCAAATATTTCACTGTTCTTCTATCTCAGGCTCCAAGTAGTACTTGTGGTTGCATTTAAAAAACCAAGTTAACTGTAGTAATTGCTCGTGATGTGTTTATGTACTTTTTAATATTTGACTTTAAAAGATTTTTCTTCTCTGTCTTTATGCAATTGCACAGTCTAAGTCTCTGTCTTTATGCAATTCACCTTGGAGTAGGGTGTGATTAAGGATGAAATCCCATTCTGATGATGATGTACAAATAGTCAATATTATTGGGAGTTTCCTCCTAGGGGGAAAATGCCACCATCCTTTGAAAAGAATTCATAGGTGATTATTTTTATGGTTTTATTGTTGTGCTTTGCCTTTGGGAACGATATGCAACTTTTTGGCTGTTGCCAGGAAAGCTGGCTGATAAAGACTGCTCAGATGGAAGCAGAGCCTGGCCCTGGGCTGAGCAGCACAGGACTTGCCCCCCCAGAAGTGCTCTGCCTGCCTGTGGCTCCCCCAGCACGCCGGGGTCTCGGCAGCGGTGGGGGAAGCGTGTTTTGGCTAAGTGGGAGTGCAATGACCAGTGCTGATTGCTGTCAGGGGGACATCGCTGACCTTTGCCTAGCCAGAGGTCACAGAATTTGGGGTGTGCTCTCTTCGGATTCCTTAAAGGAGTGTGGCAAAAAAAGTTTTAATAATGATTTGTCAAGTACTGTTAATTACCGCTAATTACATCGGCTGTTCCGTAGCTCCCGTTTCAAAGTTAATTTGGAAAGAAGGGGAAGCCCACACTAATTGTTTTACACAGCAATGGACAATGTCAAGGAATTTCAATTGTCAAGGAAATTCAATTTGTTTTCTTGTTGGATGCCTGCTGCCAGATTGCCAACAAGTCAGAGAGAAAAACCATCCCAGGAAGGGAGTGATACCAGCATAGACTTAAGTTTAAACAACAAATAAACAGACAACCCCCCACCCCCAGTATCTTAAGATGGGTTTCAGGTAGCGAGTGCATACTAAATTCACTCTTTTGCACCAGCATAAACAAGACAAACGTGTGTAATGATTTTGCAGAAGGCCATGGGAGAGGGTAGCTGCATTTTGGGTGGCACAGTCTTGCATGGTCCCCTCTCACTTGTGAGGCTCGATAGGGACACTAAAGTCTTGGCGTAGTGGGGATGTTTACTGGTGTCTCCCCAAAGCTGAGGAGGGAGATGTGGATAAAATCCAATCCTCACTTCACTTCTAACCACATCTACGATCCTTCTTTGCTTGAAGGCTCTCATTTGGGTTTGGTTCCCCTCCCCCCTGCCTTCAACTCCAGGGGCCTTAAAAATGTTCCGCATCGGAGCACCTGCGTTCTGAATATAACGGTCTTAAAAATGTAATTGAGGGATTTTCACTTTTGTAGGCAAATCAGCGGGGTTGATATTGATCCATCTTTTTAGGGAGCCACAGTGCACCAGAAGGTGATACTGTAGAGGGCCCCGTAAACCCTCGGAGCCTTCTGTCTAATTTGGCAGAAAAACACAGAATGTCGGACAACAAAAGAACGATCCGATTCCGTAAGAAATCTTCATCCCTCCCACCCCCTTTTCACAAGATTAAAAAAAAAAAGAGAAAGAGAAAAAAGGGAGGGGGGAGGAAGAAAAAGGACTTAATTTTTTCAGCTGCACACAATGATTTGGTGCTCACTCTTGCATTGAAACAGTTGCTGTCAGAACAGGCAGGAAACAGTTTTCTTTTAATTGCTGAAATCATTCGGAAGTGCTTCATGCACGGCTTCTATACAGCAGATGCTGTGCATTAATTGGCCTGTGTAGGGCTGACCCAGGGTTCCTTGCAGCGGGCCCAATTTTAGGCAGAGGGTTTATATAGCTTATTTCTTATTTTGTATAACCTGGCGTACGTTCTGAGCGCGCTTGCACGTGGGGTGTTTCATGGTCTGCAGTTTCTAATGTCATGTGGGTTTCAAAACCTGTGTTTCTCTGGTAATGTACTAGCAGCAGGTAAGCTCTAAATACCATCCATCAGGAGCTAATTTTTTATCCAGATACTCCAATGACTGATGAACCTGTCTTTTGTATGAATGTTCAGCACAGGAGAAAGCCATATGCCCCTGGCACTGGTTCCTATGCATTCTTTACAGTTCGTAGCGAGGAGATAAAGAAAAAACCCAAAACCTTTACATTCACATGTCTTTCATTTATTTAGCAGTTAGCACTTTCTAAAATAGCTCTATTTTTAAATATTTTTGAATATTTTTTATTTTTTTTAAACAGCAAAAGGAGATTTAGGTCTCTTAAAGCATTCTGACAACTGCTACTCATTTTCTTTATCAGGAATATTACTGCACAGCCTTAATAGGGAACCTTGTTTTGCTACTCCCCGTCTGTTCAAAACAGACCTTAGCCCATTAGAAGGTCCTCCCTTGTGTGGGAAGACCACAGCTGTTACTGTAAATCTCATCCAGTAACTGTATCACCCCCATTTTGTGGCTCTGAAGGATGAAATTGAGAAATGGAATACTGTGCAGTCATCCTTTACATCTCCAATTTTAGGCCTTTGCACATCATTTTCATGCTTTTATTCCAAATCAAACAACATTAGTGAGCAACACCACCCTGTGCTAAATGCCTGGTGTCTAAGGCAGCGGCTGCGATCTTTGTTTTTGGAGGATTTAGGATTCGGAGGGAAGTTGGGGCTTTGTTGATGGTGGATATTTTAAAAATTCCTTTTATTTATTTTTTTTTTAAATTGTATTTATTTTTTTAGAATTTTTTTCCTCCCTTCTTTTCCCTCCCCCTGCCCCCAGATCTTTCTGAATCCTCAGACTTTGTGGGAAGCAGATGTCCAGACGGTAGCGAGGTGCCTAAGATGGAGGATGCTCTGCTGTGCCTCCGCAGAGGGAGTGAGAGCTCAGTGCAGTTAACAAACACAACTTTAAAAAAAGGTTTCTGTTTCTTTAAATCCTTCTGAATGAAGTGGATCTAACTTCTTACGAAGGATATTGGGGGCTTTAATCAGAAATAAGAAGTGGTTTAAATCATTAGCACAACAAAGCAAACTATAAGCTTGAAGATAAAAGTCTCAGGGGAAAGAGTCCTCTGAAAATAAATGGGACTTGATAGATTTCCATATCATTTATAACTTCCCTTAATTACACTTGGAAGAGTTGCCAGTAAAACTGGAAAATTGGCAGCCTATATCCATTATAGTAATTTTGCCGACCATGGCAAGCAGCTGGCTTTACTGGATTTTATTTCCCATCACTCACAATTAATCATCAGCTGGAGATGTCTGAAACTCCTCAAAACGTAGCAACACGGTGTGACACTCGGGCCTCCTTAAAATGCTAAAATCTGCTGAGTAAATGGTCCGCGTTCCCCTTCCCGCGAACTAATTTTGGCGGCGCGAGGCGGGCTGCCGGCTAATGAGCGCCACTTCCATCATCGGATGCGAATGTGAACTCTGACCTCGTGTCAAAGGAGAGGACGCAGCAAGCTGGATAAAAGATCTGGGATTCAGATCCCCAAACTTTGCACCAATTAGACAGGGGGTGGGGGAAATACATCAGCCCCCCTTGGGTTTATCAGAAAGACTTGCGGGGCTTGTGACCATTTTGGAAGCCTAACATTGACGACGTCCTGTCACAAGCATTCAGTCTCTCCCAGATGATGCACAAAAGTCTTGGGGAGAGCCGGCGGTGTTCACAGGGATCCCGTGGTAGCACTGCCCTCGGGTGTGCGCCGTCTTTTCCTGGCGCCCTGTTTTAAGGAGACCCATCTGTGAGCGCAAATTAGTCTTTGTGGTGCTCCTGTAGGTGCGGGTGGACACAGCTCGGGGTTGCTGCTGCTGCTGCTCTGATGCTGCTTCCAGCCCCTGCCACGAGGCGCTTGGTGGGGAAATGGCTGGAGACTGTTCCCTGTCCTGCCTGTGACCTTTTGGCCAGCGGAGACAGCAGCCACTGCGCAGCCCCCGAGTTACTCTGCCCGTGATGTTGGCTCTTCCCAGATGCCTGTCCGAGCTGTTAGTGACAGCGAGATTTTGAGCACCCTCCTCTGCCGTAGCTTTTCTCCTTCTTTTTCTTTTCTCTTTTCATTCAACGGAGACCAACTCTGAGCAGATGCTGTGAGCTGCTCCATGCAGAAACCAGCTCCTAAAACCAGGACCACAGGTCCCTCAGCTAACCGCTCCGTTCATCTTGGTATTCCCAGCAACGTGATGGCCCATTTGGCTGTAGCGTAACTTGGTGAGAAACATACCTGAATGTAATGTCTTTTAAGGAAAAAGAGGAGCCCTTTTATTGCACCGGGGTCTAATCAATCAGATTTTCTTTTTGTTTGGTTTTGTTTGGTTTTTACTTGCTTGTTTTGACAGATTTGGGTCATCACTGAGACCCCCTCTAAATTTAAGTGCAAAGATGGCAGTTTCCATTGGCTTGCCATCCACTGAGAGAAAGAAATTATCTGACAAAAATGCAACACTGAAAATGGTCCAGATAAACCCTTAAGTAAGTTAGAAAGTGAGAACTCCTACACACTGCCACGGTTTTCTTTTGTGGGCTAAGTAACAGGCGGAAGGATATGTGCAATTAGGGAATGAAAGGGGTCAGACAAAGCCCAGAAGAGGGAAGGGAGATACAAGTGCCTAATTTTAGGATTTGCTGCTTTGCCTCACAATGAGCAGAGCTGTAAAGGTTTCACTTAAGACCTGTAATTAAACTTCTCTGCTTAAGTGACACTTTTTGCCGAGGTAATTGTCAACAAATTGCACATCACCAGAAGTGCTGACACAGCGTTTACATGCCTGCTGCATGCTGGAAGTGCCTCCTTCTTTCCAAATTTCTAAGACTAGATGTGAACTGGATACTTTGGCTATGTGTTTTGGGGATTGGGTGGGTTCCTTCTTTCCCAAGCACCACTCCCTTTGTCATCACCCCAGCAGGTATTCTGTGAAACACAAAATCTTTATTTTTGGGAAGGTTGGTGGGGGGAACCTGAGGAGAAATTGAGATCCCTGGACGTTCCCAGGGTGTTAATGTTGCCTTGCACTTGACAGGCATGCTTGAGGTCTACAGAGGCGACTCTGTGGTCTTGCAGTAGATGTGTTCCCATTTCCAGAGCTCCGCTTGAGGGGAGGGCTGACTGAGCCACTCGCACACCATCCACCTCCAGGAAGCTGTGTTGCGCTTGGGCAGACGGCATCAGGGGAATTTCTTGTGCCCTCTGAATTAGGCCACTCGGTCCTCACTGGCACTGCTAAATGTCTCAGTCTTCAGTGGCCTTGGAGCTCCAGGAGCTCAGCCTTAGCCAGAGGGTGGCAAATTTGTTTCTGAAATATGCTACTATAAAGCCTCTCCAATTATTTTTCCCTTTCTTTCCTTTCTTTTTTTCCTCCCTTCCCCCCCCCCTTTCCTCCTTCCTTCCCCCCCTTTCTCCCTCTCCTCCCCCTTTCTCCCCCTTTTTCCCTCTTCCCCCCTTTTCCCCCCATTCCTTCCCCCCTTTTCCCCCATTCCTTCCCCCCTTTTTCCCCATTTCCCCCTCTTTTTCCCCTTCCTCCCTTTTTCCCTTTCCCCTCTTTTTTTCCTCCTTTTTTTTCCTTTCCCCCTTTTCCCTCCTTTCCCCCTTTTCCCCTCCTTTTCTTTTTTCAAATTCATTTTTTCTTTCTTTTTTCCTTCTTCCTTTTTTTTTTCCCCTTCAGTAAATCCTCATAGCTTCCTCTTAACCTCAGAATGTCTGGAAAGTTTGGAGCAGATGGAAAAAAGCCTGAACAGTGAGGTAGGGAGAGGAGGAGGAAAAGCAAGGAAGAAAGGGGAGAAGGCAGCATGGACAAGGCTACAGGCAGAGCAGCAGGTGTTGGAAGGAGGGAGACAAAAGACAGGGAAAGGGAAAAGAGGGGAAATAACTGGGGACAAAGACCAAATCTCTGATGCTATTCACTGAGTCTGACTGCTAATGGCGACTCAGATCCTCACCTGCCACTTGGGTGGGGCTTTCTGCAGGTGAGGTGTTGGGTGTTGGTTATTCTCTGTAGCCAGATAGCATGCCACGTGCCCATAGCACAGACTGACTTACCCCATCACGGGGCACCTGGAGGTCTGCTGGAGGCACGGGCATAACGTGGTGCCTTGTCTCCTGCCTCGCTTAGGATGTGCAGGGGGTCAGTGCCTAAACCGTGCCGCTGGCCTTGGCCCCCAGTAGCGCCGGGGAGTGACGAGCATCCACGTGCGCCAGAGAGGGACCCTCCTCCCCCCAAAACAGGACAACAAAAGCAGCTTTATTTAAATGATCAGAATGTGCTTCATGCAGCGTGCTGCATGTGCTCTCTGAGGTGACACCTGTCTGTCCCACGGTGTGTTCCTCACAGGCGGTGCCGCTTGTCCCTAAACAGGCATTGCTCGTTTTACGTGTAGAGAGAAACACATGTGTGTGTGTACAGGTAGGTGTGTAAGCAGTTGCATTTTGGGGGAACACACAGAACAGCCCAGAGACCAAATTACTCCCCTGAATGAAACTTTGACATCAGGGTGAGCACATCCCAAATTTGCTGGGGAAATGAGCAAATGGCAGACTGTACCTCTTAGGATGATTTGCTGTTGGCTGGGTTACATGAATGACAGAATTGTAGGGGTTGGAAGGGACCTCGAGAGCTCATCGGGTCCAACCCCCCTGCCAAAGCAGGGTCCCTAGGACAGGTCGCACAAGGAGGCATCCAGATGGGTCCTGAATATCTCCAGAGAAGGAGACTCCACCACCTCCCTGGGCAGCCTGTGCCAGGGCTCTGTCACCCTCACTGGGGAAAAGGTCTTCTGCATGTTGGTGAGGAACTTCCTGTGCCCTGACTTGAGGCCACTGCCTCTTGTCCTGTTCCCACAGACCACTGAAAAGAGGCTGGCCAATTCCCCCTGTGTCCCACATTTCAGATATTTATAAACATTGATCAGATCCCCTCTCAGTCTTCTTAAGGCTGAACAGTCCCAGCTCACTCAGCCTCTCCTCATAGGATAGATGCTCCAGGCCCTTAATCATCTTCGTAGCCCTTCTCTGGACTCTCTCCAGGAGATCCCTGTCCTTTTTATACCAGGGAGCCCAGAACTGGACACAATACTCCAGGTGGGGCCTGACCAGGGCAGAGCAGAGGGGGATGATCACCTCCTTTGACCTGCCACAGGCCTTTTAATGCATCCCAGTTTTCCCCTCATCTATAGGCAGCCCCTACCCTGAGCGGCTGTTTCCTCTGCTCAGCGTTGGAGGGAGGATCTGACTGTGAGGCACGGGGAGCCCAGTAGAGCAGCCCAGCGGGTTACTGGTGACCTTGAGCTTGCTCATGCCTGTCAGCAGAGCGCAGACGAGCAGAGAGGGCAAACTTGTGTTGACAGTGGTGGGTTTGCCCCCACGGTGAGTCCCTTGCGGGTGAGAGGCCATGGCTCCTTTCAGACCAGCGCTCTTCCCACAGCCCAAAGTCATCAGCTGCCATCCAGATGCTGCCCTGTGCAGGGGTACAACTTTCGGCCCAGTGCCAGCCCGTTGGGTGTTGCCGGAGCTCTGGGCTGTGCTCCCCCGGATGTGTGCTGAGACACATGGGGGTTCTGAATCGGGATTGGTACCCGCAGGGTCTGCGCCAGGGGAGCAAAGCAAAGGTTCCCTGGTCAAAACCGCGCTGTGATTGAATTTTGCTCTGGGTTCAGTGTCCAGCTATGACGGATGTGAAACGCGGACTGTAGAAGCTGGAGCTGAATGGGCGGGGTGGGAGAAAGGCCCTTTGGCTTTGCCTGGGGTGACAGTTCTAAGTAGGCAATTCCTTTTTCCCTGTGTTGCTGGTAGCTTGTCAAAGGCAGCTGTGGGCTGTGGTTGTGGTTTGTGTCATGACTGCGTAGCTGGCTGCCTTGACTTGTGCCTTTTTTAGCATTTAATGAAATAATCCCTTTATTTTTCCAGGAGAACCATACACACTTAGAGCATTTCAAATCCTCTCTCCTCACTTTGTACTGCTTTAATTTTCCCAGGTTTCAGAAGGTCAAGAGATTTGTGTAATTGAAGCAATGAAAATGCAGAACAGTATGATTGCTGCTAAAACAGGCAAGGTAAGACACCTTGGGTCACTTAAAACCGTCTGCAGCTTGTCAAACAGGGTGGGATTTAAAAGGAAGATTCTGGTTGTTAAGGAATTAAGTCTGATTGTTGTAAGTCTTTCCAAGTGAGGTGTCTTTAATTTTTAACATTTGCATTTGCCGTGAATGCTGTTAAGTAGTTCCGAGCCTTAGATAGCACAGCAGGAAAGAGTTTTACTGGCTTCAGAAATTCATATCACTCCTTTTTTTTTTTCTTTATTCTTTTTTTTTTTCCCCAAAGTGATTTGTTTTCTATGGTGTTCCAGTGCCAAGTTGAATTGAAAGGTGTTGCAGACCTCTTCTCCAAATCCCGTCTGTCTGGGGAGCGATGGAAGAAGAGGGATCTCTTTGCCAGTTAATTCATTAATGGCAAACAATTCAACATTAAAAATAAAAAAGCACAGGGAAAAAAAGGCACAGAAAGTGCTTTTGCAAGAAGATGAGAAAAGCAATTAATTTATTATTTTTGTAATTGTTACTGTGACTGTTAAATATGAAGCCCAGTTCTGCAAATGTGTTAGGCCTCACAGGGCTGTGCATTGTGGTACCTTGCTGCCAGGGGATCAGCATTGCAGGCTTTGAGCTGGGAGTCTCCTCCTGCAGCCCAGGATGTACCAGACCCAGCACTTTGGGCAGGGAACTGGTTAAGTTTATATGACAAGGGCATGCCTTAAACCCCATCTGGTCTGGGGACTCTTGGCCCCTAAATCAAGGGCTTGGAGCATCCCCGTGCCAGGCTATAATCCACAGCGTGAAACCATCATCTAGACACAGGCCCCTGATCCATCCTTTTCCAAGAGAGAGCACAGTCACTTTGAGGAGTGACTGGTTGGGGTCCTTACTAGAGGTCTGGGTTATGTATTCCTGTATTTCCCAGGCACATCTGAGCCCTTTCCTGCCTGCACTCTCCCCAACCCTCAAAAATACAACGCAACCCCCAGTGTGAGGTGCCCCAGCCCAGGGGGAGGCAGCAAGGAGCTGCTGCCTTTCCAGACGGGGAGCAGGTCAGGCCCTGGCAAGGCTGGCTGAGATCTCCAGGCAGGTCTCCGTGCCAAGGACTGTTTGTGTGTTTACAAGAAAGGCTTATTTGGCACCGCGGTGCAGTTGTCGCTGAGGCTGGGGCCTGGGCCCAGGGCTGGCCTCTTCCAGCGAGTCTAGTGCAAAACTGGGTCTTGGGGGGGGTGGAAATGGCGAGGGAGGGAGAAGGCACCTTCTCCTGTTGCTCTGACGTGGCCACTTCATCATTTTATCTCATGGGTTAATGCCCGTATCATTTGTTTTCTCACTTGATTACTGTTCCCCGGCGTTCAGCTTTTCATCTCGGCTGCTTTTGTTTAACTCCTTATTGCTGCTCTTTGCAGCCACCGTTTGTAACCAGTGAGTATCTGTAATTAAACTGCCATTCTCTCTCCCACCCACCCCCTTTCAGTTCTTTACTTTACCCTGCCCTTTCCTGCCCAGGTGTGCCATAGCCCTTGGGCCTGTGCCTTAAAATCCTGCTTGTGCTCCTCCCAGTGATGAGTGCCCCCCACTCACGCTGAGCAGATGCCACAGAATATCCACGTTTGGCTTCTTTATTCTTTAAAGTGGGATGTGAACAGTGCATAGGCCCAATGGGAACCTTGTCAATGTCCCCTCGGTGTTTCCATTTTAATGATAAGCAAATTATTCGGTTCTTGAGAATTTTAAGTGTTTGAAAAAAGCAAAAAATAGAAAGTTTGGGGCTGTGTTGCTGCTGAACAGGATTCATCTCGCTCTGCAGTACGAAGTCATGGCTCTGAGTGCTAAAATAGCTTGGCCCTTCCACAGGAATGGGATGTTTGGCACAGGCTCTTAGTCCACGTCTCGATGCTTTGAAAAACCGTGTTTTGAAACCCAGTTCATTTGTCTTCAGCTGGAAGACGTTCCCATTTTCGTTCCCATTTTCATTCCCAGCTGAGTTCCTTTTCAGCACCAAACCCCCTCTTCCTGTTTGTAATTGTGAGAAAAGCTGTTTGTTTTTATCTGCCCGGAGTTTACTCCGGCTGCAGGTGGTTTAGGAATGAGGGAAAGATGGAGAGGAACTGGTGAGCCTCCTCTCTCCTACAGGACAGCTGTGCATGGGTCAGAACGAGGAGCTGGCCCTGCTGCCTGTCAGAAATCCCTGGGGAGTTTGAAACACCCGTCAGCCACGGTGTTTGCTGAACTTTGACTTGGTAGGGAAAGAAAAGAAGTAGAATATTTTCCATGCTGCTTTCATCTCTTAAAAGACCGAGGCTGGGGGAGCAGGGAGACTGCCTGGCTACTGATGGAGGAATAGAGCCCCTTTCTGTACGTCTCACGGTGCCTTTGCCTGTGTTCAGCTTCATTCCTTGAGCGGTGATGGGCATGCGCCGGTGCTGCGGGGCCGGAGGAGACGCTTAGAGCTCACGTGGCTTCAGAGTGTCCAACTCGGGTGTGGGTGGCAGCACAGCCATCGTGGCCTGGGAGTCAGGGTGTGCTCCTGGTTTCTTTTAGGAGCCTGACCTCATGTAAGGAGGCGCTGAGCTGAGCTGACTACTCCACGAGGTTTTGACCAAGGATTTGGGTGTGTTGGTGTGACCTCTGAATTGATAGTCTCACATACAGCTTCTGGGATTTGCTGGGGCTCTGTGCAGAGCTGAAGGGGAATTTGGGCACGTTACAGCCTTTTATAGAGGGAATGAGGGACTTGGTACGCAACGTTCCTGCTTTAAAATTCAGGAACCTGCAAGTGAGCCTGTACTTCATGGACAGATGTAGCTGCATTGATTTGGCAGTGGTGTAGCCCTTTGCCAAGTCCAGTTATGTCAAAGGATCCCAGTGCAGGTTTGGATCAGCCTGTCCCAGCTGTCTGGGCATTGCAGGGAATGTCATGGCTGCAGTCCCGGAGTTTCGGTTGGACTTAGAGTCTGTAATGGAGGAAATGCTGGAACGTTTCATCCCAATGTGAGTGTGGAAGAGTCAGCCTCTCCTCTAAAACATCTGAAGGTTTAGTAACAAGTGCACAGAAGTGCAGACAGGTGGAAGAAAGGAGCTTTTTAATTTATAAAAGTGCCACCTCCGTCTGACATTGAGGTCTTCAAGCACCTACATTGTAAGAAAACCAGTCGGTGGTAGGTGCCTAAACACCTTGATGGAGCTGGACACAATCTGGCCAAGCACTGGAGAGGTGGTGGGGTCTCCATTCTCAGAGATGGACTCTGAACACTGGAGGTGGAACTGTCGGCCTCTTGAGGCCCTTCCAAGGTACACTCAGCCTGTGGTGGTCATGACGTTATGTGGTGGCCATCTACCCGGTGTGTCCAGATGTGATGCTCCCTGTAAGCACCGTCAACTGAACCACTGCTGTTACTGGTTTGAAATGGTTTCTGTTTGTGTCCTGCAGGTGAAAGCTGTGCACTGCAAAGCTGGTGATACCGTTGGAGAAGGAGACCTGCTGGTGGAACTGGAGTGAAGGGTCGCCTCCACGCTGCTGGAATTAGCTAAGCCTTTATTGTTTTATCCATAAAGTAAGACTGAAGCAGTTTCAGCCCAGAAAAAGGACAGGCCTATGCACAAGATTTTATACAGCCGTATTTATTGTGTCAGTGGTTAAGACAACAAACACAGATGTTAAACCTTGGCAGCAGAGCCCAGATTCTTACTTCCAGAAATACTTGTACATAACCTTTGTAATTCTTTGATTTTTCAGGATCAAATAAAATCAATAAAATACCATTTCTGCTTTAAACTAGAAAAAGCCTCTTTTTTTTTTGAAAAACCCCCTACAACAAAAGCCCAAATCTTATTTGTCTTCTCCATGACAGTAGCACAGGTTTGAGGCCCCAGCCAAACAGTACATAAGGGTTGGTAGGAGTGCAAGATTGCCTGCTGAGGGAACTGAGCAGTGTTCCTGCGCTCTGCGTAAGCACTGAACGAGTACTGCCGGTGGCTTAAATTCCAACCAGGTTTGCTGTAATATTTTGAAGGCTTTGCCTAGACTGAATCGCAGGCTAGATGGTTTGTTTTGTTAGTGCAGAAATTCCTTGTGCATTTTTCTTTACAGTTGCAGGGGAATTTTCTTCTGTTACTGAGATCCATACTCAAATTCCTCTCCCCTACCCCTTTACTGTCTATTGCTTGCTTTGTGCAGGCCTTTACAGAAGGAACTGGCACTGTCGCTGAATGCCCTTTGCTGCCCCAGGGTATTGCTACAGGCACTTGCTGTCCCTCAGGCTGAGCCTCCTCTGAACTCTTAGAGAGAGAGACCAAAGTGTCTGATCTTTTATTGTGCAGAGGCTCTTACTAAAGACTGTGTGAAGAACTAGGACTGCGGGTGATAGGAGACCGTGTCCTGCTGGAAGAGCTGTGTATCCAGACTGGGAAACCAGAGATGTCCTGGAGAGGAGGAAGATTTAAGAAGGGAGAAGGCTGACAGCTTGGTCAGAACAGGTAAGATTTTTTCTTTTTTCCCTCCTTGCCCAGGAACTCTATGGCACAGGCGGGGGTGAATACTGGCAGTTTGCTAGGTTCAGATTATTAGCTTGCACTTAAGAGGCTCTTTCTTCCATCACTTGAGCTAGCTCAGTAAGTCATCGTCTCACTAGACACGGTGATACCACCACGGTCCCTGCAAGATGTTCTTGTCTAGGTCTTTACTGCTGCCCACTGGACAGCTGTCTGAGTCACCATTCTTCTTGTGTTTTGGCCACTGCCCAGAAGAGAAGGGAGGCTGCTCTTATTTTCTTGCTTAGGATGTGTGGAGTCATGCTACATCCTGGAAAAAAACCCCAAAACGTCTGTCCAGAGGCACCTGGGTCCTTTACCGTAAGGTGAAGGACAAAACCAGTCACAGGCTGGTGACTCACGTTTAACCAGAGAACGCTGTGATTCTGCTTGTACCTTCTGACTGAAGAGGCCTTTTTTCTGTTACTGAGATGCTGATGACTGCGTCACAGGGCCAAAGGGGAACAGTGTACTACAGGGTTCTGCTCTGCTACTCAGTTTACAAAACCTCTTAAGGTGAGTAAGGAGAGCGTGTGGGTACCACCTGCCCTCTGGGACAGTTAACGCTTTTGCAGTTGGAGAAACTGTGGCAGACACCGTGCAGGTCTTCCTACAACTCTCCCTAATGCCACCTCGCCCCTTCTGACAGGAGCAGAGTTCTGCTTCTGCGGGCTGCCCTAAACAAACCCAAGTCCTGTAAAGAGACATGAGTGTTCTGCCTCAGCCTTCCTTCATCTGCTTACTGCAGCGATGCAAGCTTTCTGTTCGGCTTTCTAACTGCCACTGCTGAGAAAGTTTAGGCTGATTCCTTACCCTGGATCCCTGGGCAGATTCCCTACCCCAGATCTCCTCTGGCTATCACAGGGCCACTGGCAGCGAAGCAGAAGTACAGTGTTGTTCTTAATGGTATCCTCAGTATGTGTAATTGTACCCAGGCTCCCTGCGTGGCCTGTGTTCCCCTGTGGCAGCTCTGTACGCTCTGCAGTCTGTACGTACCAGAGGCTGAAGGGAAATACCAGGCGCGGGAGTGTAACAACAGGGAGCCGACACTCTCCCAGGCTGTACAGAAACCAGCGTGGTTGTTGGGTCAGGGGGACGAGAGTCTTCCATTTTTATTTCCTTTAAATCCACTTGGAATGTTGCAGTGATGACAACATACAGGTCCGTTGGACGGTTTTTGAATGTATATAAGATCTTTTCCCCCGACAGGAAGCTCAGTGTGCGTACGGTTGCAAGTTCTGCGTTAAAGTGCTTGGCAGAGAGTCACTGGATAGTGAGAGCTCCCAACAGCTGCATCCGCTGTAGCGCGGTGGGCAGCTGAACTCGGTTTTTCCTGGTCCCCAACACCCTCCCACCCCCCACAGTCATACACTGGACTGAAGTGGTACCGAGCGTCCTTAGAGTGCTGAATTAAAAATACAATCCTAAATTTCATTCTCTTTCACTCTTTTAATATTATTTCTTCGCAGTACCTTATAAAAGGAAACATGTTTTGAAACTACTCCTTTCCAGCTCAGAAAAGCATTGCAATACAGAGCCACACCAGTCTTTACATTTCCTCTGTTTCTCCAGCAGTTTCATCTTTGTCTTGAAACTCTCTGTGTCTGTGCAGTCATCTCTCTCTGTTCACATCCAGTCACCACTGAACACCAGTACAAGTCAATACTGAGCATGAGTTGTGCTTTACTGGGCTTGCAGACATCAAATTTTTAAATCAGCTTCAGTGATTAGTGCGATAGTATCACATCGTTATCCCACCCACCTTGGAGAACTACACAGTAATGATTTTTGTCAATTCAGGTAAAAAAAAAAAAGAAAATAATTAGCCTATTCCTCTGCCCTTCACTGCCCTGGGTCGTGCACTGAGGCTGAGGGGCAGTCTGAGGAAATAATCGAACCCCAGAACTGATATGCAGAGATAGAGTGACTCTACGCCTCATGCAAACCCAGTTACTTGTGGCAGGTTAAGCGGGGGCGAGGAGCACACGGACTATCCTGGGAGGAGTCCCCACCTCTGGGCCTATGAGACTCTAGCACTACTGCCAAAGCTCCCAGGTTGGGAAGGTTACAAGAGATGCTGTGTTTAATAAAAAGGTATTACAGCTTCCAGGAAAGGTTACCGATCGACACCTGCTTAGCACTACGTCTTCGGCCAGGCTGCGTTACCTCCCATTCCTACTCCCGGCTTTCGCGTAGGACGTAGGAGAGGCCGTGCTTCCCTGAGGAGTCATAACTGTCATGGTAGGGGAGGCCGACCCACTCGGGCGGGTATGTCGTCGTGCTGTACACGAAGCACTCCACAACACCCTCGGCCGCTGCCCGCGCCTCGCCCGCGCTGCCCTTCCCTTCCCACTCCACCACCTCGATTCTCATCAGGGTACGCTGGTACATGTCTGGGCAGCCCTCAAACTCATCCAGGAACCGCAGCATCTGGTCATCGACTGAGTAAATCTCCCCAGCGACATGGTGTCCAGTCCCTGGGATGTTGAGCATGTAAGGAATGTTGTATTTTCCTGCGATCACCAGCGGGTACTTCTCCACTGTGCGGCCCCTTCCCTGGAATTTCGCTAGCCCCTTGGCCGTGTTGATCATGTGCTTGTAATTGGGCTGTCCCTTCTTCAGCGTGCCGTAGACGAAGACACGGGCCATGGTACCTGCAAAAGCAGCTGAAAGACAAAGGTGTAGGTTACCTGCATGGCTGCTTTGCCCAACGCCAGTACGCGCTGTACGCACAAGACTGGGTGTGTGCAGGAGTGGCCTCCTAGTCCCACACCCCATCTAAATATTGTACTAAAGTCAAGTCTCTCTGTGAACTTTTCAGTCAAAAGATTGAACTGTGGCAGACAGACACCAGGAGAAAGTCACCGGCACAGTTCTTTGCTGTAATCAAATCACAGGTCCCATGGTTTCCCTCAGGAATCCCCAGTATCACCCAGCACATCCCTTAGCCTCGGGAAAAGCCCCAAACCCTTTTTTCCTGTCTCACCATTGCAGGAACCGTGGTGGAACTATGTGTGATGTCATGCTCAGTAACATCCCAAAAGCAACCCAGGAACCATCCCCATGACGGAAACACGCTCCACTTAGCACGTCCTTTGAGGGAGGGGGATTTAAAACCAAAAGATCACGGATCAGCCCAGCCACACAGACACCTTCCGATGCTGCTCGCTGTGGTTGTGGTTCAAGTAGCCCAGGTCAAAGCCAGTTATTACAGCATGCAGGAGCAAAGCCATGTTTTCTTTGTCTCCCCCAGCTGGGGTGGGCTGGTTGTTTTTTACAGCCTGAACTGATGGGCTTGGTGACATGTTGCCTGGGTCGTGCTGCCTCTCAGTGCAGTCCAGCAGGGCCAAGGGAGGTGCCTGCCCCCCCTCCACAGGCACTTCTGCTCAAGCTCTGCTTTCACTGTGGCCGCGGTTGGGATTTGAAAAACAACATTTTATTCAGCAGAAGAGCCTGGATGCAGCTTGGAAGTTTGAATGTCGTCTTGTTTCATGGTAAAAGAAAGCACAGTGGCATTAATTGTCTGAAAGCAAATTAACACATTCAGGATTCTGGTTGTGCCTCAGCTGCATGCGTTTGATGGTGGGTTTTTTTTTTTTTTTAAAAAAAAAATCTTAATTTAAAAAAAAGGACAAGAAGAGCTAGCAGCACAGTGCTTGTAGCTGCAGCAAGCTAACTACGTACAAACTGGGACATCCCCAGACAAACAGAGGACCTGTCTGTCACAAAGAGGGATGAAAAGGCTTTCACACCAGCCCTTACAAGTGAAATGAGGCACGCTGGCACGGCAGCAGGCGAGTTTAACCGGTGTTGAGTCATTTCACGGACACGATGAAGGATTTTCAGTAAACCCGGCGCCAAGGTCCCACTGCCAGCTCAAGGACATGTTTGTCCCACTCCTTCAGAGGAGAGGAACGATGATGGCTTTCCTTCCTGATGGCTCCTAAGTGACAGACTTCATTTGCAGAGCTGGTTCTGGCTTCATACACATCATCACTCCTCCTGGCCGGGCTGCATCCATGTTCTTCCTGTGTATTTACCTTGGGGCTGTGCTGGGAGGGGGATGCAGTATTTCGGCCCTAACACTACTGGAAGCTATGCCAGTAACACTGTACTCCTTTCCTCTTCCCCAGGTACCCCAAAGTGCTCAAGCACCTGAAGCAGCCAACCTGGAGCTGCCCTAGCCCTCTCTTTAAAACATGACTCCGAATGATGTTGTTCAACATTTGTTTCACCTGTGAGCGTAAACCACTCAAAATGGGTTTAAATGGGATAAAAGGCTGGCTTCACCGAAAGGTAAGGAGGGGAGAGAAGGTGTAATCATAGTTCCTGGGTTGTTTTTCATGCTGTGCCCTGTTCATGCCCCAGTGTCTCTACAGGGCAGGAGCAGTCCTTGCACTGCTTGATGGTTTCCCATGTTGTGCCCTCAGTCACGGACTGGGCAGAGCCCAAATGGCTGGGCCAGACACCCAGCACCAGAGCAGCACCTGCGGCTCCATTGGGAAGGGTCATTAAACAATGTACTTCAAGTCTGAAAAACCACTTCAAACCAGTCTGGATGTAGCAACCTAATCTATTTTCTGCTATTTACTCTTCTTTCGGTAAACTGTTAGATCCCATGGTTACCCAAAAGGGTACATTGCTGTCCAAGAGCAGGGTCATTTAAATCCTGCCGTAGCAAAGCAGTTTCCCCCTGGTGAAGTAAACAGTTTGTCCTGTAACAGAAGACAGTTCTCCAAGCAAAACCGCTGTGTGCCTTGATTTACTGGCAAACAGCTTTCGCTTAACAGACCGCAATGATTTTTTCACCCTGTATTTTATCAGATATACTTCAGCATAATTTATCCTTCATGACATTAATGAGGTGGGTTTTGGTTGGGGTTTTTCTTTTTGCTGGATGCATCTCATTCCCTCAATAAAAAGGGTATTAATATTCAGTTGGTCTGACTCTCTTTTATAAGAAAAATCATTACCTTTCAGATTGTGTTTTGAATAACAAACACAGATCCTTCAGGAAGAAACTTGTCCCAGTGGGGATTGAGAAAGGATCAGAGTTAAGCACTGAAACATGCAATTAATTCCCATTAGGGGATTAGGGCACTCGTGTTCACTTTGAATCAGAAAAATGAATTGTGAATTAAATTGTTCACAACCAAGAGGTTACTTGTCAGAGTTAATAAGTTAAAAAATAAGAAGGGAAACCTAAAACGCACATAAAAAGCTCAATAGTGAGTGCTCCATCTGTAAGAAAAAGATACGCGTCATTTCCATTAAACAAAAGCTCCGTCCCTGCTGTACAGCTGGAGTAAGTCTCCAGAAAGTTTGCAGGGAGAAGAGTGCTACCCCTCTGGAAATGGGAAATCCCAATGGTGCAGCAGCTGGCTATTCAGAAATACAGTGTTTAACATCACTGTACAGAACACCCAGCCTGCCGGTGCGGGCCCTACGAAATGCCATGCCAGCAAACCTCCCAAGCCCGGGTTTGGAGACGTGTTTCTGATCCAGCATTTGAGCAGACGGACTCAGCAGGCAGCGCGAGGAGATGGGAGCGGGAATCTGAAGTTCCAACCAGCTGTGGTTACAGAAACGGTGAGGCTGCCGTACCAGTACAGCGGTGGCTTTGTAAGCAGGTGGCTGCTGAGCTCTCCATCACACGGGATGGGCTGGGTGCAATTTCTCCTATTAAACAGCCCCCCTCCCAAAGCTATGCTCAGACAACCCCAGCTGAGGAACAACTGAAATAAACTTGGTAAAAACATGTTCTGAACGTTGCTTCACATAAGCCACACACAGTATTCCGTGCAGTAAATCTGGTCTCCCGCGCACTGCGCGTTGCGGTGCCGAAAGCTGTGGGATGTATTGGCATCGTTTGGAGCACTCACGTATCGTGGGCTTTCAAATAATTTTTAGCCACCTTGTGGCAGGAGAGTAAAGAGCAGAATTTTACTTCAGGGTCATTTCACAGACGGCTCCCTTCACAGAATCGCCAACAAGAAGTTGCCTTTTCTCACTTAATCCAGTTTGACACTTCTTACCTACATTAAATCACCTAAGAGGAAAAGAAAACCCACCAAAAAACCAAATGACCCCATCCCCTCCAACTCTATACTGAGTGTTAGGTGCCAGGACAAAACCAACCCATTCAAAAGGTACTTTCATGAAATACTCATGCTAGAATGATTAAAATTTAACAGCGAGAGGAAACATGAGCGAAATCTGTATGTCATCTCTCCAAACTATTTCTTAAAGCTTCGAAAGAGGATGACCTGCCCAGCTGCTCACGGGATCGATTACTAGTTGCTTCATTACACAAGATGCAAAGACTAGAAAATAAAGTCACTTGTTCAGGATCACAAAAACAGAAGATGCTATTGGGGGCAAATAACAGCAGCTTGTAGCCAGTGCACAGCCAGCAGCCCAGGCTGCTGCTTGGTGTTAGCACTGCTAGGGCTTCCTCACCAAATTGACATCTGCCCCGAACTACCAGTGGCGCTTCAGGTCAGGGTTTTAAGTGAGAGAAGGATGGGCGGCCACAGGCCACACTCACCCATGAAACAGAACCACCCCAGCCAGGCTCTTTGCTCCCAGGTTGTGCCCCAGACAAGACCTCACTTCCCCAGCAGCAGCGGCTTTGACAATAAATCCCCTTTTACCACAATTCAGTGACTGGGTCCTACCAGCTTCTTCAGAAAATAAAGAACCAGTGCCTGAGCTACGCTGGCTCCAGGGCTGTTGGTAACCACAGTCGCAGGCGTTTTGGTCTTATTTTGTTGAAACTTTTTCTCCAAACTCAGAAAATACCCATTTCTCTCCTTCCATACAGTAACATTATTTTCCCTTGAGAAAAATTCTCTCTGAGTTGGCTCGGTGACCAGATATAGTTACACATTAATTCTTCAGAAGTTTCTTAAAACTGTAGGAAACAGGTGAAAAAACAAAATGCCTTGAACTTTAAACTTGAGCCCAGTCTGTTTGAATGAAGCGAGTTTTAAGGTCACTCTTCACTCAATGCTAACTTTCAAGAAGGACTAACATGCCAGAGAGGACTCCTGGGACTGCATCCTGTTGGTCCTTTGATGCTTTCATTTTGTTGCTTGCTATTTTCTTTATAGCACAGACAAGGGCTTCCTGCCCAGGCCGACCCCTTTCCAACCTTGCTGAATACCTCGGAAAAAGTTTATGGCAAGACACCTTTCTTACATTAACCACAGAGGCACCAGCAAAACGATGGCTCCTTTGAAATCAAGAGGTTACGGTCTCCTCGCAGCAGTCGTCCGCTCAGAAATGGTGAGCTGCTGGCTTGTGAAAACAAACAAAGAGTATTAGAGTAACCAGTGCCACGCTGGACGCTACTGGGCACTACCTGAAGCCCCGTGTAACCTACTTCACAGATACATTTTTTTTTTTTTTTTCCACTTTTGGCTATTTTACATCCCCAACCCAACAAATACAGCTATGTTTAAGCTGGACTATCTTGAAGGTATGTATCACTGGGAGGCAGCACAAGGATGCCTCTCCTTCGGACAAGCATCAGTCACAGCGTTGGCTCACGTGCCTCGCACTCACTCTGTATCACAGCAAGCGCTTGCCTTTTGTTTGTTCAAAGCTCTTTCAAATCACTTTCAACTCTACTGCGTGGAGAAACTTCATTACATGAATTTTTACTGTTAACAGATATTCATGTCCAAAGTGGCTGTTAGGAGCAGCTGCTGAGGCCTCCATGTGACAGTCTGAGCAAACCACCACATGCAAAAAAGGTGCTGGGGATGCGATGCAGAAACGTGCTGGATACAACAGACTGCATCTCCAGTCAGTGCAAGGACAAGGAGGGATTGCCAGCATAGTGAAGGGATAAGAAAAAAAAGAGGATGAAGAAATGGGAAAGTCAACGGATGTTGGTAAACTGAGTGTGGAGAAAAAAAAAAAGCCTCCCCCCCTCGAACATTCTATCAGTGCTATTGACTGTTTTGTCCTAATATTAAGTAATAATATTCAGTATTATGGGTTGACCCTCAGACAGAACATTGTGCCAAGTTCTTGCTACCACAGTTCAGAAATTTGTGGACTACAAAAATAGTTAGCAAAGGCTCAGGGCAGAGCACTGAGAAGAGTCCACAACTGTTTTTTTGGACACAGGGTTAACAAGCTGTTCAGCTTAACTGGTAGCGGAGAAGATGGGGCACAGTCACCTACAGAAGGGACAGCTCATTCTCCACGTACACAAACACACAGCTGAGCAACATCTCTGCACAGAAAATAATTCACGTGGACAGGAACAGCTTCCTAACTGTAAGAACACATGAGGCATAAGAACCACCACAGTAAGACACCACAAGAAGTGTTATGAGCCCAGTGTCCCCCTACCTGAGGGTGGCCACAGCAGATACCTTATTAGCAAGAGTCCGGGTGAAGTGGCAGTGACACATTTCCAGACACCTCCTAAGCCAGAGGCCATGGTGCACAGGCTTTTTGCCCCCCGAGCTTGCACAACTGCTTCTGTTAATGGCCAGCAAGCAACCCCATGCCTCCACCCCACATGGGTACACGAGACATAAAGTGCTTTGGCTGTTTCTCTGCCTCCCTGCTGCCTGCTTGCTTCATCTGCTCTTCCTACAAGCCAGCACACCTCCTCTTTTGTGCTCCCAGGGTCGTTTTTCAGGCTGATGAGTCCATGCCTATTTAACAGAATGGAAAACCAGCCCTTACCTGTGATCACCTTTGCCACCTCTTCCTCTGACTTTTCTGGTTCTCCTCTAGATTTTTGCGATAGAGAATCCAGAACTAAAATATCTGAGAATGGATAAACCAAGGCTTTATATAGGGATACAAACCATGGCTCCTGTTTTGTTCACACTCCTTTCCCCCACTGAATTTTTGACTGCTGTTGAGCAACAGACAGATATTTTGGAAGAACACGATGATATGCCAAACATCTTATTCTCAGGTGGCAACTGGGGTGTGAAGTGTTTACCAAAACTCCAACAGCCTTGAAGCCATTAAAACTGGAACTCCTGAAAAAATAGCTATCATCTGTCCAAACTATCATAGATACTACAGTTAATTTTGCCTTAGGGTAAGGTAGCAGACTAGATGGCGTCTCAAAATCCCACTATGTATGGCGGGGCCTTGTGATGTTGTTTCAAGTAGACAATTAATTTAAGTGACATACATAGAAATGCTTCATCTTTGCACCTTTAGCATAGATGATTAAACTACTCTGTCTACACTAAAGGGAGAAAAACCCAAACCCAAGCCGGGGCATTATCCTTGTACACCAGCTCGCTGTTACAGGAAAAAAGACGAAAACAACTTTTGATAGGGCAGCCCTGCTGCCGGTACCATTTCAAATGCTACTGTGAATTTGAAGTGGTTTCCATCATTGACATGCAGAGCGAAGCCCAGGGTTTCAAACCGCCGACATCCTGAAACTCAGGACACAGCCTGCAGCTTGGACGGGTTCCTCGCGAGGTCAGCACACTGATTTACATGCCAATACCCAGAGCGGTCAGTGCGCTGTTTTGGACCAAGAAGAGCATCCCAGCCTGCAAAACATGGCAAACGCTTTGAGTACCTAGGCATGGGAACGTATTTTTCTCCCCTGAAAAGATGGTGAGAGAGAGAAGAGGAAGGGAGAAAAGATGGGGTTTGTGCGAGATCGGGACGTGCCTTTACACACGGGAAATGGGGGAATGGCTGCACAACAATGCTCTGAGAGGAGGGGAGAGGTGACCAGGCCATGGCACAGCCCCATCCCCTTGTTCTTTGGGGCTGTGACTGGGCCTGGAAAGGAGATTTTAATTAAACACCCATCTTTTAGCAAGAGCAGCCTCCCACCTACGCTTGTGCTCTAACGGATGCCACAGACCGGAGCTGCTGTCAAGCCAACAGCTCAGTGGGGGCCAGCAGTGCCTCTGGGCCCAGCCGCGTAGCTGAGCAGGTGTGACAGCAGCCGGACTCCCCAACTGCTCCAGCAAGCGGCTCCACAGGCGGCAGCAGGGCAGCTCTCTGGGATGGGCTCTCCAGGGCCGAGGTGCCACAGTCTGGCAGCGCCGTGCAGAGGGGTCCCTGCAACATGCAGCCCTCACCACACTACAAACCAACCGAACGTGCAGGTGTTTCAGGAAATAAAATCTACTCCACTAAATGAGCCAAACAGAAAATCCAGGTATAAATCTGGGAACGGTGTCACATACTGCTGAACTATTTCTTCTCTAGAAACTACCTACCCCAGTGCGGACCAGGTACCTTCGATCAACACAGCAGAAATGAAGAATCAGAAAAGCTCCAGCAGACTGGGTTTTTTTTCAGTCTGTGATTCCTTGGGGAACTACAGGCTGCTTTTAAGGGCCAGGGAAAGGTAATTCATACACATTTACAGCCTCCACGTGTACACACAAGGATTATCTACACAGAACCACACTGCTTGTAAAGCGTTAGTGGCCCACGAGAAAGGAGAGGAAGATTAAAGCCAGCTGTACTGGAGGAACCATCAGATTTAAACACAAACAGTTCTTTAAATATTCAACCAGGATGGGTACAGATGGTGTGAGGTAATGGCCAAGCACATTTGTTTGGAAGCAGGGTCGTATGAATTTCGTGAGGTTTGGAAGGGGTGGTGCAGAGTATGGTATACACAGACATATAGAAGATAGCTGATGGGTTTGTAATTGTACGCATGCCACTAGGTAGCAGTGGAAGTAGAGGCCCTTCCTGACATTTGGATGACCACAGCTGAGGTTACTAAGGGTGCACAAAAAATGTGGAGTATTTGTATAATACTAAAGGAAAATTTTAGAAGTACTAGTTTGCTGCTACAGCTCTGAAGCAAGTCAAACCCCTGGTCTGGAGACAGACATTGGGCAAACAGTAGAAAAATTGAAAAGATTAAAAAAAATCATCTTTCTGTGTGATACACAGAAATATTTTCCTCCCACTTTATTTTTCAGGTCAAGTTTTTGAAAGCTAAGAAACTGAATAAGGGTGGGTTTTTTTGGGGGGGATGTGTATGTATGTGTGTGTGAGGGGTAGTACTTGTACCATCCTTGCAGCCTGTGAGTAAGTGTAATGTTTAATGTGTGACATACTGGTAACAAAACAAATCAGCTCACCAGACTGGCAGGGGAAGTGGCTGAGTCACTACCCCTGGGTTATTGAAAAGCTGCATAGATGTGGTGCTAAGGGACGTGGTTCGGTGGTGGACTTGGCAGCGCTGAGTTAATGGTTGGATTTTTGATGATTTTGAAGATCTTTTCAACCTAAATGATTCTATTCTAACTCATTAACTAACTGCAGTTATTTTATTTGTCTAATTAATTAAATATGTATGCAAGTCTGATAAACTGGGTAGGTAGCTTTGTTTAATGGAAAGTCTTAATTTCTCTTTTTCACCATTTTCTAATGTAGTAAAAGGTAAGAAAATACAAACCAAAACAGAGCACCAAGTCAGAACTACAAAGAACCATGAACAGATGTATATAATTACTTCAGTCCCACTGAGGCATATCACTTCTGTTTAGAAATCAGTACTGAGTTTACTAAAGAAAGGTAAAAAGTCACATAGCATCATGAAAAGAAAACTAATGAGTTATTTTAACTTTCCTGGTCTTGACTTTTGTTCTCCCAAGAAAGACTTGCAAAGTTCTACAATGAAATCTGAAAAAAAACCCACCTCATCTCCTTCTTCATTAACTGGGAAAGCATCCTTATCTCAAAGTAAATACATTTACTAGCCTGCTACTTTCTACACAGAAGAAAAATACATATTCTGCAGGCATCCTAAAAAGCCTGAAAGGTAATTGCTTTCCGATCCAGAAAACGTTCTGACCAGAATCTCAAACATCCTCCTGCCTTGTTGAGTCAAAGATAAGCAAGGTGACATGAAATTCCAAAACTGGGCTTCTGTTCTAAAAGGCTGTGTTGAATGAAATGCTTACTTTCAGCTAAGGAGTGGTTTGGTGTCTGAAGCTGAAACAGGTTCTGTAGTCTGATGCAAAATTCTAACACAGGTCTGTATTTACTGAAGAACAAGGAAAACCAGCTAGGCAACCAGTTGTAACAATGGAAATAATTCCTTATCTCTACTAGATACACATATGCAATTGCCAAAAAAAAAAAAAAAAAAAAAAAAAAGAAGCTGTTTTGGTTTTGTAATGGTATGTAGAATTTACTCTAACTGGTCTCTGGCAGTGTCCAGGATCCCTGGAAGTAAGCCTTAATGAAAGTCACCTTAAACCAGAGGTCTGGGTATAATAGGAGAACATTACATAATATTAATCCATATTACACAGGCATTTATATGAGATGATAGAATCGTTTACAAATAAGATATTTATATAAATGAAAATAGCCTTGTATATGCTGTGCAGCCTCTTTTCACTGACCTTTGGGAAGGGATTTCTGTTACTTACTTGATAAAGGAAGAAGAACAGAATCAAGTACTGGAAGTAAATGAGAAGGGAAATAATATGCAGTGTGGTTCTGAATGCAAATTAAAACAACCTCCTTTGACAAGGGTAATGCAATGGACTCGAAGTAAAAGACTTCATGTAATATGCAATGAAAATATCTCTGGAGCAGGTCATAGAGAACTGTTTATGAAGGGAAAATTATAATGGACTGTATTAAAAAGAGTAATAAGCAGAGACAGATGTTACTCTCCATACTCCTCAGGAACCAATCCTGCCATAGCAAGTAGTTGTGTGTCTACTATGTTTGTGCACAAAGCATCCCGAGGAGGTTTGGTTCATGCTACAGACACATTAGATGGCCTATGAACCATATGATTGAAGTAAGATAGAAGGTACAGAAACATATGCTTAGGGACCACTGACAAGAACTTCTGGAGACTCATCGCTCAAAAGCAATGAAGGTATCATAGGGTCTCTCAACTTGGAAGGGACCCATAAGGATCATCAAATCTAACTTCCTGCTCCTCTCAGGGCTACCTAAAACTAAACCATATGATTAAGAGTGTTATCCAGATGCTCCTTGAACTCTGAAGGCTTGTGCTGTGACCATTTCCCTGGAGCCTGTTCCAGTGACCAACCACCCTGTGAAGAATTTTTCTACATAACTCCATTCTGAACTTCCCTGACACATTTCCTCATGTCCTGTTGCCGGTCACCAGAGAGATCAGTCTGCTCCCCACCTTAAGAAAATTGTAGCCTTCTCCTCTCCAAGCTGAACAAACCAAGTGACCGTAGCTACTCCTCCTAGGTCTTGCCTTGAGGCCTTTCATTATGTTGGTTACCCTTTAACAGTTTGATGTTCTTATATTGAGGTGGGCCATCAACCCAAATCTCCAGATCTCTTTCTGAGTGGCTGCCTGCCAGCCTTTCATCCCCAAATTTATAGGTATAACCAGGATTACCCCATCCCAGGTGGAGAATCTGGCTCTTGCTCTTGTTGAATTTCATAGGGTTGGGGATGGCCCAGTTCTCTAGTCTAACTGTATGACTGTAAGGCCTCTCTACCCTCATGGGAGTCCATAGCTCCTCCTGATTTAGTATCACTGACAAACTTACTTGCTGTACATGAAATTCCTGCAGTCCCAATAATTTATAAAAACATTAAAAAGCACTGGCCCTAAAATTGAGCACTGGGGATTCCCACTGGTGACTGGCCACCAGCCTAACATAACCCCATTTACCATAACTCTTTGAGCCCAAACTATCAGCCAATTACTCACCGAGCTTTTATCGGGCTTGTCTAGCTGTGTGCTGGATGTTTTGCCCAAAAGTAGCTTTGCTAAGGTCTGAGAATACCTCATCTATTGGCTTCCCTTGATCAATTAGATGGGTGACTTGGTCATACAAGGAAACACTTTTGTACATTTTGGTTGATCATAGAATGATCCTTGAACAAAGCCAAGCTATATGCCAAGAGAAAATAATACTCAAGAAGAATCATGTGTATTTTAGAGTCCTTAAAATTTCACATGCTCGTTTTCCAACCATTCCCATTCTGAGTTTTTCCTCTTCTCACATGAATGAGTACACGGATGGTAGAAGTAAGCACATCATCCTTATCAACTACAAGAGACTCACGTACCAGCCATTATAGGGCAGCACAACTGGAACAAGTATTTTAGGGAAACACTGGAAACATCACAAAAGGTACCAGTAAAATCTCATTTAGCAAAAAAGCAAGAGTCACCTTAACTGTTCTCAGAAACATCAGTGAAAGGTTCAACAAGGGAACATTGTTTGCTTCCTTGATCACTCTATAGGTTAACAATAAATTGAGATGGAACAGCTTAGACTTGAAAATATAGACTGTTACTCTTTTTACAGCTGTGTAAGTTGCATTATCTTAGGGCAAACATCTATCACCTCTTTTTCTGCACTTATAGATGCCTATTTAATGATTTGAAGGTGATCCTGTCCACCTGAAAGTTATTTAATGTTCCAGTACCAGGTAATTTTGTGAAGGATTTTCCTTCCATGGACCACATGGTTTCCATCTGCAATAATATGTTCTTGTGTCATGACAGCATACAGAGTAGCTGAAAAACAGCATTCTAGGGACGTAAGTTTTCCAAGTGACTTTGGCCACACATCAGACCAAACTCACATACCTTAAGGTATTCAAATATCTAGGGCAGTGTCCAACAACACTGATACATCAATCTAGACTCTGTGTTGAGAAGAGAGGGATGGAGGGCAAACAAGGAAATATATAATGCATAATGTCTTGAATGTCTCAAGCTAGATCTTAAGGTGTATCCAATTTAGGACTGGAGCAGGTCCCAAGCAATGGTGATTAGGCCTTAAGTATAAATTAACATATCCTCCAACTAGCTTTAGTATCCTCCTCACACACCCCAACTATGGGACAAAATTCTGAGAAAAAAGCACAGCTGAGCTGGCTACATCAGCAGTCAACAGAGCAGCCTGAAGGGGATGCAGAGACTTCAGCATGAAAAGGGGAACTGCCCAACTAGTGTCCACTGCCGTAGGATGTGAGGCAGAAGTGATAACAGAAACACTGGATGAATCCTTTTCCTCCAGCATTTGCTCTGGAAAAGAGAAAACAATTAATACCCCTTGAAAAGGGCTTTACTCTATTTTTCTGCTTTATTAGGATCCCACCTTTCCAAACAGGGCCCAAATACCCAGTAATATGTAGAGTATCCCCTAGTTCACTTCCTTCTACTTTGCTTTTTCCAGTTTCAGTGTCTGTGAACAGGATGGGTAGGACAGGAAGAACAAGTCCTGGGACTTCTCCGTCTTTCTAAGTGAAAACTTTCTTCCTGCATTGGGATCAAAAGAACCATTTTCCACACACACACCTCCTCTCAGCACAAACTGCTATATAAACCAAACAACTGCCCTTCTCATTAGCAACTTTCCTCCTATTTTCAATTTATAGCCACCATTTATAATTTACTTTTCTGCCATAACTAAGAAGAGCTTTCACTAAATACCATGGAGAAGTCAGCACCATGCTTCTAAAAACACCACCGTGCTTCTACCGAAAAGGTCTTGGGTTCATAGCAACTATGGTCTTGGTGTTTCAAGAGAGTTCTGGGCCAACACTTGTGCACCCTCACATCAAATACATTTCACAATGGAAAGCTGAAAAGGGATGATTTTAAAGATTAACCAAATATCATATTTTTGGCATTATGATGATACTAGCTGAAAAAAATTAAAGATAAACCTTATTCATACTATGTTGAAAATGCAGAAAACATTATCAATTAACTGCTCAGTCCAACTTGGCAGTAGAAATTTACATTTCACCTCTTGAACAAATCAATCATTGCCCTCCCAGAGCCGTTTTCCCTGCCCAAACTTGTAGTATAGCAGTCTCTGGTATCTCCAGTCCCCAAATACAGGACTATGTTACTATTCCAAACACCATTTGTCCCAGATTTGACAGAGAGTATCTAGGGACATTTGAAAATCTCAATTAATTTTACTTCTGCATTCTCGAAGCAAATCATCACTCACACCTGCTAATTGATGAAAGAAAAACTAAATTATAAAATTAGAGAGTTACACTAGATGTAAGTCAAGAAACAGGGTATTATTTAGAATATGAGAAAAAGAAAACATAGAAGAATTTGTCTTTTTGATAAGGATTAAAAAGACAGGTAATGTCCAACAAATCACTTCTGATCTTCAACATGTGAACATTTCTTTTAAAACAGAGAACTAAAATTACTGTCACATGACAAACCTTCCCCTGCTCACTGCTTACTCCACGGTAACTATCAATTAATAAAGACATGCTTCTGAATACATAATGCATTACATTTTTTACTTTCAACACCTGGTGTCACCAGAATAACGCTGTATATTTCTAAAATGCACTGCAGTTGTGTGTGCTTTGATTTTAGGGCAGTAGCACTTCAAAAGAAGTGGAACCATAGAAAATGACAGGAAGCGATGCACATAGATGATTTTGGTGGTTAAATGACACATTATCAGCTAACTGACCATGACAGGTCATTTAAAAAATGAAACTCAAGGTGTCTGAAAGCCTCCATCCCTTAGTCAAGGTCAGAAAAGGCCTCATGAGAAATGAAAATTCTGCTGTATCCTTGTATTTTGGGCAAGCTAAACCCTCACCTGTTTTGCAAAAAGGCTTTATCTGGTGACTTCTGCCACACCTAGATTTGGCTAGTTGCAATCAATTTTGTACTGGCTAATCACTGCTATTCTGTCTAGTCTAGGGCTGTATTAATTGGTTATTATGATGGTCCCACTGAGAATAGATGGGGGAGTGATTTTGACTGATTATTGTTTGAGGGTCCTTGGATCTCCAAGACACTAAATAAAAAATTAAGTATCAAAGAAGCTTTAATTATTTGCAGTCTCTCCTTCCTTCTACTCTTATCAGCAAGACAGAGCCGATAAAAAAGTGTCAAATCCATGGGAAATGCAAAAAGAGTCAGAATTGGTGATCCTGTATTTCATTAAAATAATGAGAAAGCACATGTATTTATTGGCTTTAAGCTTTAGATAATGGGCACAAAACAATTAAAGCTTTCTGATTTTCTGATGCTTATTTCCAAATGGAATTATGGCAGGCAGCGAGATCAACTGGTGTGATTTAAGTTGTGCTATATTTGTGATGTATTTGTTTTTTAAATATAGCTTTTCAGATAAATTATTGACAGAATCCTGAACTTTTGAAAGAAGAGCCATAAGCTTGTTAAACCAGGAAGATTGAAAACGCTGTATTGTAAACAAACTAATGCAGTGCTTTAGAGACTTCAGAACCTTTTGATTCTATTCTGGAGGAAAAGTCTGTATCAGAAAACAGAGGAAGATGTAATCAAGATATTTTTAATCCATTTTGTAAAAACATATTCAGACTGACACTCCCTTTCTACTAATTACACATGCTTTAGTAAGATACAGGGGCTCCTATACGTATGGGGTTTTCAGGATCTAGTCCAACCAGTGTGGATTTTAAAGCTAAAAAAGGTTAATTTTGATACAAGAATTACTTTTGGGTGACCACATGTCTAGGATCTGTAGACAATGCTTGGAGGAGAGGAGATCCCTCTGCTCCAGCGAGGCACTTACTAGCTCTCAACTGATTTGAGGGGCAAAAGGGGGAAACTGCTTTTTTATGATAGGAGATCACCTAAAAGGAAGCTAGACTTTCCAAACGACCTTGAATACTGCTATCAAATAACAGAAAACCCATATAAAGAAAAAACAAACCATGGAAAGCAGGGGGAAAAAAAGCTGAAGCTTGAGAAGAGGGATGCTGAACCATTAATAAAAAGCTTTCCTCCCAGTTGCTTAATTCAATCAGATATTAACACAGACAATTTTAAAAGAGACTACATAGTTCTAGTGGGCTAACAGTGTTAGATAAGTTTTACATGCATGATTTATTTATTGTAACACCACTGCTTATTCTCTCCAGCTTCTGCAGTATTTCAGGACCAAGAACCCCCAACACCAAAAAAATAAATGCACCAGAAGTTTCCTGTGAAACAAAGCTTCAGTTATTTTAGGATTCCCTGGACCCTCACCCCTTTCTAAAGGGAAAAAGAAAACCAAATAGAAAACAAACCCCACAAGTCTTAAAGGACCTCTTTCTCCAGTTTTTCCCCAAAGATACTAGCATTCAGCAGTCACTAGATAAAATGTGCTTTAAACTTTGCATGAACAGGAGCAGAAGTGAAGTGCACTTGGTGAAGTAATACACAGGTCAAAAAGGTTTGACTAGAGCTGCTCAGCAGAGTAGTATGACATCTCCTGCCTGACCTGTGCTTCACAGGAGAGGCCAAGCAGCCCAAACAGACTGGGTGAGGCTGATGAGGAAAAGACTGCCAAGGCAGCCCTAAGAGACACCACATGGATGTAGACACCTACTGTTTCCAATGTCAGTTCCTATGGGAGAAAGAAGGGATGCAGAAGTGATAAACGTTTTATAATAGACACAGAAAGAGCTTCCTACCTCTACAGCTGGTAAGATGTGTGGATGCTAAAAGCAGTCATCTATCTTGATCTACACACCAGTTGTTTATCTTGACCTTGGTAATAGTTTTGATGCTGTTGCTTATGATATTCCCACAAGCAAGCTAGAAAAACAAACTGTTGGTACTTAGGTAAAAAAGTGTTTAGAAAGGCTACTTAATATTGCAGAGGTTCATCTCAAACTGGCCATATGTACAAATGCTTTTAGATTAATTTCAGTGGCAGGGAAATGCTGGTTATAAAATTACTCAATGACGTGAAAGATGCAGGCAATGCCACGATGCGGAAGGCTGCGCACACCACTACTTGACACAACTGCAAGCCCTCCCACAGCCGTTGCTCTGCAGCAAACATTCAAGTAAGGCCAGTGCAGAGTTCTAAGATTAGCCAGGAATAATCACCTGCATAAACAGAATCTGTGGAAAGATCAGCGTTAACAGCACTTCTGCAGAAAGAGGTTTGGCAGTTGTAATGACCATGAACTCAACATGAGTCAACAGTGTAGTACTCTCGGGGAAAAGAATACCCTAATGTTTACGTACAACCAGGCGCATCATTAGTAAGGCACGTGAACATAACCTCCTGATCTGGTCACAAATTGAGTGGTATGTCCAGCTTTGAGCACTGTACTTACAGAGAAATGTGACCGGTTGGACAGAAAGACCACGGGGAACAATCACAGCTCAAGAAAGCACAACTTAGGGGAACATAAGAGACTGCACTGTGATTGGTTATTTTAAGCAATTATTTTAAGGTTGTGCCTTTAAGTACATGAAAGCATGTTGTGACAGAAAAAGAGAGGCAGTAGACTTCTTCCTACATCTGCTTGGACAGAAGACTCCATGAGCTTAAATTCCCAAGATAGACATTAAGAAAGACTAACCACCTACTGGTAAGCAAAGTGCGTAGGAAAAGCCACTCGACGATGCAAGGAAGTTGGAAATCTTTCACTACTAATTTCAACAACAAGTTAGTCAAGTAACACCACTGTTGCCAAACTCACCTTTTGCCATGGAATTGGTCTGGACAAACTCTTAGATCTCCTTTAAAAGGTAAAAATACAAGGCAGTTCGATCCATGTGCTATACATGGAAAGGAATGCTAGACATGTGGACACGTATTCTTTCATCCAGTCATTAGATTCCTGCTACCTCAGGAAGAGATCTCTAGATCCCACTCCCTGCTCTTAGCCTGTTCATCAGTAGCACGCAATGCAATTACTTTATTTTGGAGGGGCTTTTTTTCCTCAAATAGCAGTAACTCTGAAAAGATACAATATTGGATTCCCACTCATTCCTGCTGCATGCAGGCCCTCCTAAATTCTCCCCGAGATACAATCCGGAGGTACTGCATTGAATGCTCTCTCATCCCACGAATCTTGCATTGCTTTCTGCACTGTGAACCAGCTTCAAAAGACCAAGTGCTCCTAAGAGATGTGGGTTACAGGCCTTGGGATGGTGGGTGCAAATCTGATTTTTCTGATTTGTGCGAGATGGCGCAGTCAAAGACTGTTGCTAGTCCTGAAGCTGGCTCTGGCACACAGAAGGTATGTCTGACTTGGAGGCACAACAGTGCCAAGCCAGCTGTAAATCCCTGGCCGATAAAGGCACTGAAAGAAAGCAAAGTGTGAGAATGACCCAGGTCTGCACTGCCACAGCCTTGAGAACAGCTGCACAGCTCACTGGTACCATTCCTCTTCTTAAGTATCTGCTTCTCCAGTAGAAAGCTACACAGGCTTGTCATTAAGATTACTGGGGAGTTTATTCCTGATAAGAGATAAAATCATTAATCTTAAGACTGTCTACTCCACTGTCAGTGAAAATATTTCTTAACACTTTTTCCTTTTTTCCTAAAGTAAAAATCCATCTGATAATGTAGTTGGGCTGATGGGCTCAGTGTAGCTAGCGTAGAGAACTGGAGAATGGTGGGGGCACTGTCAAACAATGAATCCACCCTATATATAATCTCAAAAATTAGCCTCATAGATTAACTTTTGATCTGTCCAATGTAAAACCAAATTACCTGATTTGGCAGGGTCATGAAAGGCAAGTTATCCTATAGGCAGTATGACCTGCTCCTTACTAATCGTATCGTATCAACCAGGTCACGTGTCTGCAGCACCACTCTGCAGACCCCCGTTTAAAATCAGGCTACATCAACACTGATGGTCAACTACAAAAAACCCCTCAAAATAAAAATATTTGTTGAACCTAGAATTGAAAGGTCAGTCATGGACTTTGTAATTTAAGTCTGTCATAAGATTTTGAGCACAAAGTTCTTTTACCAAAAGAAAAACTGTAATTAACAAGATTCTAAACTGACACGGCTCACCCTATGAGTAAACATCTCCTGTATTCATAACAAGCCTGTGGTAATAATACAGTGCTGCTAAAGGCAACTAAATTATAGAGCCTAGCTGAGTTTTCACCTCAACCAACGAAACAGAAGTTAGAGATAAAACATATAGATTATAATTTGACAAATTAAAGAGATTATTGTATTGATAAATGGAAATTAAGGAAAAACCTTCTCTGCATTAGCTTTTCACCATGTATGAAATTAAAGATACTTGATGACATCCATTAACGTAGTAAACTGTCATTAAGCATACTTAATTAAAAGATATAAAAACTACTAGCAGTAAAAGAACAGACTAGATGAGCAGATGGATCCAGATATATTTTGACCTAAATTTCTTGATATTTCGACAAGATAAAGGTAAATATAAACAAGAATAGAAGAGAGAGGAAAAAACAGCCAGCCAGTATATCTCATTAAGAAGCCCCATGCTAGAAAGATGGAAAAACACCAACAACCTCTTTTCTCTCTTTACTGCACCTGTTTGTTTTCTCCAAGATGTTTTGATTTTGCTAAGCAGGTCTCCTGAAGTTTCATATAACTACATGAATAATCACATTACTGAGAAATCTACGATGTCTGGAAACACAACCACGAAGTAAGGCCCACTGCCTTAAAGCATTTTAACCAAAATAATCAGTAACCTAAAATAAAATTTAAATCTCTTACATGTTGATTTTATGTTCTTTTTCTCTTGAATTTGACTCCTGTTAAGAGACACCAGTTAAGAGCACCGGCTTCTATCTACACAGTCCACAGAAGGCAGAGATCCTTCTTCCCCAGCCCTCCATATCACCTTCCCCAAACACCCTTCCCTACCAGACAAAGTTCGTAAGCATCATCTACCTTTGTGTTACTTTTCATCTTTGAAATGAGCTACAGAAAGCTTTAGTAAAATTTGGCCGCTGGCTGGATTCATATTCTGGAAGTTTTCATAGTGCATATATCTGAACCACACTACAGCAAGCACTGCAGCCTTGGAGCAGGTTAGTGGTTTGATGTGTGAAACATGAATGTGTATAACAAGCATCCTGCTGGGATTTACTCCCTACGTAATTTTTCAGCTAAAGGAAGATTAAGCCTGGGGCTTCACTTCAGAAATTGTGTCAAAACATTTCTCTCATTCACATTGTTTTTCAGTTACTTATACATTTTCCTAATATAGTGCAGGCATAGCTATGGTGCCCTCAACCTGGTGTAGAGCTTCCCAGACAGGAGCTCCAGAGCTTACAGGCAGCACAAGACAAAGCAGGGCAAAGTGCATGGTGCCACACTCCGTACACGTGCTGCACCCTGCTCCTTTCCTGTGAAAATACAGTGCAATACTGAGCTCAATTCTCACTCACTCCACAGAAAATATAAGTTCTGATAGCCTCAAGGAAAATAAATTGCAATTGATAAACACTCTTGAACGTATTTAAATGCTGACGTTCACTCCAAGATTATGTTTCCCAGCTAGTAACCTCCAATAATCTTTTCCCTTCTCTTTTCCAGTCTCTGTAGGGTTGTTGCATCCTCTTTACAGCTCTTTCTTTGCCCAGAATAAGTTTGGGCTTAAATTGTTCTTCAAGCCACAATCTCCCTTGAGCACCTGTGCAGGCATGCAGTCTGGGGAATAAGGAAACCTAATGTCTATATCCTTCTCCTATCTATAAATCCAAGGCCATCACATCTCAGCTGGCAACCACGGCAGTAATTTTTTTTCAGCACTCATCTGATCATCTGTACCCAACTGCTCTTGCTTAAAACTCTTTTCTTCAGCTGCCTCCAATTCTTCCACCCACGTATTCTGATAACAGTTCATCTCTGCACAAGTCCTATTACAAACTTAAATCTGATCTCAATGATAAAAAATACCTGAATCCAGTCATTTTCTCTTCCACTTGTTGCTATGTTTTTAATCCCTTTCTCTACCCTCCTAACACTTATCTTCCTTTTCCACAAGCTTTTCACAAAAGCCATGAAGGAGTCCCACTTTTCCTCAGACCGAAACACTGACCAGAACCTGCTGCAGTGCTGTAGGGCAATGTCCTCTTGTCCAGGTGAATCCAAACGTGAGGGCATGTCCTGGGACTCATTCAGTGTATCCCTGGGGTACAGCCCTGTAGCCCCTCGAGCACAGGAATATAAATAAAATCCGGAGGCCAGAAAAATGTCACCGTAAAAGGGAGGCAGAAGTTACACAGAAGGACAAACAGAAGGCTCACGCCTAGCAGTGTGGGGATGGACTGCAAGGGGAAGAGCAATTACATGCTGCTTTACAAGCTAAAATTAGGGAGATCCCACAGAAAGGGGCTAATATCCCCTTACTGAACAGCTGTAAAGATGCTGACACTGAACCAGTTACTTTACTGAGCAACATCTTCCAATCATGCTTCTGGACTTGCAAACCACTTGAGTCAGCAAGTTTGCTTTCTTGTGATAGCAATTATTTTGTAACTTCTAGTTCAGTAATTGCAACTATGGATGCTAAATCAACGATTAAACAGCCTTAAACGCTTCCTTTCAAGCCTGAAGCACATGCTATGTGCTACCAGAATCTGAAATGTTTTATTCCAGCACCCGCAGTGAATTGCGGGTCACACAATTAGTTAAATTAGCTTAAAAGAGACAAAGCTAACAAAAGAATTAAAAGAGTTAATTTAAAGAATAAAAAAGAAAATTAGTTAAAGACAAGAGAATTACAACTTCAAGCAGGGCCCTTTGTGTACTTTGGCCTATCTACTTACCATCTCCTTCTACATTAAAACAACCCATAATTTTTTCTAATTAAGCTATTAGCTAATGAAATTCTGTCACAGCCTTACTTTCATATCTCAACTAACCTGAATCCTTTGCTCTTCACTAGATCTAAATGTCGCTGAAACCCACCTCAATCACCATTTTCCCAACACAAACCCAAACCAAGACCCTGCTCACTCACTACTTGCGGCCTCACTTCCAATATAATTTTTCTCAGCAATGTTCTGAAGAAAACTGGTTTACTTCTATCGTCCTTCTAGCTGTCAGTATTACTGTATATGAGGACTGTGCCTCTCCTGATGGGAAACAATATCTAACCTGTTACCTTTGATTCCCAGAGAAATTCACACATTGCAAGACCCTAGCAACAACCGAACTGTTATTTGCTGAAGTTGCAGTGGACGGAATCCATAGACACAATTACCATTAAACACTGATTTTAGCACTAACATCCAGCACCCACACTTGTAGCCTGTTTGACGTGCAATTAAACAGCAAACACCACGGTAAAAGAATTCAGAAAGAATGCTATTGATGACTTCTTGTGAACCAGAGGGTAGTAGTCACCTCGCTTAGCTTTAATTTCCTGAAGTTCAGAGCTAGGCTGGTCTGTAGGCTTCACCAGTTGATGCAAAGAGGCGCAAGCTCAATCTTTTGCACCAACTGCAAACGAAACTCACAGTTCCAAAGTAAGCCTGTCATCTAAAGAAGCAGATGGGAGAAGGGGCAGTAACGAGGGCCAAACAATTCTCAGAACTATGCCAGTAGAAAAGAAACCAACTTCAAGTCCTGCATACAAACTGGTCTGCCTACCAGAAGGAAGAACATATCAAATGACAGATTTAACTAGATACATAGACAACTTGCATTCCCTATGATGCGGAAGTCTGCAGCAGAGCTACAGGTTGATAGCCAGGATATGGGGAGATACGAGAGAAAAGCCTGAGTCCAGATCAACAGCAAAAGGTATTTTGGAGAAAAGAGAAGTCTTTTCTACTACCCTTCCAAAACACTACTCAAATTGTCCATGATACCTTTACCAGAAAGTAACATAACACCAAGAAGTATTCCTGAGACTTGCGGAAAACACGAGCAGTTTTAGATCCATGATGAGAAATAAAGACCTACGTCTCCTTTCTCACTAATGGGTGAGCTAAAGCCCTGACTCTTGCTGGAGAGGCAGGACTCAGCCAGCAGTGAAGTACAACAGTCAGGATGATGCTGGCTGGGATCCATGTTTCCTGCAACATCATAATGATTTACCTGAGCACATTCTTACCTTCAGTCTCATGAATACACCTTGATGAACAAAGAAAGCAGCAAAGACAGCAAGCACCCTGCACTGACAGGAGCATGGCCAGCACACTGAGGGCAGCAGTGACCTCCCTTTACTTGATGCTTGTGAGACCTACCTACAATCTAGTTTGGGCACCCCAGTAGAAGGAAGATATGGATAACGGTCATGGGTCAGAAGCACTTGCTCTGTGAAACGCATCTCAGGAAACAGGGCTTGTTCAACTTGAGATGTTTTTAGGGTGGCCTAATAGCAGTCTTCCCGTAGCTATGAGAAGTTACCCAGGAAATGCAGCGAGGCTCTTCACAGCAGTGCATGTGGGAGCTGGAGAAATGACAGGTATAAACCAAAACAGGTTTTGAGGGAAAGGGTTTTCATGATGCAAATATTGATGCAAGCTGCCCAGAGGGGCTGTGTAGTCTCTATCCCTGTAGGTTTTCAAGGCACATCGGATAAAGCCCTGAATAGGCTGGTCTGCTTTGAATAAGGAGGTTGGACCAGACTCATGAGGTCCCTTCCAACCTGAATTATACTATAATAAAAGTTGTGGGACCCTATCAGGCTAGACAAAATAAGTGGAGGAAAAGAAGATAAATAGATTGGTAAGTACTCTGGTATTGTTTGATAGCATGTACACTTAAAATAGAAGTATCGTCTTAATACAGATCCTCTCGCACAGCTGAAGCCTGGTGTGGGTGGGATGATCTCCTTCACACTGGCAACACACAGTGCTGGAAAAATGGAATGCTTTGGGGAAGGGATAAGAAAAAACTGATTCTGTGTGGCCAAGAACTTCGGTCAGAACGTCAGCAATACAACGGTAACTCTGGCTGTTTGTAAAGCAGATGAGCAATTACAGTCAAAACGCTGCAGAGGGTGGTGGTTATATGGGTAATCCCAATGGAAAAGAGGCGTCCTGTAAGACAGCGAAGTCAGGAGAGACATCGATATTTAAGGTGTCTTCTCAAGATGTTAAGAACAAACAGCTGACACACTTAAAGCAATTACAATGTCCAAACATCTTAAATGTGAAGGCATTCTTGAAAAACACTGTAATGGTAAATTGACAGAATGTTGCATTACGCTGGTGTAGTCTGTGCCCCTTCAGCAGTAATTAGTATTTGGAAGAGAGGAAGAGACCTGTATCTGACATGGTCCATAAAATGTAATTAAACTTTTGAAGTGAAAAAGAGCAGAAAATTCTAACTAGGTACAGATTTTAATTTAAGAAAAGTGGTTTACTACTGCTTGAATAGTTCTCCTTTTGGAAGAAAAAAAGCAAGTATGAAGCATACTCTTTAGAGAGAGAACAAAAAAAGGCAAATTCAATGACATGACCACATTCACCCAGTGTTGAATAATCTATCTAATACTTATCCCACTCTGCCAGAATGCTGCCAAAAAATTGTGAAAGGACAGGAAAAAGAAAGGTAGCATCAGTTCATAGAGAAAAAGCATCCTGTCATGGCAAGTGTGCTCTGCTTAAGCAGTTCATGTCACGTAAAATGTCATACAAGTGTCAGGTTCAATTCTACTTCATTCAAGAGAGATTTGAAAATTATTTGACCAGGCTCGAATTCAAAGAGCATTCAGAACACACAAGATTTGAATAGGAAAAAAAGAAAAAAAAAAAGTACAAATGAAATGAAGCATGGTTTTGGGACAGGCAGTAACTGTTAGTGCTGCTTATGATTACACAAGCAAGTAATCTGGCTAATTCATCAGAGGGTAAAAGCACTCCAGAGCTAGCAGAGAGCTAATGCCACACCCCAGAATGTGCTATTCTCTTAACTGACCTTCTTGACTACACCTTTGTGCCCATGCCTACACTCCCAAATTCAAAACACAGATCAGGCACTCAAGTAATCTCAGTTCCCAAAAGTTCCCCAAGAAGCACAAACGCAACTGTATGAACAACAGCAGAACAGGCAAAACGTGTGGTTACGTCAGCCGTCAGATGAAAGCCATTTTCAAGAGGAAGCTTCCTTTGAAATAGGCAGTTGGGCTACTACTGGGAGTCATGAAAATCTATAGACACAGTCGGGAACATTGGTTGGAAGGGACCTTTGAAGGTCACCCAGCCCAGCCTCTCTCTCAGAGCAGGGCTAAAGCCAACAGCAAGCGACACTTTTTCGAGGGAAGAGGCTGTGCTCAGCCTCAGTGGGTGGGATGGACAGCAGGACGCCTGGTGCGAAACCAGGCCTGGTTTGTGCCCCTGGTTGCCTCTAGAGGCACTGAGCTTTCCATGTGAAAAATCAGCGAAGGAAAGCATGAACTGACATGATAATCCTAAAGGATAAAAAGCAAATACTGCAGTAAGCAAAGCATTCAGAGTGGTATTTCTACCCTGAATCGATTGAGAAAACAATTGGCAAAAAAACCTCTGATCACACATAAAAAGAAGTCACCAAAAGGAAATTTCTAAGGAGCAGATGACACAACAGGTCACAACACCATGACCCATTCTCTTCTGCTGGGAGGGAAGCTTTGTTAGACATTCTAGCAGTCTCAAAACAAACTCATCAACAAGCTCAAACAAAGTTGCTTGCAAAGTCGATGTAGAACACCATGGTAATTTGCAAAGTGAGGAGCACACAGGCTGCAGGAACCCAAGCAAAATGAAGTATGACACACATATTAAGTAGTTGGCATGTCAGCAATAGGGTGCAGAGTATAAAACGTTAGCAATGCATGGGAAGCGTGGGTTTTTTTGTAAAATACACATTAACACCCTTGACAATTCATGTTTCGAGACAGGCAGTAACAGAGGCATCTGTTCTGTTTAGCTTTTATTTACTGATAGCAGTGGAATGCTGTAAGACCCTTCAGTAACAAGGCTTGTTAGCTCTCATACGACTTTGACAGTTATGATGGAGCAAGGGCAGGAGATGAGCGCTAGCTGACAGCACTACAGACACAGACTAGGTTTTTAAGGCTTTTCTCAGGGGGAGGGGAAGAAGAAAGATGGAAATAGGCTCTTTTTTCATTCAGGCATGAGAAACTTAGAGCATCTCTTATGTCACACAGCAAGCAACTTTGCGAAGAAATCGCTTTTCTAGATTGATTGCCTGCTGCTTAAACTAGAGACCATATAAACCAAGTCTGGTCTTCACAGGGTCCTACAAGAAACAACCATGCCTATCTCCTACATGGAGATACCTTCTAAGCAGAGACATTCAGAGTTGTGCCTCTGTATGTTAAGATCTGTCTAAGTTGGCACCTTGGTATTTTCAAGCCAAGGCAAAAATTACAGAAGTAGCAAATTAAAAAGCCCTGAAGCAAAAAATGAGGAAGTTAATTGTCTGGAGTTAACACAGATACAGCTAAATGAACTTTAACTCCAAAGCAAAAGGTTTACGTAACTCTAAAATGGAGAAGGACACCAGAAAAAAAAGGGGGAATTAAAAATATACTGAAATTAAACCCCAGCAGGAGAAAAGAGATTAAAAAAAACCCAAACCCAACACAATCCAGTCCAAGCACAGCAGACAAAAAAGGTAATTCCCTAAAGTGTTATCTTGTAAGGACGTGGGCATCAGCTACCACAGCTTCTCTTCATCTACGATATCTCAACGAATTCCGTTCTCCCTCTGGTTTAGATATTCGTTCCTCGAATCTACTTCGCTTATACTCCGGGGGCAAAGGTCTGCTACCGAGATGAGCGCCTGGATCGCAAAGCACACTGCCGCCCTAACACCAGGGGGACGCGAGGTGCTCGTTACCTGGGCCCATCGGCACCGTTTCTGGCTCAGGGCTCCGGATCGTTCTCCCTGAGCTACGCTGTACTGCCGCGGCAGCAGCCTTCCAGCGGCCCCCGGCGCGCCGAGGCACGCTGCTGGGCCCTCACAGGCCTGACGCGCCCCGGCGAGGGAATAGGCAGCGCCGAGTCCGCCGCGGGAGCTCTCGTTCAAGCGGCGGAGGACGCTCCCGGCCGGTGCCAGCAGGCCCTTCCGTCCCGCCGGAGCGCTTCTCCGCCGCCTGCCCGCCCCCACTCGCTCCCCCCTCCGCCAGGCGACGGCCCCGGCCGCGGCCGGGCGGCGAAGCAGCGCCAGGGGAACGCCGCGGCCCAACGGCTGCTGCGCGCGCGGCTCCCGGGCCGCGAGGGAGCTCCACGGCCCCGGCGTCAGCGCGAGCGGCGTAAGGAGGGCGCGCGAAGGGCACCGGCCGCTCGAACCGCGCGGGGTCGCCGCGTCACGTGGCGGCGAGGGCGGGCCGCCCCGCCCCCGCTCTCCCCCCGGGCGGCGCCGGTCCTAGCGCGCACCCCACGGCGGCCCGCACTCACTCGCCAGCGATGCCGCTGCCTTCGCTTCCCCCGGCAGCCAGCTCCTTCTGCCCGTCCCGGGGCGCCTCTCTGGGGAGTAGGTGGCGGGGCGGGGCGCGGCGGAGCGGCGGGGCGGGCAGGGGCGGGGTGTCGCCGCCCTCCCGGAGAGGAGGCGAAGGAGTGTGTGTGTGTGTGAGGTGAGCTGGGGTCGTTCTCCCGAGCCGCCCCGGCTGGGAAAGGAACGGGGCGTGCTTTGCCGGGAGCTGGAAGCCCGGGCGGAGCAGCAGGCCGGGCCCGGAGCGCAGGGCAGCCCGTGCCAGCTGGGAAGGCTGCGGCCCGGGGTGCGGCGCCCGGCGCTCCCCGAAAACAGCGGAAACAAAGCCCCAGCAGCAGCAGCGCCGAGGGCTTCCGACGGGCGTCCAGCGCCGCACCCTCGGGCAGCAGCTGGGCGCTGAAGGAATCACAGAATCACAGAATCACAGAATCTTAGGGGTTGGAAGGGACCTCAAGAGATCTTCGGGTCCAACCCCCCTGCCAAAGCAGGCTCCCTATCTCATATTACATAGATAGGCGTCCAGACGAGACTTGAATATCTCCAGAGAAGGAGACTCCACCACCTCCCTGGGCAGCCTGTGCCAGGGCTCTGTCACCCTCACTGTGAAAAAGTTCTTCCGCATGTTGGTGCGGAACTTCCTGTGCTCCAGCTTACAGCCATTGCCCCTAGTCCTGTCCCCACTGACCACTGAAAAGGGGCTGGCCAATTCCCCCTGCCACCCATGTCTAAGGTATTTGTAAACACTAATTAGGTCCCCCCTAAGTCTTCTTTTTTCCAGGCTGAACAGACCCAGCTCACTCAACCTTTCCTCATAGGGGAGATGTTCCAGACCCCTAATCATCTTTGTCGCCCTTCTCTGGACTCTCTCCAGAAGGTCCCTGTCTTTTCTATACCAGGGAGCCCAGAACTGGACACAGTATTCCAGGTGGGGCCTGACCAATGCAGAGTAGAGGGGGAGGATCACCTCCTTCGACCTGCTGGACACACTCTTCCTGATGCATCCCAGGATCCCATTGGCTCTCTTGGCCACCAGGGCACACTGCTGGCTCATAGCCAACCTGTCATCAACCAGGACCCCTAGGTCCTTCTCCATAGAGCTCTTCTCCAACAGGTCATCCCCCAGCCTGTACTGATACAGTCGGTTATTCCTCCCCAGGTGCAAGACTTTACACTTGCTTTTGTTGAATTTCATTAGATTTCTCCCTGCCCAGCTCTCCAGTCTGTCCAGGTCTCGCTGGATGGCAGCGCAGTGTTCCTGCGTGTCAGCCACTCCTCCCAGTTTTGTATCATCGGCATACTTGCTGAGGGTGGATGCTATTCCCTCATCAAGGTCGTCAATGAAGATATTAAACAGGACTGGACCCAACACTGAGCCCTGGGGGACACCGCTAGTCACAGGCCTCCATTCAGATTCTACTCCACTGATCACGACCCTCTGAGCCCGGTCTGACAGCCAGTTCTCAACCCACCTCACTGTCCACTCGTCTATCCCTTGTTTCCTCAGCTTCTCTATCAGGATGTTGTGGGAGACAGTATCGAAAGCCTTGCTAAAGTCGAGGTAGATGACATCCACTGCTCTCCCTCCATCCACCCAGTTGGTAATAACATCATAGAAGGCTATGAGATTGGTCGAGCACGATCTCCCCTTGGTGAATCCATGCTGACTATTCCTCATGACCTTCTTCTCTTCCAGTTGTTTGGAGATGGCATCCAAAACAAGCTGTTCCATCACCTTTCCAGGGACAGAGGTGAGGCTGACTGGCCTATAGTTACTGGGATCCTCCTTCTTGCCTTTTTTAAAGACTGGAGTGACATTGGCTATCCTCCAATCTTCAGGCACTTCTCCTGTAGTCCAGGATCTGTCAAAGATGATAGAGAGCGGCTCCGCAATCACCTCCGCCAGCTCTCTCAGCACACGTGGGTGTATCCCATCCGGGCCCATGGATTTGTGTGCATCCATTCCTTTGAGTCGCTCCTGGACCACCCCTACCTCTACTAGAGGGGAGCCATTCGTTCCCCAACCACTCGTTCCCCAACCACTCCTACTTACATCTGGGATATGTGAGTCCTGAGAAGCCTTCGGAGTAAAGACCGAGGCAAAGAAGGCATTAAGTATCTCCACCTTCTCATCATCTCCCGTCACCAAGACACCCGCCTCATTCAACAAGGGACCTACATTATCCCTGGTCATCCTTTTACTATTTACATACCTGAAAAAGCTCTTTTTGTTGTCCTTTATGTCCCTTGCCAGCTTAATTTCTAAGCAGGCCTTAGCCCTCCTAGTTGCATCCCTACAGGCCCTGGCCACATCCTTATATTCATCCCATGATCTCAGAAAACTCTCTGAAACTCTCTGAACTCTCTGAAAGCCCGTATGATTTAACACAAGAACGGCGCCGTTGGCTGCGCTGAGGCAGGGAGCCGGGCTGTGCACGGCGACCGATCCCGAGTCTGCTGAAACAGCAGTTCTACAACTCGGGGGCGCGCCAAGTGCCTGTGTACCGGCTCTTCAGGCAGCGTCCCAAATCCCTGCCAAGGGCCCTTCGAGCCGGCTCCCGGGCGATCAGCCTCCTTTTCGGCCGCGCAGTCAAACCCCTGTACAAGACAATTGCGCGGGCAGGAGGAACTGGAGCACGACACCCCGTGCTCTGATGATGGATGAGCCGGTACTTGTTTGCCCGGAGCAGCCAAGCACTATCCTGTCGACCGGCTCTGGGGACAGCAAGTTTGGGTCCGGCTTCAGCCTCTCCACCGTGACTAGCCTGTCAGTTGAAAGCTGGCGTGCATCCATCCCCTTCTTACCCGATGAGCACTCCACAATCTAGACTCCAGCCCTAAAGCAGGGCAGGATTAAAGCTCGAGGCACTGTCTCCTGCTTTTCTTTCTGTAGTTTATTGGTTCGGAGGTTGAATTAGGTGTTCCCATCACTTTCCTCGAGTTTCCCCCATGCCCCCCAGCATACGCATTCAGCTTTAAGAGACTTGCCCCGAATCAAGGCTTTGAACTGTCACCCTGTGTATCCCAGTCTATCGCACCCATTAGATTTTCCCCCTAGCTTACCACAGAACCCTGAATCGAAAGCTTACTACAGAAATAAACACCATCATCACAACTAAAATCTATGCAAAAAGATAGCAAAATGCAGGTTTATTACATGGCTCCATTACAAATGTATTTACTTCTTGCTCAGCTGTAAAGAAATTGGAACGCATCGTTTGCAGTCTAAATGATTAACACTACATTAAAAAACAGTTCAACTCAGCAATCACAAGCCACCAGCTTCAGTATCTGTAGGGAATTTTCCTAACAAAGATACTTTAAAAAGCCCTGAACCACTCGACATGTTATATACATCATGGACACGCACTGTACACCCGTGCCACAAGATGCAGCTTTCTGATACAATCAGTCTTCCAGTCACATCCTCTTCTTCTGAGTGGCTGTATGGTCCTTTCCCCCCGAAGCACGGGATCCGAGTTGCTGTGTTTCTAACGCTGCACCTACGCACAACCACTTCATGCCATCGTGGGGCCCAGCAGAGCCCCCTGCCCATTACTGGTGGCACCTGCTGCACACAGGTGTACGTGACAGAGGTTTGGCTCCCTCGGCGTTCACGTCACAGGCATTCAAACATGTGATCCTGCTCTTCTTCCTAGAAAATTTTAAGTCTTTTTGGGTTGAATGTGCCCCCATGAACGCACAGTTGGTAGAGATGCATCAAGAGCAGTGGAAAGGACCGTGTCAAGAACCACATGGGAAACTGCATGGCACGGTAGGGATGTCAACGTACCTATATGCTCACATGATGTATGGAATGCAAGCAGGAACCAGCAAATAAACGTTAAGATATTTAAACTAAAAAACCCCCACCATATAGAAATGGGCTATGCTATCACATTTAACATTCTAACAGTTACAGCTCGAAACAGAAACTGCAATTTTAAGGAAAAAAAAACCCAGTCACCTTTGCAAATTTACAGTTGCTTTAGACTGCTTTTAAAACAAAGTGAAGGACACCAAAAGTCAATTTAATAGTAAGTTGTTACCACTGTGATCACAGACAAGCTAACCACGGACTGAACTGAACCCAAGTGCTCTTTTTCCATAGGTAAGGGATTTGATGTTCAGGTGCTTTATCAGCCATATACATTTAACTATCTGCAGAAAGCTCTCTTAATTTGTCTCATCCCATTCCCTCATCCAGCTACTAGAACTCTTGACTCTCCTGGCACATGCCTACCAATCTCCTTCAATGACACTCGTGTAACCTTCTGGAGGAAAATAATGTATGAGAATGCTAGAGGTGTATGGGACTGGATTACTTCAACCGAAAGCAGCAGTGAGATTTTCTTCATACATTTGAGCTGATCACCGTAGTAATCACTAACTTCAGCCTTTGAAGCTTGTGGAAAGAAACGCCTTCAAGAACATGACACCTTGGATCCTGAAGATGCTTTCCTTGGGGGATGAATCCCATTTCAAATTTCCTCATTTTTTTCCCCAGTGACTACACTGAGAAGCTAGGATGAATAGCTCAGATGCAGGCGTTTCAAACACGAAGGAAACAAGTTCCCAGTGACTAGGCCCAGCATTTTTACAAACCATTCAAAATTATTTTAGGTTTTTTATTATTATTTCTGAGCAGTCATAAACACACACAACCCACATCTCTAAATCCAAAGCATGAAATTAAATAATAAGAAACTTCATGTACATGGTGTTGTTCTAAAAATGAGAGAAACATACAATCAGAGGACCTGTCTTTGGTGAAAAGAGACTGTCATCCATAGCAGTTGTGACTATTTCTGTGACTCCCCTCTGTGCATTGTCTCATTCTGTATTTCTATCCTCAGAACAAGCACTCTTTGGGGAGGGGGCAAAATAAAAAGTATCCAGGTTTCTTACTTGCACTACTGAGGTGAAATCAGGAGGCCAGCTGATAAGAAGGAAACTTTAATCTTCTGCAATGAGCAATGGTGGAAAGGTAACATGGGGAAAAAGCCCAGCACACTGGAAAGACAGGGAATGTTTGTATTAACAGTTACCTGTAAACTCACTTTTTCTTCACCACTCTCTCTTCCAGGTTGTGTGTTTTGCACTATTCCAGGAGTCAGTTATGAGGTATGAAAAAAAACAAGCAAAAGGTTAACATGACAACCGCTTTAATAAAACTCACTGTATTATTTGCACTCTCAAAATATTTCTGAAAAAAATATTTAGCATTCTTTAAAGTATTAAGGAATTTTTTATTAAAAAAGTCTCGTTTGTTGCTTCTTCTGAACACCATTCTGCCTCAACATTACAGTCAGACATGTGTATCCTTCTTATTACTGTCATACAAGTAAATCACATTGAATTTCTATAGCAGTGAAAATGATATAAAACAAACAAACCCTCACAAAAATACACACAGCTTGTCAGAAAACTTAATACAGAAGAAATCATGTTATCTGCATTGAAGAGTAAAAACCATTTTCACATACCAACAAAACACCCAATTTATTGGCATGTCTCTTCCATCTAAGACTCTTGAGCAGAAGGACAAACTGACTTCCCCAGAGGAATTCCTACAACAACTTTGGTTTATAATGACCTAGAGAGAATCCATACCCCATACAGAATACTGACCTAGTGGATTTCTGTAAAGCTAGTATGACAGGCAACAGGCAAAACTATATGCGTGAACTTCATGATGAGAATAATAATTTAAACTCAGTATGTCATATTCCAGATATACAGAAAAGACCTGATCATATTAAACACATTTATCTTCTGCTATAAACTAGCTCATCCAGCCAGATCCCAACTCCTTACTGAAGTAGCTAAGTGTTCTCTGTATCTGATGAATAATAGGCTATTTATGGAAAGCCTTAAAAGCCTCCTGTTTGTACCTATTTCAGCATGTTTCAGACACAAAAGTTGGTACTGACTAAACCATGGCTATTGGGAAATGACTAGCTATGCTGGTGTGGTGTTCTGCTGGATCAGTACAGACACTTACCAAAAGAATGTTTATATCCTGCAAATTCTGGTTTCTGAACAACGTTGTTCAGAAACCAGAAATGGAAACAATTGTACCATTTTAGTACCCTACATAAACAAATTTGTCTTGCTGAGAAACAGGCTATAATAGGCAGGATAGGAGCACTGCACCAGCAGAGATACGTGCCTCAGGGACCTTGACTAAAATCAGTAAGGCAACATACTATGCAACATAGGCAAATTAATTAATTCAAACCCAAATCTTTTGACAGCTCCACACTGCTGCAGCCTTGCTGGCTAGATAGTCTGGCAAGAATAAATTACATTAAAGTAGCTGTACTACTCCTAAGTACCCAAACTAGCTTTGACAAGAGGATGCTTTGGTACTGCAGTACTGTGATGTGCTCTACAGCCATACTTGGCTCTTGAAACACCTTTCAAGAACAGCTGTCATTTCCAAGAAACTTTATAATCTAAAAGCAGCCCAACTTCAAAACACAGTATAGATACAGAATGGTTAGATGGTGGTCAGAAGGCAAGGTCACACAACATGCTGTCCTACAGCAGGCATTCCCCCTCTACACTTTAAATGGTTCCACACATGGGTGAGTTGTGTATGAAGAACATTCTATAATCTCTATACAATAATCATTGGACAAATTAGCAAAGCTGCAAATACTGATTGATAACTCTTTTTTTCCTACGAGGGGGGACAGAGGGAAAGGAAAAAGGAATATGAAAAGAGGTAAAGTTCACCAGGTTTTAGATACAACAGCAATCTTCCAATCTTAAAGGAAAAAAAAACCAACCCCACAACAAATAAATAGACATGTGACTACTTCCTGAAGCAGGAATGTAAATATTAGCACAAGACAAACACCTCTGGATAGCCAGAGTTTAAATATATATTAAAGCATAGCACAGTTTGAGAAGTGGCACTGTATCAATGCGTACCATCTCCGAACCATCCTGCCTCCATGTGATCAGTTTACACATTAACAGCTATGCTTATTGAACTGGCACTTCAGCAAATGCACCACCCACCAGAGACAAAGGTGATCCTGGTTCCTTCCATCAAGAGCCAAGGTCAGGTGCTCTACCTTAGTTACTTTTTAACAGAAATTCTCTCCTGATTCACCAACAACATAGGATCTGAAAGGTGTAATGTCCTCTACCAGGAAGGACTGAAATGCCTGAGAAGACAGGAATTAGGCTCCTGCAGATGCTATACTGTCCTTAGACCACTGACCTATGTAAGGAGCTAAAGCAATCCTGACTTGTTGCCCGAGTTGTCAATGCCAGATGAGGCTGCCTACAAGAACAGAAACTCCACCTGACTCCTCTGTCACCTCACACTTCTTTTCCCTTTTGCTGCTTGCTAAAATCTCCTTCTTCATCTAAGAGTATTTCCTCTACTCAAGCACACCTCAGCAGTACGCTGCCTGACAAACGTTCACGGTCAAATCCTTGTCCTCATTCAGTCCTGGACAAATCCAACCCTTTAAAGGGTGGAGCCACAAAATGGAACAAGGGCATAACCCAAATTACACGAGTAGACTGATGTGCTGGAGCGAATCCATTCTTCCACTGGCTCTGCAGGACTGGCAGTAGAAGGCAGTAATAAACCCGAAGTGGACAGATATTCTTCACGCTTGAAAAGATCAGGATTTAAACAGGAAATTGCACTTTTAAAAGAATCACTTTCAGAAATAAAACTGCCTCCTGATATTCATCCTGCTACTAAAAAGTCAGGTGAAGATATCAAATTACAAGTGAAAGCTGTGAAATTCCTTCTGCATTGCTTTCATATACCTATAAAAACGTTCTAAGGGACTTTAAAAGCAGTTCAAGGGTAAAAATAAGATGATCCCTCAAACTGCAGCTGAAATGTTAGGATCTGTAGGAGGGCGTAACTGGACATTCAAGTGTGCAGTGCTGGTGGTGGTACTGGTTTTGAGACATGATGACTGGATCCTTTACACGGCCGAAATGCCCGTGTCAACAGCATGCACGGACACCCTGAAAAGAAGCATCAGGGACCGCCTTTCTTTTGCAGTTGCTCCAGTTTCCTTCTTAAGAGGTTGTAGTTTTCCTTGGTCCCGGGTGCCATAGGATCAAGCTTCAGAGAGACTTCATAGTGCTTCTTTGCTAAGTCAAGATTTCCCCAGCGATGATAAAGCACAGCTGGAACATCAAGGAGGAATTTCATTAGCAATATTGTTGAATAACGTGCAATCTTGCCAATCACTTAGAAAACAACATTAAAGCATTTGTTTCCAGTGAGGGTCTCTCGCTGGCTGGTGGCACAGTAGCTGCTTGTTCTGTTGCCAAATGCAGGAGCAAAGCCTGGGAGCAGAACTGGCATGGGAATGATGAAGGAATGAATTACATTGCAGCCATAAATGGCAGCTCTTATCTGGTGAGCTCATTGCGGGTTACAAGCACAGCATAAATGAACCAATTTGCAGACGCTGAAGTGCAGCTACCTCTGGGCTGGATTGTGCAGCCCTCTTGATCTGTCATATCGTGTGACAGCTTTTCTGGTTTAGTGCCCTGTTCTTCTGGCTGGCAGATTTTTAGGAAGTAAAAGAGAAATCTGCCCAGCAGGAAGAAGGCTCAAAAGATTGCTTTTCCTTTTTCTTTTTAAACACAATGAATATGAAGCAAACAAACAATACAGATGATAAGAGTTAGAAAGACTCTTACCCAAATTACCATGATAACTGGCAGCATTTGGATTGGCTTTAATTGCCTTGAGGAACAAAGCTTCAGATTCCTGAATAATTTAGAAGAACAAGTCAACAGGACAGTCTACTCTTGCAGTACATAAAATAATGCAAAACTTACCCACATAAAACCCTCCCAAACGATGCCATATCTATAGGATAGTACCATATATGTGGAATATGAAAATCTTTTCATACTGTAAGTCTCAGTGATCCTGCAGCTCAGGTGGCTAAAACCCCCTGAAATCAGTCATGATGCTACAAATAAATACCTTGCTTTCCCTGGCTGCTGTTATTTTATCAGAGAGCTATTAAGCACTAGTGAAGTTTGCAAAGCAGTTTGCTTAAATCCTTTTTTATTTTTTTTTAATAGTTTTATTTTCAAACATTACCTACTGAAGTTCTTCCTACTTCTTCAAATAAGTTAAGGATAATATAATTCAGTATTTAGACACCTTTCCCTTTAAAGCAGCTTTTAGCATTTAAAATGGGAGCAATTCCCTTTTCAAACAGATGTTTCAACATGGTTCTCAATGAAGAGTAGCTGAGTGCCTGTTACTTAAAAAAGACCAAGCCAACTGAAATATTCCTCACAAGGGATCTTTTCCATATTCCCACTTGTGGTGTGTATTCTTAGGACTGTTGATATCTGAGTACTTAAAAACAACTGAGCTCCCATATCAAATATTCAGATAACAATTTAGTGCTACATTTGTTCTCTAGCTCAAATATACTTTATTTCCCCCAAACTAGCTGCTAATACACTTTTGTTCCAGAGCATATTTCCTGCAGAAGTTTTGAAAGATGCACCACGTTCCTGCCCCCCATCCAAATGCAACATATTTACTCGCTTGTGCCCAAGTGTAGGTATTTTAGAGCCCAAATTTTACACAGATCTCCACTCTGTGCTGCGTTTCAGGGAAATTTGCCCATTCAGATCCAATGCAAATGACCCAAAGATAAAATTACCTCAGTGTGCTAGGCTTGCTCTGAATGCACATACTTGCTGTCTGAGGTATGCAAGAACAAGAACCTGGAGAAAAGGCTTTTGCTTTGTGCTAAGCTTTTATTGCTTATATCCACAAAGCACAACATGGGCTCCACTGGAAAAGAAAACCTGTCAGCCAGATTTTTGGTTCCAGCACCTTCTCATGTGAAGCATGAAATGAGTCTCTGTAAAGGTCCCTCAGGGGACAAGAAATTTCTGATGTCAAGATTGAGTCACTCAACACTGAATGACTTAAGAGCTTCCCAGTGTGTCCAAACTCAAACCCAAACTACAAGCTTCTTTCAAAGCATTCCTTAGTACAGCTGAGGCTGTCACTCAACACCCAGACTCTGATGCAGAAGGTGCCTTCATCTTCTCGTGTCAAGGAAATTACAAACCCTGAGGTTCTTAAATCCTTTTGCAGGACATCCTGTTTCTTGGATAGGAGTGAACAAGGGAACCAGTTGTCTGGAAATTTAGGGAACAGATGACTCCACAGTACAAGTTTTATTTATCATTGATTTTCCCTGGCAGAAACAGAAGCTCCAGCATTCTTATACCCAGACTGTTAATGTTCCTGGATGTACTGGTCTCTCTGAAACCCACACTATTTAGCATCTTCCTTAACATTTTGGATGATAGGACTGGATACACTTCCAAAAACTACAGGTAGCACGTAAGAGGACAGACTGGTTAATACACTGAGAGGGGAGTTGCTATTCAGCAGGACCTGGACAGGCTAGAGCAATGGACTAGCAGGAATCAAAGAATGGTTGAAGTTTGAATGGGCCTCTGGAGGTCATCTGGTCCAAACTCCCTACTCAAGCAGGTCCAGCTGCTCAGGACTATCTCCAGTCAAAATCTCCAAGGATGGAGACTCCACAATCTCTCTGGACAACTTCTGCCAGTCACAGTAAAAAAGCTGTTCCAAGGGGACTTCCTATGTTTTGGTTTAGGCCCATTGCTTCTTGTCCTGCCACTCAACCCCGCTGACAATAGCCTGGCTCCATCCATTTTGCACCTTGAAGTATTTATATACATTGACATCCTTCCCTCCGGAGACTTCTCCAGGCTAAACAGACCCTGCTCTGTCAACCTTTCCCCATAGGAAAGATGCTCCAGTCTCTTCATTTCCATGACCATTTGCTGGACACTCTCTAGTACGTCCACGGCTCCCTGGGAACTGGAAACAGGACTTCAGGTGTTGCCTCACCAGTAGAGAAGGATCACGTCTTTCAACCTGCTGGTAACACAGAGCCTTCTTTGCCACAAGGGCACATTCTTGGCTCATGTTCAACTTGGTGTCCACCAGGACCCCCAGCTCCTTTTTTGCCAAGCTGCTTCCCAGCTGGGTGGCCCTCAGGGGTTGTTCCTCACCAGGTGCAGGGCTCTGCAGTTTACCTTGTTGAACCTGATGAGGTTCCTACCGGCCCATTTCTCCAGCCTGTCAAGGTCCCTCTGGATGGCATTGTGACCCTCTGGCCTATCAGCCACTCCTCCCAGTTTTGTGTCATCTGCAGACTTCCTGAGGGTGCATTCTGCCTCATCATCCAGATCATTAATGAAAATATTGACTAGGACTGGACTGCAGGAATCTCGTGAAGTGCAACAAAAGTGAGTGCCAAGTCCTGTATCTGGGATGGGATAACCCCATGCAAAGTACAGGCTGGGGGCTGACTGTCTAAACAACAGCTCTACAGCAACAGCTCTGGTGGGCTGGGCAGGCAGCAAATTGAATAAAAGCCATCAGCTTTTCCCTCACAGGAAAGATGACCAATCACATCCTGGGCTGTACTAAGTAGAAATACAACCAGCAGGTCCAGGAAAGTAATCCTCCTGTATTTAGCACCTGTAAAACCACATGTGGAGTATGTGTTCAGGTTGGGGCTCTCTGAAAGGTGCAGCTGAAAGACCTCCATCTTTTCAGCCTTCAGAAGAGAAGATGAAAGTGAGACCTTATTGCTGTCTACAAGCACTGATCAGATGAGACAGAGAAGACAGACAAACTCTTCTCACAAGTCTTGTAAGATGGGATGAGATACAATGGATGCAAGCTGGCACACAGGAAATTCCAATCAGGTAAAAGGAAACAACTGTACAACCATATCTACAACCTGTAGATACGTTCAAAATTCAACTGGAGATGGCCTTGGTTTGGACTAGATGACCTTTGGACTTCTCATCTGGTCAAAATTATTCTATGATTCTAACTCAGTCACCCGAGAAACATACTGAGACAAACATCTGGCAAGTCTGGTGGTGTTGCAAGGGATACTGTTGACTTTCTGGGCTGCAAGTACACAAGTCCTTCTCCTCAGAGCTGTTCTCAATCCACTCTTCACCCAGCCTGAAGTTGGGTTTGGGATTGCTTCAACCCATGTGCAGGACATGGGTCATGTTGAACCACACTGCATATGGCCATGTTGAACTTGAAGCGGTTCAGTCTCACCTCTCAAGCCTGTCAAGGTCCCTCTGGATGGCATGCCTTCCCTCCAGCACATTGACTATACCACAGAGCTTAGTGTTGTCAGCAAGCTTGCTGAGGGTGCTCTCAATCCCATTATTCATGTCACCAACACAGATGTTAAACAGCACTGATCCCAGTACAGCCCCCTGAGGAACACCCCTTATCACTACCTCCTTCTTTATTTTTGAAATTCACTAAGATAGATTTGTTTCTCCTACACCAGAAAAAGTTTTCTAGCTTATTTTCAACTCATTTTTTCTACTTACTTCATTATAGATGCTCTTTATACTGTCATGCTGCATACTCTTCTTGATGAATAACTACACAATCTTCTATTCTTTCACAGTCATGACTCACAAAAATAATCCTAGCAATTACCTCCTCCATAATCTCATCCCTTATACATTCTGGATGTTAATTTGTATCTCTCTAGAACTTTGTTAAAGCAATCTAAAATATATATTTCATAACAGAGTCAGGTGGACAGAGAAAAGAGAATGTACAGAAAAACACCCCAGCCAGACTAGAGAAACAGCAATGGGTGAGGGAAATGTGTGTGTGTGTGGTGTCTAGTGCCATCACTAACCAAAATGAAAGTAACAACCTGAAAGTGCTGGGTTGTCACAGGCCATGGCTTCACATGTGGACAGTTCACGACTCCACAGCTGAACAGTATTGTAGAAATTTAAGTAATTGATGGAAAAATGTATTTATTCTGAGAAGTTTATCATCATAAAATCTTCTTACTTTGCACAAACTGAGGATGTTCCTTCAGTGCAGCTAACATTATCACTGTCAAAAAGCCATCAAAACTCCCCAAAGCCATAGTTCAGTAAATAATGTTTTTTTCTGAGGATCATCAAAAATGTCTTTGATTATTAATTTCTCCCTATCACAAACATAAATCAGTGACTATGGAGTCACTTAAAACAAATAAATATATTAACTGTGAATGATTTATTCTCTGTCAGCTCATACATTTCCTTTTGGAAAATGACTTGTTTTCCATCAGTTCCATTACATCTACTGCTTGTAAAGGGAAGTAAGCTAAAGCTGAGGTACCACTCCCAGGCTGGTCCACTGCCTCCAAGAGAAAGCTCCATACACTGCTCAATGTATGGATTTTTTTCCTCACAATATTCTGGGATTACCCAGATATCCCATCCTCAGTCTTAAACTTAAGCACTAGTTTAGATAGTGCCTGAGGCAAGGAGGCTGGAATTCCTGTCGGGCCATGGTAAACCTTGCTCCTTCACCTATGAAGAGCACAAGGACTAGCACATCACATCCAATTTTAGGTCCTGAACCAAAAACCTCTAAATCACAGCAGGCTTGCTCTGTCGGCAGTGAAGCAATACAAGGCCCTAACTGCCCTCTAGTGTGCTTAAGATCCTCTTTCTCTCCTCTAACATAGTTTAGGGCAGCAACATTCCTAACACGGGCCTCTAAAGTAAGGCCGGATGTACTTAAGCCAGAATCACGCAGCAACACTGATAGAAATGGGCATTGAAACCTGATGAAGGGCCTGGAACATGTATCCTATGAGGAAAGGCTGAGAGAGCTGGGGCTGTTCAGCCTGGAGAAAAGAAGACTGAGGGGGGACCCTATTAATGTTTATAAATATCTTAAGTATGGGGTGCAGGGGGAAATGGCCAGCCCCTTTTCAGTGGTCTGTGGGGACAGGACAAGGGGCAATGGCTGCAAGTTGGAGCACAGGAAGTTCTGCACCAACATGCGGAGGAACTTCTTCCCAGTGAGGGTGCCAGAGCCCTGGCACAGGCTGCCCAGGGAGGTGGTGGAGTCTCCTTCTCTGGAGATATTCAAGACCCGTCTGGACGCCTGTCTGTGCAGTATGAGCTGGGGAGCTGCTTTGGCAGGGGGGTTGGACCCCATGATCTCCCGAAGTCCATTCCAACCCCTACGATTCTGTGATTATCTGAGTCATGGTCTTCAAACACTTTCTACAGAGACTTACACAGTTTAGACAGGGACCTCCCCCCAGCAAGGTAAAATAAAACCAACACTCAAAGTTCTGGTTACCTACCTTATATTTTTGCGATTTCCCCAGTACATTTGCCAATGAAAACATGAGGGAATGATCATTAGGTATTAATTCCAGGGCCTCTCTTCCAACTGCTTCTGCTTGAGCTAGATTGCCTGGAAACCCAAGCAGTAGAAAAAAAGAAGGCATCTTTTAACACAGTCTTATTAATTACTTTTCATGCTGCAAGCACACATATTGTATAAATAGCTGATTATATGCATTTTCTAAGAAAGCCCAGTATCACACGCAAATGTACAACCCTGCAGAAAAAGACAACAGAAAATCTCCATTTTGTTTTCAACAGATAACACTTTCAGAAGGACAATAAAGCAAAGATTCCAAAGTCCTGAAGTTGGGTCTATAACACAAATAGGCTTTCACAATGATGGTAATTCAAATAAGGATCAGAAATTCAATTTATGGGCTGGATTTCAAGTGATGCTTTAAAACCACTGAGTCAGAGGGTATTCTAATATTTAGAGTGTCTGGGTAGCCAAAGAAGAGACATAGTTCCATGTACAAAAATACAGATAAAGCTTTTAAGTTTTGCAAGACACTGATTTATGCATTAAAACATTCAAATGGATTTATACCTGTGTTATCAAGCAATATAATCATATTGTTCCAAGCCAAACTATGCTCTGGTTTCAGAACTGTAGCATTCCTCCATGCATTCAATGCATCGATATGGCGATTCAAATCTGCATACTAAAAGGACAGAAAAACTCAGTAATTTCACCTCAATTTGCTTTACTTTGCTATCATGCACTACAGACACCAAAGAGTTGTTAAAGCTTCATTCCACTCCAGTAGAGCTTATTTTTATGGACAAAAATAAGAAATGTAAAAAGAATATTAGGGTAGTATGGAAAATGTAGTGCTGTTTGTTAATTTTACCCTGCTTTTCTCTGGGACCCAGGCTTGTTTTCAAATATGCATGTACCAATAGGATAGGGAGAATAAGAAATAAGCAATAAGAAAAGCCACTGAAAATATGAGTTCACCCAAATCAAACAAACTGGAGTAACTATCAGCACTTAATGGTACAGTGGAATGATATATTTATACCCACAGAGATTCCTGTCATAGTTATCATTTATTCAAAAGCACTTACCAACCGCCCCAAATTGTAGTAACAATCTGGATATTTTTTCCTGTGTTTAATTGCTGTCCAGTAGCTTTGCTCTGCCTCTTCAAACCTTCTTAAACTGTTCTGTACTATTCCTAGATTCATCCATGCAGCAGCAAAATCAGGTCTGGGCAAAAAAGAAATCAGAGAGGACAATTGAGTATTTGGAACACAAGTTCCTGTTGTATCATTTCTGCTCAGTTGGTGCAAAACACTGCTTAGCATTGTTTTAAACATACTGTATTTGAACAGCTAGTGACAGCAACTCCTCTGCTTCTTGGAGCTCATTCCTTTCTTTCAGAATATTTCCAAGGTTGTTCATAGCATGTACGTATTTAGGATTCAACCTAAAATTGAAAATGTAAGAGGTCATTATTATGTATGGGACATTCATTACTATATGCAAATTCATAGCTCTGCAATGCTGCAGATCATGAAAATGAACACTGAAGCCCTTTATTCACGTTAAATGTTAAAGCAATTTTAGGATAGTTCATTTAAGCAGAAAAATTCCTAATACCTTACAGCTTCCCTGTAGTATTTGATTGCAGCACTTTGATTTCCTTTGTCAGCCAGGTTTTTGCCAACATTGTAGTGCACCTGTAAACAGAGATGAACATTCTACCAGATGCTATGCAGTTGGGTATTTTGCAGGGTCAGTTTGTTAAAAATTCTTATTCCAAATAGGTACAGTCAGTGCTTGTGTCACTCACTGCTGGCTTTTGTTGTAGGTGGATAGTTAAGACTGGACAACACATACAAATGAAGACAGCAAGACAAAAGCTGAGGAACAAATTAAACACAGAATCACAGAGTTCTAGGGGTTGGAAGGGACCTCGAGAGATCATGGAGTCCAACCCCCCTGCCAAAGCAGCTCCCCAGCTCATACTGCACAGACAGGCGTCCAGACGGGTCTTGAATATCTCCAGAGAAGGAGACTCCACCACCTCCCTGGGCAGCCTGTGCCAGGGCTCTGGCACCCTCACTGGGAAAAAGTTCCTCCACATGTTGGTGTGGAACCTCCTGTGCTCCAACTTGCAGCCATTGCCCCTTGTCCTGTCTCCACAGACCACTGAAAAGAGGCTGGCCAATCCCCCTTGCACCCCATACTTAAGATGATAATGTATCTGTTTACATATTCCAGCTATTGAAGAAAGATTATTCACTTCCTCATATTGCATATGAGGTTACTACACTTGCCACAAGACTCTTTGTATGGAGACCTCCTGCTCTTAATGTCATTTGTCTGATTCAATTAAATCCACTACAGCACAAGAAAGGCTGTTGAGATGTAAGCACACTCTTGCTTTCGCTGTAGCACAAACCAAAAGAAACTCAGCAGAAACACAACAACTAAGCTCCGTACTATAAACACAGCCAGGCAAAAATGAATGCACACATGCACACACTCTGTTATCATCTTAGGGTAAAAATACATCAAACAACATCTCTGAAATAAAAATAGTGTGTGTGGTAACATGTTGGAGCCCTTGCCTCTTAAAAAGTGGAGAATGAAGGATCTAGTAGCTATACCTCAAAGCCCAAGGAAGAAGATGCATCACCTGAACTCACGACAAGGACTAAATAGAAATAAATATATTTGAGGACAAATGTGAACTGGAAGACATCTCAAATCCTACTTTAGGACAAATCCCAGAAGACTATACTACCTGGTCAAACAAAGATTCAGGTTTAGAAGTACCAGAAAAGTCCTGTGAATACAAACTCCTGAAAACAGACTTCTCAGCCACCAGATCAGTACTCATTATTTAAATTACCTTACTCTTTGAAATCAAATTGCATACACTTCATCCAAAAAACCCCCACATTATGATTTCTTCCATACTTTGAAAATCTAATTTACTCATTTTCAAAAACACTGTGCAGGAATTGCTTCAGAGGGAAGTACAAAAAGATAGGTGTGTCATGCATTTAGATTACTCTAACTCACCTTCTACATTCAAAAAAGGATTTTGTCTCCTGCATCTGTCAAAGGATAAATCTTCATTGTATTCAGCACAATACCTGGGAGCTACTGATCCAGCACACACAATTATACTTGAATCAAATTATTATGGTACTTAATTGCAGAATTGCATCTCAACATGACTTGTGACTACGCAGCAATATACCAACAACAAAGTGAGGAATATTTTCCTGCTTTCTAGAATGAGTAAAAAAGTAATTTCACTGGTTTTACAGGGAGCAAAGACGCTATAAAGCTTACTAAGCATACACAGGAGTAGCTCCTCAGGCTGTAAGATATAAAATAGCACACAAATTCAGCATCCCATAAAAGCAGTTCTACCACACCTTTGAAGAAAAAAGAATAAAATATCTAGGCACCACTTCTGTACATTCATAAAAATATGATGAAGTCCATACCAAACCAGCAATGGAATGGTACTTTTATATAAAACACAGTCATTCATAAAGATCAGTTGACGTTGTCAAAACCCCCCCCACCAGAATAGCATTGTTTTCCCAGGAGTCATTAAAGTACAATGACACACCCTGAAAGATGCTCCTTAGGACTGAATAGTATTTTATACCTCTTCCAGAAATTTCTCAGCATGCTATGACAACATTTTTACCAAACTAGGCTTCTCTGATTATATATGCTGAAGTTTACAGACTTGAAGTTTATCTATAGCAAATTAGGCTATTAAACTTTGCTGTGTTTCCAGTTAAAAGATAAATCATGGCAAACCAGGGAAAAAAAAGGACTATTTTCCCTCAATAACGTATATTAGCATTTAAAATAACTGACTTCACAGTTCAATATCAGCAAACAAAATTACATTAAACTGAATTTCTTTCTTCAAGAAGTTTACATAAGTATTTGGGTTTTTTTTAAGTGTTTTGCAAGTGCATTACTAAATGAAAAACATTTGACTAAAGACTGAGGAGAGAGAGCATATGAGAAAAAAATTATATATACCAACCACTCAGTCTTTCACCTGTCAGCTGTCTTATGTTAGGGAAAAGTCAGAATTTCACTGCCAGATTCCATTTTCTCAGTTTTTTAAATACACAGAACTTCCTAATATCCATTTCTATCTCAAAAGCAGCAGCAGCAAAAAATATTTTTCTCATGAAAACAGCATTGTGCAGACTGCAGAAATGTAAGACATTTCAATTCTCTCAAGTCAAAACATCAAATGAAATACTGTGTACATGCACATTTCATCAACTGAACTAGTGCTATAGTCTAATAATATTGATAGCAAAACAATAAATAAATGTCCTGGGTTTGGCTGAGATAGAGTTAATTTTCTTTCTAGTAGCTGGCATAGCACTGTGTTTGGGATTTAAGATGAGAATAATGTTAACACACTGATGTTTTTAGTTGTTGCTAGGCAGTTGTGGTACCTACCACAGATCAAGGACTTTTTAGGTTCTCAAAGTTCAAGTGCACAAGGAGTTGGGAGGGGACACAGCCAGGACAGCTGACCCAGACTGCCCAAAAACCACTCCATACCATATAACATTATGGTCCCTATATAACTTGGAAGTTAAGCATGAGGTGGGACTGCTGCCTGGAAACAGACTGGGCATTGCTGTATTTTCTTTCCTTCTGCATGTGGTGAGCACTTGCATTTGGGCATTGGCAGCATCATGATGATGAAGATTATTCTCCTCCCCACTTCCTTCACATGACAGTAAAATATTAGCATTTTTGGTGGTGTATTTCTCTATCCTTAGAAATAGCTTCTATGTTGGTTTCCTAATTTCTCTTCAAGTGAAATTGTAGCCTTAGTTCTTGTTAATACGCTGGTGACAGAGAAGAAAGGAAGGTGAAGCAGACAAACATACCAAACATATTAGACAAACATACCAAAAGAACTCCCCAGGCTCCCACAAATATTCAATGACAAAACCAGCTTTATAATGGATTATAATATGCAGTACCGCCTTTCTTTTAAGTGCAGAGTCCACAAAGGGTTTTCAGGTACACAGGGGTTTCCAGTCATTGGAGGAGTGCAGGTGACTTTTGCCACACAGCCATGCCTCTTGCTTTGTTGGCCATCATTCACAGAGGTCAGCCTTTAGCTCCATTCCCCCAAACCAGGCCTAAAATAGTTCTATCTGCCCTCTGCTAAGCACAAGGCTGTAACTCTCCTTGACTTCTATGAACCCTACCTGCAAAATGAGGGGGGATACAAGTACTTTCTATATACCAATGGGTGAGGAGAATTTGGCCTTTAAAAACAAGGGGCCAGTGTGATGTTTTAGGTTTCATCTCTAGAGATGTGGTTCTTCTGCCTTTGGCAGACACTGTGCATACCAAAACTGGCAGAGAGAATTTTCCTTTCCTAATTAAACATTTAAGGGCAGACATAGCATTCCATTCTTAAACAATTAAGGACAGTTATTAACTGGAAATGACGTATTACATTGTGACCACATGCTCCTTTATCAATCTTCAACAGGTAATTACTTTACAGTGATACCTCTAAAAGGAGCATTTCTCAAGGAGTCATAGCACTACCATGTTCTCTGAAATCAGGGCAATTAGGTAAAAATACCCTAGGGGAGAACAGAATTGTGGAATTACAAGGTTGGAAAAGACCTTTAAGATCATCAAGTCCAACTGTTCCCATCCTATGCTAGAAAACATAGCCCTAAGTTCCTCATCTGCCTGTCTTTTAAACACATCCAGGGATGGTGACTCAGCTGATCTGAACATAATCATGGCATCATAGCCTAACCAAAGAATTAGTGCTATGTGTCTGCTCACAATAACTCAATCAGCCTAAGAAGCCACTATAAAAAAGCAAAAGCACTGTATATTATTTTGGTAGGCACACATAGTGCTTGAACTCTTATTTAAGTTTAAATGAGCATACACATTCAAATGAGGAATTAAAAAAAAAATCTTTTCCTATCCAAAACCAAAATTACCATCAAACCAGGTTTTTTTGTTTTATTTCTCAAAGCAGACAGTGTAGGAAGAAACTGAAAGGTAGGATTATTGAACCTTTAAGGTTTGAAAAGGCCATCAAGATCATCAAGTCCATCTGTCCAATACCACCATGTCAACTAAACCATACCTTGGAGTGCCATGGCTACATTTTTTTTTCAATCCCTCCAGGGATGGTGACTCCACCACCTCTCTGAGCAGCCCGTTCAAATGCCTGACCCCTCTTTCAATGAAGAAATTTTTCCTAACATCCAATCTGAACCTTCTGCAACTCAACTTGACACTATGTCCTCTCATCCTATTGCTAGCTAATTGGGAGAAGGGAGCAGCCCCCAACTGGCTACAACCTCCTTTTAAGTAGTTGTAGAGAGATGTAAGGTCTGCCTTCAGCCTCCTCTTCTCCAGGCTGAACAACCCCAGTTCCTTCAGCTGCTCCTCATAAGACTGGTCCCCCAAACCCTTTACCAGCTTTGTTGCTCTTCTCTGGACCCACTCCAGCACCTCAATGTCCTTCTTGCAGTGAAGGGCCCAAAACTGAACATAGTATTCGAGGTGTGTCCTCACCAGTGCTGAACACAGGGTGATGATCATTTCCCTAGTCCCGCTGGCCACACTGTTCCTGATACAAGCCAGGAGGATGCTGTTGTAGTTTTGTGTGGCTGGGTTCTAGTGGAGGAGGGGGCTGCAGGGGTGGCTGCTGCAAGAAGCAGCCAGAAGCTATCTGCAGGTCTGACAGAGCAAACACCAGCCGGCTCAAGGTCGGAGTCGTTGCTGACCAAGGCTGAGCAGTCATGGTGCCTCTGGGAATCATATTTAAGAAGAAAAAAAATGCAGGCAGTTGCTTTGTGCCTCCAGAAAAGGGAGTGAGAAGATGTAAGGAACTGTGCAGACGCCAAGGACAGGGAAGGGGGTGAGAAGGTGCCCCAGGTGGCAGAGAGAAAGATGCCTCTGAAGCCTGTGGAGAAGCCCATAGTGGAATGGGTGTCCCCCTGCAGCCTGTGGATAATGACAGGGAACAGAAACCCCACCTGCAGCCCATGGAGAGGCCCCACACTGGAGCAGGTGGAGACATACAGAAGATGCTGTAACCCACCTTGGAGCAAGCCTCTGCCAGCACTTGGAGCCCACGGAGAGAGACAGAGACACAGAGATAAGAGAGATCTGCACCAGAGCAGGTTTGCTGGGGGGGCAGGTTTGTGACTCCATGGGGGGACCAGGCTGCAGCAGTCTGGGCCTGAAAGACATTCTGTGATTTGTGACTGCACCCCACAGCAGTGACCCACGTTGGGGCAGCTGGTGAAGAGCTGAAGCCCTGTGGGAGAGGACTCATGCTGGAGAAGTTCATGGAGGACTGTCTCCCATGGGTGGGACCCCACGGGGCAGCAGGGGAAGGGTGTGAGGAATTCCCCCCCCAGCTAGCAAGAACATCTTGTGAGGAACTGACTGAAACCCCCAGTCCCTGCCCCTCCCTGTGCCACAATGGGGGGGGAAGAAGGGAGCAAAATCATGACTAAAGTGAAGTCTGTTAAGAAGGGAGGGGTGGGGGGAGGTGCTTTCAGATCTGGTCCCACTTCTCATTACCCGGCTCTGGTGTCACTGGGTGTGCAGTGCAGGGTAATAAATTAGAGAGTTTTCTTCCCTTTATTCTGTGCTGAGTCTGTTTTGCCCGTGACGTTGATTGCAGGATGATCTCTCCCTGTCCTTATCTTGACTCCTGAGCCTCTCAATTGATATTTTCTCCCCTGTCCAGCTGAAAAGGGGAGTGATAGAGTGGCTGTGGTGGGCATCTGGCCTCCAGCCGGGCCTAAACTACTACAGATGCCATTGGCCTTCTTGACCACCTGGGCACACTGCTGACTCATGTTCAGCCAGCTATCAGCCAACACCCCCAGGTCCTTTTCTGCCAGGAAGCTTTCCAGTGAAACATAGTACCATCTTGTAGGAGGTACACCCCCCCCCCCTCAGTTGGAGCACTACTATCATTATCAACTATTTTGTTCTCTCTTCCTAGCTGCTTATAATCACCTTTTCAGCAAATATGAACATTTGCTGAGAAGGATGGAAGCAAAGCACAGATGTCAAAATTTCTACAGAAACATGCAGATGCTTCTGTTCAATGCCAGCTTCTTTCATCAAACTACTACTGAAATCCTGTTTTCTAAATAACAGTGAAATAAACCTTTTTTGATCTTCACATTTGGTTTGTGCAGCAAATGTTGTCTAAAGGTTCTTCTGCATGACTGTGCTTGTATACAAAAAAATGACATCTAAAATGCTATCTGTGTGGCAAAACACTCCAGATACCTCCTATAAATATAGCCTACAGCACTTGAGGTAAATTCTGCACAAGATAATCTCCTTTTAATATGTAGCATAGAGAAGAATTCTCAATATCTAAAGGAAATGCTCTCTAGACCAGCTTCTTAAATCCTTAAACAGCAGTAAATCTTGTTCTGTCACAAAGAGGTTTTACAAGACCTCACAAACTCTGCTGTACATTTTTAATAGGAGCATAGCTTGTCTTTGAAAAAATTGTATCTATAATAATTACAGTTTGCATAAAACACCAAGTACAAAGTTACTACCCTTAGTAAGTCAAGGCAGACTGGCTAGAAACACAATCTGCTGGGAGTATCATAGCTTCCTTGTTTATTATGGCAGAAAAACTGCTACTGAAATGGCTGTTTTAAAATTATGCTTGTTAATTTCCTGTAGAAAAAGCCAGTAGCAAGGAGAATGTACAGATTATGTAGAGAATATTAACATTTGCAGTAATTTAAATTCAGTCATTTCAAATCTAACAAAAGATAAATATTGGCTATTTCCTACATATTTAACAATGCAATTCAATTTTTATTTAGATAGAGGAACTCATCCAGAAATATAAGCCATCACTGGATTCTTAAAAACTGCCATGGCTTTGGTAAAAAGTAACCTGACACTTCCAACAGTAACTTTCCAGATGGCAAAAAAAAGGCATTTTAGGGAATAATCTTTAAAGTGAAAAGAACAATGTGTATGATCTCAGAAGGCAAGGAGCAATACAGCAATGACTAGAAATAGTGAATACCAGCAGAGCAAGGGCAAAATCTCACGTAAACTTATGTATTCACATCCGCTCTAGTTGTCAGACCTCCTTTGATCACCAGTGAAGAGAAAGGCACAGATCCAGGGTGCAGTCCTTCTGCCCTATGTCAGTCATTTAGTCCAAGGTGATGATGACCTGTGTGCTAAAAGGGACAGCTTCTCCTACCCAGTTCTATAGGGAGCCTGGCTGACTCACTTAGATATAGACATCTAAAGCCAAGGAGATAAATCCAAGCCAGGACTCTGATACGGTGAAACAGCAGTTATGCTTTTATCATAGCCTGTAATTACACGTTCAGGTACTTCAACAAAGCACTCCAGGATTAACTTGCAACATAATGACATTGAATGAAAAGATGCTGAAGTGCAACCATGGAGCCTTTTAAGTCAGGAGTACTGAAATACTCAAAAATTTATATACACCTGCAACATATAATCAGCGTGTCAGGAGAAAACAGTTTCCATAACTGTTCACAAAATCTGCTTTAGTAGAAACAACATAGGCCTGGTTCTAACTCACACCAGTGTGTATCACCACAGAGCTCCAGGAATAATGTCAATCTATAAGGTACGAAAAAAGGTGGCTAAGAGGAAATCAAATCAATCAGTATATAGGCTCTTTCTGTCCAGCTACGAAAAATACTGCCAACTGTATTCAAAATATATGCTGTTTCAGTCTAACAACATTAGAAACCAACTTAGGTGCAGGACCATTCAAGTTCAGATGTGTGACATACTCCTGGGCATGTTTAATCAAGATATGTAACATGCTGCTTTCTCTCTCTTTAACCCCCCAAACTATATAACATATATATTTAAAAGATTTAAAATAAAATTTAAAATATTAAAACATTTTAAAATCTGTATTGTGAACTTTAAAAACATCAAAATCTTTGCAACTTCATTATGGTACCAAATTACTTCCTGTAAATTTTAAGATCACTGGGCTGCATTTATCAAAGCTGATCCTAAATTTCATTGTCTTGAGCCAGATGCATTCATCACTCACAGAGGTGGATTCTCTGCTACTCCAGACAATCTGATTTAATGCAGTTTCCACACCTCTATCTAAAGAGGTATTTAAAGAAGACGAGTCTTGTAATTAGAGAAGGCATTGCTTTGACTACCTGTAACTTAGAATTAAGGTAAGTTTACTCTTATGCTACTCATGTACGGACAGTTTGGAACTGAAGAGAACTATACCACAAAAACATGAACTGGGAGCTGCAGGTTCTGGTGCTACTTGAGAGACACCTGTAGATTGCAGGACCCTGCTATATAATGGAAGTAAAGCATAACCACATTATGCACATTAAAGATGTTCCAAGAACAACAGGAAAAAGCTATTGTCTGCATTCCACCTTTTGGTGTGCATCAGCCTCCACTGAAATAAATGGGCCACTGAAACTTCTGTGGAGTCATTTTTTAAAGGAAGCCTGTGATTTTGAGACAACAACAAAAGATCAGGAGAGAGCCTAGTTCAATTTTTGACGTTTATCTTTGTCAAAATTGAATAAATATAGCTGAGTCTGAAGAAAAAAAGAAATTGGCTATCACACATGGACTCTCTAGTGCTGTTGTCCAGAAAAGTTCCTTACTACTGCGATTTCAAAGTTACTCCTTCAGCAAAATTGGGATGTGAGCCTACAAAACCCTCCCTGTTCACATCACCACGTTTTCCATTTGCACAAGCTGTCGCTAGCAGCAATACAGCTCAGGCATGTCTACCCAGCCCAATGTTGACAAACACGAGCTCATTTTCCCTGTGCACTCATTGGCTTTGAACCAGCTGAATTAGTTCAGTAGCTTGCACGCGCTTTCTGCTCAAGCCAGCACTGTGCGAACACAGTTACACAGCTTCCCAGCCAGACATG